>ONZH01016107.1:0-139076 GCA_900303285.1 Rhinella marina | reverse complement strand
CGACGTGGAGGTGGCTGTGGAAGAGGAGGAGGATGCTGGCGGCGAGGGTAGCAGTCAGGCTGTGTGCGTCCCATTGGTTCAGCGCGGATGGGGCGGAGAGGAGGCGGAAGAGGAAGAGGAGGAAATGGCAAGTGATCCTTCTGGTGGGGGCAGTGAGGTCATGCCTATTCAGAGTCTGGACACACATGGGCTGACTTCATGCTGGGCCTGAATCTTTTCGTGCAGAACATGATGGAGCCACACACGCTGTTGCTCCGGGGATAGTGGCAGGAGGGACAAGTACTGCGGGAGTACCTGGGTCCTCCCGATCCTCGGCGCACTTACTGGGTCTCCAAGTTGGACACGTGGCTGGAACTGTCCCTGTACGCCTTGGAGGTGCTTGCCTGCCCTGCCGCCAGCGTGCTATCAGAAAGGGTGTTCAGCGCAGCCGGGGGCATTATAACCGATAAGCGCAGCCGCCTGTCAACCGACAGTGCCGACAGGCTGAACGCTAATCAAAATGAACAGCAAGTGGATTGACCCGGACTTTGCTTCTCCAACCGTGGAAAGCAGCCAAAAGTGAAGTGCCATCTGTATGAAGTGCCATTTCCTCCTCCACCTCCTCCTCCTCCTCCTTAACCGCCGTAGAATTGCTCCGTAAATAAGAAAAATTATATATTTATGGCTCACCTCTTGGGCCTCCACAAAATGTTTAAGAGGTCTCACCTCTTGGGCCTCCACATAATTTTTAAGAGGTCTCACCTCTTGGGCCTAAATTTTTTAGAGGTCTCACCTCTTGGGCCTCCACATAATTTTTAAGAGGTCTCACCTCTTGGGCCTCCACATAATTTTTAAGAGGTCTCACCTCTTGGGCCTCCACAAAATTTTTAACAGGTCTCACCTCTTGGGCCTCCACATAATTTTTAAGAGGTCTCACCTCTTGGGCCTCCACATAATTTTTAAGAGGTCTCACCTCTTGGGCCTCCACAAAATTTTAACAGGTCTCACCTCTTGGGCCTCCACATAATTTTTAAGAGGTCTCACCTCTTGGGCCTCCACAAAATCTTTAACAGGTCTCACCTCTTGGGCCTCCACATAATTTTTAAGAGGTCTCACCTCTTGGGCCTCCACAAAATGTTTAAGAGGTCTCAACCTCTTGGGCTCCACATAATTTTTAAGAGGTCTCACCTCTTGGGCCTCCACATAATTTTTAAGAGGTCTCACCTCTTGGGCCTCCACAAAATCTTTAAAGGGTCTCCCCTCTTGGGCCTCCACATAATTTTTAATACGTCTCACCTCTTGGGCCTCCACAAAATGTTTAACAGGTCTCACCTCTTGGGCCTCCACATAATTTTTAAGAGGTCTCACCTCTTGGGCCTCCACATAATTTTTAAGAGGTGTCACCTCTGGCCAGCCCACGGCCTCTTCCTGCCTTTTGCGGTCCTACGCATCCCTCACATCCCCACTGCTTTACCTGCTAGACATGACACTGGGCCAGGTCGGGTCACTGACATCTCAAGCGCCAACAATTTGGGCATTTTAAGGCTTCTGCATGTGTTTGAGTTGTTTTTACATTTTAAAGAAGACATGTCTGACCACATCTCACACACACAATGACAATTAGGGGTGGGGTCTATTTGCTTTCCCCTTTGCTTATGCCATCTGTGGTTGTCATAGGCAACGTGATTTTAAGGGGTGCAGAATTTTATCTTCTTTTTTGTCTAGTTTGGCTTGGGGTCCATGGCAATGTAGAGGAAAGAAGGTTTCCTTGTATGGTCTCACTTTACAGAGAGGTTAGATTGTGTTTGGAGTGTATTGTTGAGAGGCTGTGATAGTGGCGTAATAGTGCGACTTGGGCGCGTTATATGCACCCAGACATGCTTCCCCTGCTGTCCCAGTTGCATTCCAGCAGTGTTGGCATCCTTTTCTGAGGTTTCAGGGTGGACTTGGTGACCTCCAAGTGGTCGAATTGAGATTTCCAAGTGGCGAGCATTTTTTTCCCATAGACTTTAATGGGATTCGATATCCGGTCGAATAGTCGAATTTCGCAGTCTATTCGAATCGAATTTCGAACTTTCGAATATTTCACTACTCGCTCATCTCTAATCATTAGCCCTTTGATAGACTTCGAATGAAGAGATGAGAACATTGTCAGGAGAAAATCACAATTTAAACACATATTTTTTGTAAATTTGGTAGATCACTGCATTACTTACCTCACGCTGGTCTTGAATTAAAGGGGTTGTCAGGAATAAGGTCCACCTTATCCTTAGTTATCATAATGTTTGCAGTGATATTATGTGTTTTATGGTTACATGTCGTAGTGTAACATATTACGGTGTGATTTACATATATATATATATACAGGTGTATTCATGTATTTGTATCTTCTGTATTCCAAGGCCAGCATCCATGTTGGGGGTAATTGATTTACAAATAATTTAAGGCTGAATTGAGAGTCAAGCTGTCTGCCTAGTTCCTGGGAAACAGCCAAACTGCTTCCTGGGAGGTAGTTAGCACCGAGGTGCTAACGAAAATTGGCCCATTTGTGGATCACACTTCAGGAAGAGGACAGCAGACGCCCGGGCTCCTTGAGTCAGCAGGGGGGGAAATCCTAACCAGAGAATGAACAATAATTTTATTGCTTCATAACTTGTTCAGGAGGGGGCGGATGTCTCCAGAATCCAGCTAATCACCTCTGATATGTTGGGGGCATCACATGGACACCAGACATGGCGTATCAACTTGCCTTCATCTTTGTAAAAGAAGGGTCTCACCTTCCGAGCGTCATGGACATGTCCAGTTTGATTTGCTAGGACTTGGAATTATGAAGAAGGGCTGGGGCCTGTATCTTCACCAGGGCAACTGGAAAAATATTTTTTGGACATTTTCCCACGTGTCCCCTAGATGGCCAGGGGGAAGGCTGCATGTATAATGAAGCTCAGCCCAGAGGGGTTAAGTCAGAGGTGTGGGGGAGACTCTCTCAAGCCTGCCCCTTGAAGAAAGACATAAAAATGTAATCCTGGGATATTTTAGTGTCACAAAGTGGGAGATCCAATTGAATTGGTTTGTGCACCATTACTCTGCCGAAATCCCCTGGGATCAAGGACTTTTACAAAGCAAAGTATCAGAACTTTCTATGTTTTCTATGTTTTGTTTTTATTTTACAATTGTTTGCCATTTATGTATGTATCTTGTTAATCATTTTGTGTAACCAAGTACTGTCCATTTTCCATACATTAAACCTAAAAGTTTGATGGTTTGTCTTGTAACCTTAAGAACCTGTTAGCTCCATGAAGAGTGTATGTGCAGTCTGAGGCTGTATGTTTTTTTTCCGTGAAGCTTACTACCGTTTTTGTGTCTGCTTACGAGTGGAACACTCAGGGGTGTCCTGTCAACCTTATAACAGACAGGTGGTGGCGGCAAAAGTTCAGTGTTATTGCGTGGGTGTGCTTGCAGGCTTCAGGTGGCAATTTATGCTTGAGTTACGGCCCGATGCAGGCGTAGCAGCGTGTGAGGGAGTGAGGTGAATCAGCCTGAAGGGCTTGGGCAACCGTTGTCACGTGACACGGTGGGCTGGTCCCAGGTACGTGACAGGTATGGTATGCTCATCTTAAATATATATGGGTTATCTGCAAGATATATTAAAGCTCATTAAGTAGCTCTTTCTGTGGCACCAATAGACAGCAATGGAGTTACTGTGTATAAAATTGGCAAATAGGGGTCATACACCCATCCCCCAGGAAATGAGGGACCCATGTTCTCTCTAAAAATGTGTAAGGAACGAATATTACTTTAAAGCCACTGATTGTAACAGTTAACTAGATACCATGATTTAGAAAAAAATTAAAAAACTTTTTTTAAATTAAACTAATAAAAAATCAGAAAAACAGTAAGCCATACAAAAAGTTAACATTATTTATAATTTATAGTAAGAAAAATAGTTTTTTTAACCCCACCACAAAAAATTAATACAAGTTAACAGTGATGTTATACCTACTCCACAAGAGTGTCAAAAATACAACTTGACCTCGTAGACATTTGTCAATGAAAAAAATTACTAAAGGAGTCGTGCAGTGCAAATATATTTATAATCTATCCTCAGGATAGGACTCAGTGATGGCTAACCTCCAGCACTCCGGATGTGGTAAAACTACAACTCCCAGCATGCTCCATTCATTTCTATAGCGTTCTGAGAACAGCCAAGCAAGTGTACATCTTGGGAGTTGTAGTTTTGCCACAGCTGGAGTGCCGGAGGTTAGCCATCACAGGGATAGGTCATCGATATCAGATCGGGTCTGACTCCCAGGACCCCTGCTGATCGGCTGTTTGAAGGGGTATGAACGCTCATGCGAGCGCCGCTTCAAAATTACCTGTACGTCGACTCCTTTGTAGAGGTGGCACAGTGTAATTACAACTCCTCGTCTCATTTAAGTGAATGGGATGGACACTGCATAACCCCTTTAATTGTTGGAACAAGGTGAGACTTCAATTGGAGCAATGCTGTAGTAGCAAGCTCCCTGTTGACGTTGCTCCGAAGCTTTGGCATCACAAGAACTGTGGTATATGGAACATTATTTATATGAGGAGGAAGGCTGTTCCATTATCCATATACAGGGGTGGATTGGGAACCTGTCATCTCCGAAACACCCCCTGAACTAGAGTAAGCGGTGTATAGTGTAAGTGATGCTGAATACTAATATGTAAGTTTTATCTTCATACTCACTTCCATTCTGACGCTGTGCTCCCACAAACCTGAAGTAAAATACATTGAGAGGATGTCAGGGCTGGGATACACAGATAAGGGGTAAGTGATCCCTAAGCTTAATCCCAACCCCTTTCCCTGCCTATTGCCTACTCAGGCTAACCCCTGAGTCGACAACCTGAAGACTTGAAATACACTAGCAAAAGTGCAGGGGAAAGGAAGACAGACAAGACAGACAAACAAGAACCAAATGGATAGTCAGATAGCCGTGTCAAAACCAGGAGAGTACGTCAGGAACAAAATCAGCAAGCAAAGAGTAGTCAAAAAACACACCAAGGGTCAAAGAACAACTAGAAACTAAACTGCAGAGCACAAATGACAAACCAGGTAGTAGCAAGGAGACTCCAAACACTGGCAGCAAGGTTAACATTTGAGGGCCTTAAATACCTAACAGACCCCACCCAACCAGCTGACTGGGAGGAGAAAGCAAGGAACAAAACTTAACTCATGAGATACCAAATGAACAGAAAATAAACAGACTATATTGCTTGCGTTTTCCGGCGAGCAGAACCAGGCCGCGAGCGAGTGTGCATACCAACCACGTCCCTGGCACTTATGATCGTCGCGCGCGTCCCCTGCCTGGGACGCGCATCCACAGCCAGAGACCGTCGGCTGGAGGAGAAGCCTGAGGCCCTGAAAGAAAAACGAAAAGTGGCCCCATGTTGTAGGTGGGTTCAAACTGACAGAAGATGGGCCAAAACAAATAGGCGAGGAACAACCAAAGTAGGCGGTGTCTGCAATACTGTAATGCAGCGCAGAATACCGCCCCCACAGAACCAAATACCACAGGACAGCACAAAATACTGCTGCAGTCACCACAGTATTCAACTGTATCACCGTCATGAGGACAGTAATACAGTTGATTTCAGGAGGTCACTTGAGGCCGTTGAGCATCAGATCATTGTGTGGCCCCCTAGGAATTGTCCCCCTGGGAAATTTCTCTTTAGGGTCTGTGGCCAATCTGTCCCTATCCATATAGAGAAGCATTCTTTCTAAAAGAGTAGTCCATCTTTGGAATGGCCCATCACAAGGATTAAGGGTGGCTTCACATTATGCGTTGCAATGTCTGTTGGAGGCATACAACTGGAGAGTTTCCTGAAATTTAGGCATATAGTGGGATCTGTTGCGCATATGCTTTCATTCTAAATAAAAGTATACCACATGGTATCGTATATGTTTTGGTGGCTTTTTTTGTATTCATTAAATTTTTTTAGTTGTATTTTAAGTCTTCAAATCAAAAAATGCTTTTATATTTCACTATTTCATGGCCGGCTAATATCTGGCTGCAGTGTTTGTAGACAAAAAAACAAGACATATAAAAGTGTGAGGGAAAACGCTGTGAAAAACGTGAGAAAACACACTGACAACGGCAAAAGCCATTTCAAAACATGTGCTTCGTGCTGAATGGTATTGAAAGTTAGAAATAATGAAATGATGTAAAAGTGATCCAAGCAAATGAGTCATCTGTCTTTGTGGAGTCAGGAAGAATCCCCCTAAAATTGTCTATAATAGTCACACACTACAGTAGGTGTAGAGATAGGCCCAGGTACCTGAAGAGTTCCAAAGGCTTCACTGCTGCATAAGAAGACTCCAATATTATGACTGGAGGCCTGTTTCAGCTTTTCATTGTGGACCAGGAGCTTCATGTTACACCTTTGACCAGGCTTTTCAAAAAGTTGGGAAAGCTGCTGGACATGAGTCTTTTTTTTCTGCACTCAGTTTCAATGTAATTTCCACATTTCACATGAGATGTATTTGCTTTCCTCAGTGGCCACGTGTGGCTCCTTTACAACAAGTGGGAGACAGAACGATTAGTTCTTGCTGTCTCCAGAACATTTTGGTGTGGTAGGAGATAAGATGTACTGTTTTAAAAGCTGTAGGAGCTGTGATTTTTATAAATAGTCACGTAAAATATCGCTGCAAGCATTTGTGCCGGAGCAATTTAAACTACAGAAAGAAGTGAAATATCTAGACTAGACTGCAGCTTTCTAAAGAGCCACTGACGTCGGTATAAAGGAAGCTGCGTAGTTCTAATGGATGTCGCCTTAAACAAGAGTCCTATGTTTACTAAAGTATTCAGTTCCTTCTAAAACTTAATAGAATTCAACAGAGCATTAGGTGAAGATTTTCTTATGATTCCCGACCCAGACAAATCTGGAAAGTTTTTCTTTCTTGAGATAACTAGTATTGTAATAAGAGCTGAATAATATTTGGATTAGGGAAGGGCTGACTGCAGGCTACTGCAACATAATTTTTGGATAGGTAGTTTAACCCTTTCTACCCCGGAGGTTTTTTTCCCCCATTTTCATTTTGCGCTCCCTGCCTTCATACAGCCATAACTTTTTTATTTTTCTGTTCACATAGCTGTATGAGGGCTTGTTTTTTGCGGGACAAGTTGTACTTTCCAATGCCACCATATACTATACTTGCATATGATGTAATGGCAAACAGGAAAAAATGGGGTGAAATTGCAAGAAAAACACAATTCCGCCACAGTTTTACGTTTTTTTTATTTACGGCGTTCGATGTTCATTAAAACTGATTCAACTGTTCATTAAAACTGTTACTTTGGTCAGTATGAATCCGGCGATACCTAATATGTATAGTTTTTCTTGCATTTTGATAGTGATAAAATAATTATAAAGTTGGATTTTCTTTTTTTGTCATATCTTGACCCCTATAACTTTTTGGTATTTATGTGTACGAAGCTTTATGGGGGCTAATTTTTTTGCTGGGCCATCTGAACTTTTTATTGATACCATTCTGGGGTGTGTATGACTTTTTGATCGCTTTTTATTTAATTTTTTTTTAGAAAAAAAGCAACAAAAAATGGCAAATCGGCCATTTTGACGCTTTTTTTTCCGGTTTGCTTTTTTCCATATGGGAAATAAATTTTTATATTTTTATAATATGGGCGTTTTCGCACTTGGCGATACCCATGATGTGTATTTTTTAATTTTTTTAATACTTTTATTTTTGGAAAAGGGGGTGATTTGAACTTTTACTTTTTTTTTTAAAACTTTATTTAATTTTTTTACACTTTTTTATAGTTCCCATAGGGAACTATAAGAAGCAATCATTTGATTGCTGATATCATAGACTCCAATGCACTTGCATTGGAGTCTATGAGGATTTGAATGCTTTCCTATGGAGCATATTACACAGAAGGGCTCCATAGGAAAGCCTATGCAGCATCCTCCTGTCATTCACTATAACAGGGGCTGCTGCAGGCATGCTCCGGCTCCTCCGATCGCTCTTCCGGTGTTTGCTGCCTTTGGGTGTCGTGGTCAGGATTGACCGCGACACCCGAGGGGTTAAATGCCATGACATGAGCCGTGGGTGTCTGCTATCGGAAATAGCAGTTCACCCATGGCCATAACGCCCACTTTCCTCAGGAGTGGGCACCATCTTTAAAGACCCGACTAGCGCCATACTAGTACTGCGCTGGTCGGGAAGGGGTTAAAGAGGACCTTTCACCACTCCTGATGTCTCTGTTTTAAAAGCTTCATGCATTCCCCATGTAATAACAGTTCTGGAGCATCTATTATCATGTCTCTATGTTTCTTTATTATTTCTACTAGAAGTTATGAATGAATTGCTAGCAGTCTGCAGTAAGGGTACAGAGGGGGAGGTAACTGGTTGGGAGTGTGTACCTGCACAGTCTGAAAAAGGCAGCAGTGATTGGATAGAGTCAGACTGTGCAGTTACACCCCTCCAACTGATTACCTGATTACCTCCCCTCTGTACCCTTACTGCAGACTGCTAGCAATTCAGTCATAACTTCTAGTAGAAATAATAAAGAAATTGCACATCATGGAGCCATAAGAATAGATGCTCCAGAATTGTTATTACATGGGGAATGCATGAAGCTATTAAAACAGGCATGTCAGGAGCGGTGACAGGTCCTCTTTAAGGAGATTTTTAGCATGTTTGTTACCTGAAATTGGAGACAAAGTTCACTGTCGAGACCGTAGTCACTGAACCCCAGCTTTTCAAGACTTCTCCAGGTAGTAGGAAGCTAAGACTACCCCTAGGTTCTTCATCAACGCCCACTAGATGGACTTTGCTGCTAGTGCTGGGCCACTATAGGGGTCATTATAAATACTGGAAGCACTATGAGTGGGGGGGTTGGAAGTACTAGACCACTATAGGGGTCATTATATGTGGGGATTATAAGCACTCTGATGGCCGGGAATGGGATTGTGGTACTGCACATAGGCTTATGCTTTTTCCTATAGTGTCTGACACAGAACCCCAGAACATATGTAGCAGACTGAACAAACTCATTAGATGAACAGATGAACACACAGCCAGGAAATGATTAACCGTTGCAATACAGAACTGAGGAGGAATACAGGCACATTGGCACAAGTCGCACCACAAGTAACCGGCGCCAGGATACACGGAGCAGTGGTAACATGAACCGCCTTTGAACAAAATGACCCAGCAGCTGATGCTGGTGTACACAGAACAATGGTGTAAGAGAAATGCTATTGTAACAGTATGTATGTGTGTATGCTTATAGTATATGGTATATGTATCTGTGTGTAGTATATGTATGGTGTATGTATGTCTGTAGTATGGTATATGTTGTAGGAGGAAGAGATATGAGGTTTAATGCAGACAAAATGGAGTCAGATGCCAGTGAAGGAAAGTTCCAGAGTTTTCCTGGCTGACAAGTCTAGAATCTTCCAGTTTCTAGGGACTTCTGTTTGTTGAATGACCAGTATGATAATGATGAGTGTGAGAGAGGCCTTAAAGCACAGTTGTTGTCCATGCACACTGCGGGGGGTTTTAGCAGTGTTATGTAACACCTTTCTGTATATATACTGTTATTGTCACTGACATTCTTTGTAACAGTACCCACCATCATGCTGTACCCTGTGCTTTACTGGGCACAGTAATAAAGATCTACTTCATATATTATAAAACAACAAGCATCTGGAATATTATTCTACTATGGTATAAACCCCTAGACGACCAAGTGCTGTCGGACACTTGATGCAGTGAGTGAGGGAGTGTATTGAGGATCCAGATGAACGTCCATGCAAGCCCCATATCTCGCTCACTTGCACCCTATTCTCACTATTCCGACATCTTGGGGGCTCTGTCCGCTTGATTGAACCTGGAGAAGACAGAGGATTAAACGAAAGCCAGAAGATTTCCAGAAGCCAAGGATTTTGGGGAACAACTAACTGTGACCTGGATCTTCAGTGGAAGCATTGGATGCACTGAGAGTGAGAAGACTTCAGGCACAAGACTGTTCTGTAAGAACCGGAAGATACTTGGCTACAGCAAACGGTAAGAATGAAACTTTTAAAAACACTTTCTGGAGTAGATCAGAGAGATGAGCCACCTAAGGTTCAGGCGGGAAAAGCTGTTAATGCAGGGTGGTATCCTAAAAATTTTATAGATTTAGTTGAAAATCTTATTGAAAGCTATGGAGGACCTTTTTCATGGGGACATGTCTAATAATTCACTGGAAATGTTGAACTCAGCAATGTCTGTAATTCATACTGTTAAGGATAAAAGGACTAAGAAAGGAAGAGTAATTCAGATATTATTTCAATTAGGGAATGTTCTGTTTGATATGGTTGAGCAATTGGAGGAGGCAAATGCTGTGCTCAAGGAGGAGTTGTCCTGTGCAGAGAGATGTTCTGAGGAGGCAAAGTTACTAGCTTCAAACTCTGTACATACAGCTTCCTTCTTACAAGAAAAGCTGGATAACCTGCAGGACCAAAATAAGCACCTGGAAAATGCTATTGTAAACCTGCAAAATAAAGTAAAGCGTTATGAATTGGATAACATTACATCAAAACGAGATATTGCAGGAAAATAATTCTGTTAATACTTGTCCAGCATCAAATTTAGTGCAAGTATCTGAACAAGGTGGGAAAAATAAACCATCCCCCATGAATAATGTGCCTGTTTGCCCAGTCCAATGCCCAACTCCTCAAACAGAAAAGCAGAATATAATATCACAATGTGAAAATCCTCTGAGAATTACAGACATAAAAATGCTGTTATCAGACAATGGACCAGCACCAACCACCAATTACAATCAATTCATGGCTTGGATTAATGATCTTATGCTTTGGGGTAAAACGGCCAGTATATCTGACCAGGAGCTGATCAACATAGCTGTTATGGCTATGGGGGACAGTAAGTTTAAGATCGCAAGATTTACACATAACGTCCCAATGTTTGTTCAAGCTTGTAAAGAAAAGATTTTCAATATTAAAAGTCAGATAGGTGAGCACAATGCCATTAACACGTTCCCGACCTAGGACGATAATGCTCGTCCTAATATGGCGTTACTTAATGCCCTAGGACAAGCATTCTCGTCCTAGGTTTAAGGTGGTGCTGCTCCCCCGCTGCCGCAGTCTGCAGCAGGGGCCCGGCTGATACTAACAGCCGGGCCTCTGCTGTATCCGCCAGCACCGGTGATTACACCGATGCCGGCGGATTAACCCCTTGTATGCCATGGTCACGCTGACCGCGGCATACAAGGCAATTGCGGCAGCTTTTTAAAGCCATCGGGTCCCCATGAGGCGGTGGGGGGGCCCGATGGTTGAGATGGAAGCCCCGATGCCTTACCCAGAGGCATTGGGACTCCCATCTACGGAAGCCCAGGAGACCCAGCCACAGCGCTGGGTCTCCTAGGCAACGGTCAGTGTCTCACAGTGTGAGACGCTGACAGTTGAATGCAGCACAATACAGATGTATTGTGCTGCATTCAATCAGGGATCAGACCCTGAAATGTTAAAGTCCCTTACTGGGACATAAGTGAAATGTTAAAAAAAAAGTTAAATAAAAGTGTTTTAACAAAAAAAATAAAAAATAATAAAGTTTCAATAAAAAAAAATCCCCTTCCCCATAAAGAAACACATAAAAATAGAAAAAAAAAATATATACATATTAGGTATCGCCACATCCATAAAAACCTGCTTTATTAAAATATCACATGATCTGGCCCACCCGGTCAACACCGTAAAAAATAAAAAATAAAAACTGTCTAAAAAAAGTCATTTTTTGTCACATTTCATCACAAAAAATGTAATACCATGCGATCAAAAAAGCGTATGCCCCCAAAAATAGTACCAATCTAACCGTCATCTCATCCCGCAAAAAATAAGCCCCTACCCGAAACAATCGCCCAAAAAATAAAAAAATTACAGCTCTCTGACTATGGAGACACTAAAACATGATTTTTTTTGTTTAAAAAATATTATTGTGTAAAACTTAAAAAAATAAAAATAAGTATACATGTTAGGTATCGCCACGTCCATAAAAAACTGCTCTACAAAAGTATTGCATGATCTCTCCCCTCAGGTGAACACCGTAAAAAATAAAAACTAAAAACTGTCTAAAAAAGCCATTTTTTGTCACATTTCATCATAAAAAATGTAATACCAAGAGATCAAAAAAGTGTATGCCCCCAAAAATAGTACCAATCTAATCATCATCTCATCCCGCAAAAAATGAGCCCCTACCTGAGACAATCGCCCAAAAAATAAAAAAATTACAGCTCTCTGACTATGGAGACACTAAAATGTGATTTTTTTTTTTGTGCTTCAAAAATATTGTGTAAAACTTAAATAAATAAAAAAAGTATACATATTAGATATTGCCGCGTCCATAACGACCTGCTCTATAAAAATATCACACGATCTAACCTGTCAGATGAATGTTGTAAATAACACAAAAATAAAAACAATGCCAAAACTGCTAGTTTTTGTTACCTTGCCTCACAAAAAGTGTAATATAGAGCTACCAAAAATCGTATGTACCCTAAAATAGCACTAACAAAACTGCCAACTTATCCCGTAGTTTCCAAAATGGGGTCAGTTTTTTGGAGTTTCCTATTCTAGGGGTGCATCAAATGTGACATGGCAACTTAAACTTTTTCCAGTGAAATCTGCCCTGGCGTTCCTTTCCTTCTGAGCCCTGCCATGTGCCTGTACAGCAGTTTACGATGACAAATGGGGCATTTCTGTAAACTACAGAATCAGGGTAATAATTACTGAGTTTTGTTTGGCAGTTAACCCTTGCTTTATTCTCAGAATAAAATGATTCATATGGAAAATCTGCCAAAAAAGTGAAATTCGGAAATTTTGGCTACATTTTCCTTTAATTCTTGTGGAACACCTAAAGGGTTAATAACGTTTGTAAAATCAGTTTTGAATACCTTGAGGGGTGTAGTTTTTTTTTTGGGTGGTTTCTATGATGGAAGCCTCACAAAGTGACTTCAAACCTGAACTGGTCCTTAAAAAGTGGGTTTTGGAAATTTTGTGAAAAATTTCAAGATTTGCTTCTAAATTTCTAAGCCTTCTAGCGTCCCAAAAAAATAAAATGTAATTTTCAAAGTGATCCAAACCTGAAGTAGACACAAGGGGAATGTAAAGTCATAACTATTTTTGGAGGTATTACTATGTATTTTAAAAGTAGAGAAATTGACATTTGGAAATTTGCTAATTTTTCTAAATTTTTGGTAAATTTGGTATTTTTTTTATAAATAAGAATGAAATATTTTGACTCAAATTTAACATTGTCATGAAGTACAATATGTGACGAGAAAACAATCTCAGAATGGCCACATAAAGTGAGACATGTCAGGTTTGCTAAAAATGGACTGGTCCTTAAGGTGAAAAATGGCTGGGTCCTTAAGGTGTAATCTAATGCCAGGCGAATTCATCTCAAGCTGTGCCCGGAGAATCATAGATTTTATTGCTACTTGTGATAACACTGCCATAGATCCTGCTAGTAGAGAGTAGGCTAGGCTGAGAGTCGCTGATGAAGCAGGTATTAGGGATCTAATCCTAGCACTAGTCCCACCACAAGTAGCACAGAGCATGAATATAAAGGCAGGAAATGAGATGGAGTATGAGGGGTGGATTGGGATATTGGAGCTGGAATATGACCAATTACATGTCCTCACCCCAGTTAATATGTTAGAAGGTGGGAGAGAAGCAAAGATAGCTCCAGGCATAACTCCCATCATCCTCAGTGGATCCCATTCTATCAGATAAAACAAGAAAAGGAATTACTAGAAGAGAGAGTAAAATTATTGGAGGCTCTTCTAAGCCAGCATGGCATACCCTTCCCTCACACCTATCTGCAGGCTTAGACACACCCTTTAATCAATGTAAATGATGTCTATAATGTGGACATGTCATAAGTAAGATTGTAAAGAGAATGAGTGATGCTATAATAGTTATAGTGGATGATTTAATAACCATTTCTTCTTTTTCAGACCTGTTTGTGCACTGGAGACTGGTGGCCATCAGCATGATATCTGTCCTGAGTACTCAAAATTTAGAATGGTGCCATTGAACTCATTGTTTTTATAGTCAACTATGTAATTTTTTACACATTTTTGAGCAGATCATTTGTGCACAAATGAATTGGGTGAATTCAGTATTTTAAAGTGAAATTATATTTCACTCTGGAAGGCTGAATTTATTAATCATGTCAGTAATTCGTTCCACTGAATGTTTTTGAATATATGTTTTGTGAAGCTTCAATAACAATGGATAATGGTATTAACCCTTTCACCCCCGGAGGTTTTTTCGGTTTTGAGTTTTCGTTTTGCGCTCCTTGCATTTATATAGCCATAACTTTTTTATTTTTCTGTTCACATAGCTGTATGAGGGCTTGTTTTTTGTGGGGCAAGTTGTACTTTCAACGCCACCATTTAATATTGCATATGATGTAGTGGGAAGCGAGAAAAAATTCCAAATCGGGTGAAATTCCAAAAAAAGCACAATTCTGCTACAGTTTTCCTGTTTTTTTATTTATGGCGTTCGATGTTCATTAAAACTGATGAGTTACTTTCATTCTACTGGTCAGTACGAATCCGGCAATACCTAATATGTATAGTTTTTCTTGTGTTTGATAGTGATAAAATAATTATAAAGTTGCATTTTTTTTTTTGGTCGTCATATCTGTACCCCTATAACTTTTTGGTATTTATGTGTACGGAGCTGTATGGGGGCTAATTTTTTGCGGGGCGATCTGAAATTTTTATTGATACCATTCTGGGGTACATATGACTTTTTGATTGCTTTTTATTTAATTTTTTTTAGAAAAAAAAAGCGACAAAAAACAGCGAATTGCCATTTTGACGCTTATTTTCCTCCACACAATTCACCGTGTTGGAATTTTTTTCATATTTTAAAAGTATGGGCGTTTTCGGTCACGGTGATACCCATGATGTCTATATTTTATTTTTATTTAGGTATTTATTTTTTAATTATACGGAAAGGGGGGTGATTTAAACTTTTATATTTTTTTATTTTTTATATATTTTTTAAACATTTTTTAAAATTTTTTTGTGATTATTTTAAAGCTCAAATATGAGCTAATATATTGTGTTTTTTTTTCTTTATGAGCAATCAGGGATTTACTAGATGGAGATAAATCCAAGAATTGCTCATTTCTTATCCTGGCTTGCCATCTAGTGGCCAGAATAAGAATTGCAGTTTGAAAACTGTAATCCTCACCAGCGAGGATTACAGTTTTCATATGGTGTACAGACACCCCGATTTTCCACTTGGGGCGTCTGTACACCACCCAGAAGTGTATGCTTCCGGGTTCAGACGCATCCTGATGCCGTGATCACGTGTGATCATGGCATCAGAAGGCCCAGGAAGACACCGCCGAAACAGCAGAGACTTGCCGGCCATGACGCCCGCCGCATGGGCGAGCGGGCGTCATGTCGCCGCACCGCCCCAGCGCCGTACATGTACGGCGCTGGTCGGGAAGGGGTTAAGCTGATAAGTCTGATGCTGCCTTGTTCTTATCCTTTCAGGTTCTTTTCAGGAGCATCTTGGGGCAAGTGATCACAATAAGGGAATGCTTTGATCAACTTCACTCATTAAGGCTATTTTCATACTTGTGTTTTAATATTCCGGTACTGAGCCCCATCATAGGGGCTCAATACCGGAATAAAACGCTTCAGTTTTGTCCCCATTCATTGTCAATGGGGACAAAACTGAACTGAAGACAACGGAATGCTCCTGAAAGCATTCCGTTCCGTCTTCAGACCGGAGAGCAAACCGCAACATGCTGCGGTTTGCTCTCCGGTCTAGGCATCCACACCAAGACAGATCCGGAATGGCCCCCAATGCAAGTCAATGGGGATGGATCCGTTTGGTGTGACACAATGGTAAACGGATCCGCCCTCCATTGACTTTCAATGGAGTTCATTCCGGATCCGTTTAAAAGATGTTAAAGATAATACAACCGGATCCGTTCATTATGGATCCACAAGGTTGTATTATCACTACGGATCCGACGGGCCCCTTTACCCGCCGGATCCGTAGTAACGCTAGTGTGGAAGTAGCCTGACTCCGAGCATATTCATATGAAAATGCAAGGACAACTGCAGAATGGACACAAATGGGGATGTGACAAGGACATTGCTGTTTACTTAGGCATTCAGTGGGACTGGATAGATGTGTGCAGGATTATAAGTTTGTGGTTGCCATGATCCGTTTACTTACAAACCTGGTTAGAAACTAAGACATTGCTAAACTTTGTAATATGTATAAAATGTAAAATGTTTAACTGGGGACAGATATGTTCAATATTTAGGGAATATTTAACTATTAGAAGGTGGGGCACATATTTAAAATCCATGTTCCGTATGTATGAAGTTAATTGGCAAAAACAAAAATTAGTGTTAAAATGGAGGGAATTAAACAAGCTTGAATTGGTTAATTATGAACATTTTGGAGATTATATATATATATATAGTCATTTGGTTATTTTCCATATATAATTCTTTATTTATTATTATTGTTCATCTATTATACAACTATGCTAGATATCCTTCTCACCCATTCATTATCATAGTGATAGAACTTAGCATTGTTATACATAGGAATCTGTTTGCAGAAAATCTCTCTATTCTGCTTGTATCGATGTGTGGTTGTTGGAGGTGTGAATGATACTTAATATTTTGATGCACTCCAATCGCTTGAAGAATCAATGAGAAGTGACTGAAGTGTCAGAAAAGTACAGAAACAACATCTGAATGTGACAATGGAATAAGAATGGCAGTGTAAAGCAATAAAAGACTGCGCTCACTGGAATCACTCACAGAGTGGGCATTGCAGCCGCTGAAGGCAAGAAGGTGGAGTGTCACAGTCTAACAAGGAATAAAGAACAAAATATTCACAGGGTCCAGGACTGTCACTAACCAGAGAGGGGGACAGTGGACCTTAGTAAAAAAAAGGACTTGGGTTGTCTCACACAGAGGACTCTGCTGAAGTGATTGGTTTGTATTGAAATTTAAGTATATGTGGGTGAATTAAAAAAAAGAAAAAATAAAAGAAAAAAATGGCCATATGTATTGAGGATCCAGATGAACGTCCATGCAAGCCCCATGTCTCCCTCACTTGCACCCTATTCTCACTATTCCGACATATGTATATATGTGTAGTATGGTGTATGTATGTATGTGTGTACTGCATATATGGTGTATTTATGTGTGTTGCATATGTTCGGGTATTTTTTTGTGTAGGTACAATATATATGGTATATGTGTATTTATATGCTTCAGGGTTATATAAAAGAAATGTTAACATTACAGAAGTGCCAGTAATCATGCACAAATCCCTCTGCCGAGACCAGTAATTCCACACAGCCAGTAAGTAATGGTGTTCCATGTCATCAGTCAGTGTGGCAATGAAAGAAATCTATGGCGTTCACCATTAACAGTAGTGGAAAATTTTATTTCTGTGTTTCATTTCAGTTAATACACGGGAAGCAGACACATGGTGTCTTCTGACGCTTTTTCAAGGCCATATTACATGTGTTTGCCTCCCTTGTATTACTTGCAATAAACCATTAAAATAAGGATTTCTGCTGTTAATGGTGAGTGCCGTGGACATCTCTTACTTTTAATGGTTATATTGATATATGTGTGTATAGTGTATATACGTATATGATGTATGTGTATTTATGTGTTTTGTTTCTTTGTAAATATCTGTTGTGATGCCGCATGTCTGCCCATACCTGATGTTGGACCCCCAAGACCAGGACCTCTGAACCACTGTATCCTCTGTACAACCTATAGTTACTCACCTGACAGTGTCTCCAAATACAAATAAAACAAGTTTACTGGCGCTCTTACTTGTTGTGACTATACTACAAGGAAGGTCAGTGCCGCAATGACAATTGAAGATGTAAAAGAGGAATTCCTGCGCTTACTCTCTGACTGCAGCTAAGTACTAGTGACTAGAAGTGGGGTTCTACCAGATCTGCTGTCCTCTAAGTAGTATCCATATGTGAAACCCCTTACTGGAGTGAGGTACTAACATTATTATACAGTGATAAATAGGGAGTGAAACTAGTTAGCATAGCTAACCACAATCACTTTCCCACACATTGAGTCTCAAAAAGGTAATTTGTCCAATTGGAACATTTGGATATCAAAGAAACGGGATCACTGCTTGGAGTCCCCTCTGTGAACAGGAATGGCGGTGCTGACAAATGGCCAACAATTCATTTAAATGGCCCTATGTAACACTAAATATTCCTGCTGGGGACAGCAATGTCCCCCTACCAAATTAGCTGTTTTCTGAGTGAAAAAAAACAAAACCCTTCAATCTAAAAAGACATTGGGGCAGATTTACAATTGAAAATGTGCCAGTTTTTAACAACATTTGTGCAAAAAAAATTTGACGTACATGCTTTGGATTGCATTTATCAAGTGTTTAGATACTTTTCTGGCATTTTAATGCTTCGTCCAACAAGGGGGTGGGAATTAGCTGAAATGGGAACAGGACTTTGTGAGAAAGGGAGCATGGCTAAACGGCGCAACCGTGCACAAAAATGGGCCAAAAGTTTGCAGGATTTTTAGAGTAAAGCTAAGCCAACTTATAGGTGGTGTAAACTCAGGCTAGACAGTCTCAAGATGAGATTTGTCATCAAGCATCAGACACTATGATTAATCTGACACAGTTTAACGTCGTTACTACCACGTGCTGTACATGTATGGTGCAGGGCGTTAATACAAAGAGCAATATATATATATGGCAGAGGATTATAGCTCCTGCACTCTAGCTGTGACAGTCAAGCATCTTGCAGAGAAGACAGAAGCAGTTTATTACTTTCTTTTCTATGCAAGGAGGTATGTCCCAAGAAACGGAACCATCTTCCCAGTGCCACCTATTGGAAGTGGCTCTCTATGAGTCAAGATCTGACTTTCCAACAAGCCTTGGGATTTAACAAAGGTAATAAAGTCAAGCGAGATATACATCCATAAATAGCTGTTTTGGGTGCTTGTCCTTCATCAGTGTGGAGTAGGATTCTAGCTGGCTCACTGCAATGCCTTGGAAACAGCTTAGGCAGGGTGCTGTACCTCGATAAAGAGTAAGTCTTCATTCAGGACTGGTCTCTTTAAGAAGAATCAGCATGCTGCCTAAGCCTTTTTCTTGGTACATAGCATTCAATGCGGCATAGCTGATTCCTCCATTGTTCACAGCAGTCACGTGCTTACTGGATGTCTCTGGCATACCAGAGCTGCTGGGTCTTAGCAGATCCATATTAGCAGCTATAGTTTGAAAAAAAAAAATTACATTGACATTTTACCTTTTTTAAAATTTAAAAACAAATGAACAAATAAAAAAATCTCTCAAACATATTAATAAAAAGTCGTATGCATCACAAAAAAAAACAAACAAACAACCTCAAAAGGGTCTGGTCATTAAGGTCTTTTCAGTTCTGATCATTAAATGTTTGAGACTTCCTGTCAAAGTCTTACAGTGCTTATCTTTTTGAGACACCCCATTTAAGCCTGGAGTGAGGAAACTACTTTTTCACACAGGGTTAACTGGCATCGAAAACCGTTTTGTCTTCCATCAATAAAAAGATCATCTAAAAACTTTGTGTGTGTCCTATATTCATTTTATTTCGAAAATTAATAGTTAAACGTCAAAATAGGCAAAAATCTAAGAAATCAGAAAGGGACAAATACTTCTTCATGACACATAAAAAGGGGACATTTACACCATGGCAACTCATTCTGGAAATAAAACACGTTAGTTTCCCCTTTTAAGTGGTGACTAATTTTTATTTCCAATCTTGATCATTAATGGTATATTTTATGATTGTGTTACACTTTCATCCCAACCAAATTTCTTGACTTTATTAGAGCTCTACGGCTATCATTTTTTTTGAAGCTCATCCTTTGTAAGTCCCAAACGTATTGACACTCAAATACAGACTGTAGATAATAAAAATCATTTCCAAAGTATATGAACGGTGAGTATGATAATGGTTTCTACCATAAAAGAGGCATGTATGTGGAGAGAGATTGGAGAATATACATATCCCTATGGATTTACCTACTGAAAGGAATGTAATTGGCTTTGCAGAGCTGAAATAAAAAAAATCATAAAATAATCTAGAAAATGAGTCGGAGGGACTCAAAAATGCAATAAAGAAAAGAGTGATATTTCTATAGGATGTGAGCTTATGAACAGTAGACAGTAGCAGACGCCGAAACTGCGTGTCCTCATTAACATCCTGGCATTAGAAACTACTGAGCAGCAAGAACGGAATACAGACCGTCTTTAATTGCTCACATCTCACAAATTGGATTCGTGTCATATCAAGGCAGTTCTTAATGAAGAGGCGTTCATTACACTAACACTTTGTTGCTTCATATTTTTTGTCAATGTGCATTTTACACCCACTATTAAACTTATCTTCCTGTGTTGCTGCAGCCTCATTAGGTCCTACTAGTCGGCTAAATTGTAGGATTATTATGTCAATGCACAGATTCCCAACATGGTGAAGGACAGCGGGTGAGAGACCATCACAAGTGCAAAAACATACAAATTAATAACCAGGACAACAACACAGAGACATTAATAGCTAGCATTATTAGCTTGATGGGAATAATTGAAATAGTCCACTGTGGACGATTCCGTAGTGTTCATCTGATAGTCTATGAATACTGATATTATGATTATATGAATTGTGATTGAATGTTTTGGACATTATTAAAAGTTCTGGATTTTTAGTTCGTGAATAGGACATCAATGTGTAATTGGTCAGGGTACGAAACCCTCATTGATCAGCAGATACAGTGAAATATACTGTATGTGTGGCTATATACTGGTACTGAGGCCAAAATCCATTCACTTGAATGGACTGAACCACGACTCTAAACACACCAATTGTGTGTATGTCACAGCACCTGGATGAAAAGTAGAAGACCCATGTTCTCCAATGAGCACCAAGTCCCTTCTTTTTGTCAGTTGTGGAGATCTCAGGCATCAGACCCCGAACAAGTCATACTTTGATGGCCTATTCTATAGAAGGTCCAATAAGTTGTGAAAACCCCATTGTCTATCTTCACATGATGTAAAATATTCATCCTACTCCAAGCTCACCAATTGTATGTATGTCATAGCACCTGGATGCTCAGTAGAAGGCCCATGTTCTCCAATGAGCACCAAGTCCCTTCTTTTTTTTAATTGTGGAGATCTCAGCTCTCAGGCATCCGACCCTGAACAAGTCATACATTGATGGCATATTCTGTAGAAAAACCCCATTGTCTATCTTCACACGATGGAAAGTATTTATCCTACTATTGATTTCAGTGTGAAGCACCACCATAAGTCATTTTGTGACTAGGACATCATTGGGTAATTGATGGGGATTAAAAGTCCAGGAACCCCATGTTCATCTAAGCACAGGAATATATTGAACATACAAATGTCAACTACAACTCAGCTCCTTACACTTAAGTCTGGACATATAGTGGTGGCCAAAAGTTCCAAGACCAAGAGAAACTTTGGTTTTCATAAAGTTTGGCGCTTCACTGTTTTTAGAAGTTGAATCCTGCAGAATGTCAGTCTGTCCTTGATGTCCTTTTATTTCCTAAAATGGAGGCTACACATGTTACAAAGTGAGAGTAAGAAGCCCGGGAACGCACGATCACACATAAAGCCATTCAGACAGCCAATCAGCAGCTAGCCAGCTCCTGTGATGTTACAGACCTCATTCTGCACTGTTTCTGCCATTTCACTCTGAGCTGATCATAGGGTGAGACTTGACAAGCGCTAGGGACAGTGTTGCTAAAAGCTTGTAATTGTGGAATATTGAATAGGGAAAGTGCAAGGACAGTGCAGAGACAGTATAGAGAGATCGCAGGGAGAACTTTTACATACTGGAGGGACAGTGCAGGGGCGGTAATCTTAAGCTGATCCATAGGAGACAGTGCAGTTTGCATGAATCCCTTATACTCAAATTGGGGTGAATAGGCTGTCTAATTCTACTGTTAGTGGGGTGTTATTGCAATGCACAGTGATGTACACTTAGATACACTCTCTATGCAGGTTGGGACATAGCTTATTTAACATTCAGAACTAAGCAAATTTCTTGAAAAAATTCGGCCGAGCGTCCGAATTGAATTTTTGCACACTTGACTCATCTCTAGTAATGATCATCATTTTATGGCTCACACTAAAGACTGCTAATGAATTCATCAGTATATTAAGACATAGACATGCATTACTTACAGATTACTTACAGATGAGCGAAGTTATCGAAAATTCGATTCGGCTGCTTTGCCGAATTTCACAAAGAAACACGATTCGTTACGAATTACTTCGTCCTGAAGCGTATTCCATTGTGAGTGAGCATAATGAATGGGGAATGGTGCCCTCCATCATTGAACACCTCAGATGCCAAGTTCATTGCTGATCTGATGTTAACATTAAGGCCTTTTAGGGGTTAATCATTAAAAAAAACCCACCAAAACATACTCAACTCATCCGTTTGCTCACAGAGAGGCTGTCGCAGACCATCTTGATTGAAGAAACTGCACAAAATCTTGCTTGGTGATGTGATTATGTCACCACATCATCAAGATGGCTGCGATAACCTCCCACGAGCAAATGTCATTTTAGGAAAAATTAATTAGTTTCCACGAAGCGCAAGAAAATTTGGCTTGATGGTAAATCAAATTTTTCCTATAATTCGTAGTCTAAGTCAATTCGTTTCACTTCAATTAGCTCAACACTACTTATAATCTTTAGCCTTCATCAAAGTTTTCAATGTCTGTCGCTTAGTGGTACAATGGAAAATGAAAGGGGTTGTTTCTTCTTCTTAAAGTGTAACTGTCATGTTTTAATGAAAACCATAAATTTTAGCATATGTTACTGCTGGTGTAGCATTATGCATTAAGCAATCTTTAGTTTCTTCACATACCACTGTTTTCCTTGAGCTTTTCCCTTAGTTATGGCTGTTTTCCTCTACAAGATGAGGATCTTCTCAAGATGGCTCTGAGGCCAAAACTGCCTTCCCTCACTTCCCATACACACTTGCTGTAGCCAGCAGCTTCCTGTCAGCCAATCAAATTTGATTACTGAGAGACACGCCTCCACACTCTGAAGCCTAATGCAGGCATGCAATGCCTCTGTGTCTTCTGTTTATACTAAAGGTAAGACAGACCAGCCATAGCAACAGTCTTTAAAGGGACCAATGGAAAGGGACAGGGGACATTAATGAAAGCTGTTATTATAAGGTAATTATAGATCTTTGGAGAGTCATTGACAGACTACCACAGGTATACATGCCTAGCTTTAATAAACTAGCAAATAAAAAAAATTATGACACTTTAATCACTTTTTAAAAAGAAAGTAGTTCAGCAATGAATTGAAACTTAACCACTTGTGCAGCCCATCATACATCTTATCTGGAATGACGGGGGAAATTTCATATTGCATAGTGGCTAATCATAGGCATACAGTTGCCAAGTCCGTTTCTGCAGCTCTACTCTCTGGTACACACAGAGGTAGGGTCCAAAAAGAGAGCCCCATCTAAAATGTCCATTTACATTAACAGGTCTGAAAAATAATTGTCTTAGTAAAACAACCCTTTTAATATCAACATTGATTGGACTTGTGGTTAATTGTAAGCTGTAGACTAGAATCATATTCATTTTCTACTCTGATTACAGCTAATTTTTAGAGTTTATTGGCATTCAAAATTGTAAAATATTGCACATAATTTGGCAAAACCATTAAATTATCTTTGTTGCCAAATTAGCTTTGTGAACTTGTACTCATAGTTTGTTTAATTAAATATGTGAATAGATTTTTAGGTATTTGATCCAACTCAAGGTTTCAGAATGTTGAAACAGCTATATTTCAATAATGTAGTGTCTGCAATAAAATTACAGACAATATGACTATTCCACAAATGTGTTCTCTTTTACTCTGGGTTGCTTCTAAAGGAAACAAAATGCAAAGCAAGGTTATGAAAGCTAAAATGTTGGTAGTGAAAATTGTTCAAATTTCACTTCTCCAAGGTTTGCTTTCAGACATTGTTACCTACATGTGGTTATGGGTGGAAAATTTCTGTAGAAAGGCATAGACCTTGATGCATTAACCTCCACCCCTCCCCTTCTGAGGTCTTCATATAATTCACAATATTAATCTTAATTAAATATCTGACAGCATATCATTTTAGCTTGTTCCTATTCCTTACCTCTTTCATTGCCAGATGGAGTACAAATGGAAAAAATGAATAAGCAACTTTTTCAATGACATTCGAGTAAAAAAAATCTTTTTCATCATCTGACAAACTTGCGACCCAAGGATTCCATTTTAATTTTGCTTTGGAAAACATACAGTACAGCCGTGAGAAAACAAAGTGTACTCTCTGGCCCTAAGAAGGTCTTAAAATTAGGTAACTACAACCTTAGATGTACAACAACACATAGATTCCACGGTTTTATTGTAGAAGCTCCTTTAGCAGAAATAACTTGAATTCATAATTTTCTGTATGACTTTATCAGTCTCACACATCGTTCTGGAGGAAGTTTGGCCAGTTCTTCCTTATAACCTTGCTTCAGTTCATTGAGGTTCATTGAGGTTTGTGAGTATTCATTTATGCACAACTCTATTAAGGTCCTGACACAGCATTTCAATTGGGTTGAGGTCTTTGCTTTGCCTGGGCCATTGTAACAACTTGATTATTTACTTTCTCAGCCATTCTGTTCTGAATTTGCTGGTCGACCAAGTTTCAGTCATGCTTTAGCTGTTGAATACATGGCCTCACATTTGATTCTGGAATACTTTGGTATACAGAGGAGTTAATAGTCGACTTGCCCAGGTTTGGTGGCTGCAAAACAAGCCCAAATCTTCACTCCTTCTCCAATATGAGTGTTGAGCGAAGTGAAGCATTTGAAGCGGAATTCAGTCCGAAGTTTAGGAAAACTTCGATTCACAACTAAGCTGAATTTCCTTGTTCTTCATTGTGACGAATCAGGTTTTCTTAAAATGGTGGCAGCACGTGAAAGTAAAAAGTCCGGGAATGCAAGATCACCCGTAATGCCATGCAGCCAGCCAATCCACAGGTAGCCATCCCCTGTGATGTCACAGCCCTATAAAAGCGTGGCAATTGCTCATGCGCTAGGGACAGTGTTGCTGCAATAATCCAGAGGCCATGTTTAATGCATCCACCATGTTTGACATCTGGTTTTAACCCTAATAATTTTAAAAATTAAATACCATTAGGTTCATAGTAAGGAGAGATCCCGGACCTTATGGAAGGATCCACAAGGGATTACGGTAATCCCTGTTGGGAATCCCTCAATTTTATTGCTTTGAAGAAGGTTTTCCCGCCCAAATGCTGTGTACCTTGCCTGGTACCATCACACAGGAAGACAGGAGCTGCTGCGTACACGCTCTGGCTCCCCTCATCCCTGCCGGGGAGACCCGGAGCACACCTGGATAGCCACTGCATCTGAAGGCTTAAAAGTGCCGGATGCCTGCTCTGTAACAACACTCACTCAGCGGCCATGGTGCCTGCTGCATGCACCAACGGGCGTAATTTTTAAATGCTTGGCCGCCGACTTAAATGTACTGTCAGTGGTCGGGAAATGGTTAACTTCCAAGCCTTCACACTGACATTGGCCACCAAGTGGTCCAAATATACCAATTATGATTGGGCAGAGTGGCCTGGGTATACCTGATTTATAGTGATTTGTGACAAATTAATTTGGAAAAAAAATCTAATTTATTGGTGATCTTCGGCTAATAGGCTGAATCAAATTTTTTAAAACTTCACTCATCTGCATTTTAGACAACTTTTTTGTTAAATAATGACACAGTGTAATTTTTCATGTGTTGTAGTTCATCAAAGGTTGTATTTAGCAAATGTTAATACTTTTTTAATGACCAGATTTTTTTTTATCATGCCCTGATATTTAAAATCATAAAATTCAAAAAGGATGTACTTTGTGTTACTCATAACTACAGCAAGACATGATTCATTAAAGGAATTCATTTTCATCTGTCTGATAAGACACATGAACATGACACAGAACCCTTTTCTATGAGCCAGAATAGAGACTCTCTCTATAACAATGGTTCCCGTTCTTTTGGACTTGTGGCTTTTATGTCTTACATGGAAAACTGTTAATCTGATCAACCCCTATGTAAAATTACATTTCATTATTATTGCAGCATCTGAAGTGCCTGACTGATTTTCAATTCCCTAATATGCAGTGTTTTTTGTCCCTCTTATTTGAAGGAACAATAACTGTAGAAAACTATTTCTCCAATTTTAGATGGATGGCCATTTTAGATGGATAGTCATCTAAAAGAGTTCTCCTTGCATCTTAATGTGTTAATTGACAGTGCAATTGACATAATTATACCAATATATTAAAGATGAACAGATTTCTTGAAATTTGTTTTGTATCTAATTCACTGAATTACAAAAAAAAATTCTACCCAAATGAAATATGCTACAGTTGCCCAGAAAATTGGTATATAGCACTGTAAGATCTCCTAGGAATTATACTTTTTTCTCTTAAAAAAACAGAGTCCTAGAACTAGAGAGAAAAACACATAACACTCCACTGGCAAGGCTCTGTTTTTTCCAAAAGGAAACAAAAACTGAGTGTCCACCAGAAAAGACCTCTCTGAATGAAAAGTGTAAGACAATCCTCTTTCCAAATGGAATAGAAAAGTAAGTATCTCAAGAGAAAATTGCCCTGTTTAGCTGAGTGGCCTTTGTCAGGTTCTTGGGTTACGCTTTCTTATTATGGAGACCGCCTAATATGCATGAGGAGTATTGTATTCCAGCCAACATGGCTCGGCATTTCTGGTAAAAAATAAAAAGTATATGCATATTAGCATATCTCACTTCTACTGGCATCAGAGAGGCTTAGGGCTCTTTTACACGAGCGGATGCCTTGCGTGGAATCTGAGCCAAACCCCATTCAACCGAGGCACGGAGCATTAACATGATTGATAATGCTCCGTGCATCTCTGTGATCTTTTTACTACAAAATCACAGTGAGATTGTCACTGTGATTTTGTAGTAAAAGGGTCAAAGAGGCACAGAGCATTATCAATCATGTTAATGCTCCATGTCTCTGCTGTCTGGAACGGGGATTGACACTCTTTCACGCAGTGGATTCCATGCACGGCATCCGCTCGTGTGAAAGAGCCCTTAGGTTTAATTTCTTTTTGGAAAGAAAGCTAATGTGCATAGCTTTGGGTCTCTGTAAAAGATATTCAAATTAGTTTTCTTTAGAAAAAGACGAGAACACTAAGCCTGTCTTGCACATCTCTTTTCCATTCGAATGCTACTCCTGTCTCTGTCTCATTTGCCCAAAACGAAACACGAGAAATTTGGGTTTGTTAGAATCAGAATTTTTTTGAAAATTCAGGATGAATTCAAAATCGTTAGAACTGATTTGCTCATCACTATATTTTAAACTATTAGTGAAACTTTTGAGCTACATAGCATCCACCAATGGAAACTTTGCAACATGTTTAAGAATTGGAATCTACATAACAAACCTATCTTCTTCTGACAAAACAACCCTCATCCCTCCGCGTTGGACTCAAGGTTTAAAAAAATTCTGGCCTTAATGGAGTTTTCTGGTTATAATGATTTTTAAGCAAGTACCTTCAGCCTGCCTGTTGAAAAAGAAGATTCATACTTATCTGCTCCCTGCCGTTTCAGTCTTTCGCTGTCTCTCTGCACACAGGATAACCAAAAGTATGAATCTTCTTTTTTAGGAAGCAGGCTACGGGCATTACATAAAATATAATTATTATCAGATAACGCCTTATTTCTAGTTGATAATTATTAGAGATGAGCGAGCATACTCGTCCGAGCTTGGTGCTCGTTCGAGTATTACGGTACTCGTAAGTGCTCGCTGCTCGGACGAGTATCTCGCCACGCTCAAGGAAATGGCAACTTCCGCATTGTGCATTTTTGGAGCTTATAAACTCAGCCAATCACAAGCCAGGAGACTCTGCGGTACACCCAGCATCACGTGGGGCCCTTACATGTCGATAGCAGGGGTTGACTGGCCTGATCAGGTGACCCTGGAATATACTAGTGACTGCCCGCGGTGCTCGGCTCAGATGCTGTCTGGATGTCGTTAGGGATAGAGCTGCTGCATTTCAGGGAGAGTGTTAGGGCCTGCATTTAGTTCTTTGTTAGGCAGGAGTGATCTCCCAAGAACCCAACAGCCCTTCTAAGGGCTACAAGACATTTTTTTTTGTCTCCTGGCTTGGCTGGCTGGCTGGCACTAGTAGTGCAGCTATCGCCATATATAGCCCTTTTTTTTTATTGTTATATCTCAGTGATACAAATCCATTTCCCACAGCTGCGTGGAACCATTCTGTGTGTCACAATTCAGCTGTCCACTCACTACAATCAGTATTTTCTGTCCAGGTGACACTTTCTGTACGTCACTTAATCCAACCAGGTCTTTTGCTCTCACGTATATAGCTTGATCATAAAAATCTCTGTGTGACATTTGTCTGGGTCGCAGTCAAAATAGCCACAGTCAGCAGGGTGTGAGTTAGGTCTACGATAGTTTCTGCACGTCACGTTAAAAAAAAACAAAACTAAAAAAAAAATATAAAAAAAACATATATATATATAAAAAAATAGTTTCTTTGTTGCTTTAGCTCAGTGATACAAATCCATTTCACACAGCTGCGTGGAACCATTCTGTGTGTCACAGTTCAGCTGTCCACTCACTACAATCCTTATTTTCTGTCCAGTTGACACATTCTGTACGTCACTTAATTAAACCAGACTGAACAAGTTTGTGGGTTTCAGTACAACAGGCCCATTTTTTTTTTTTATATAATACACTTATATACAGAAAATGTTGAACCCCAGGGCTAAGGGTCGAAGACGAGGGCGTGGGCATTCAATTACTGCAGGGGGCAGAGGCCGTGGTCCTGGGCAGGGTGAGACAGTACCTGCTGATGAGGGAGCAGGGGAACGCCGCAGAGCTACACTCCCTAGCTTCATGTCTCAACTTACAGGGACACGTGGTAGAGGACTGTTGAAACCGCAACAGTGCGAACAGCTGATGTCGTGGATTGCGGACAATGCTTCAAGTAATTTGTCCACCAGTCAGTCTTCCACGCAGTCCACCCACGTTACCCAAGGGAGCACTCCTCTGGCTCCTCCACCTCAACCGCCTTCCCCCCAGTCTGCCCCCTCCCAGGAAAATTTGGAATGCGATCTGGCATACTCTCAGGAACTGTTTTCTGGACCCTTCCCAGAGTCACAAACCACTTCTCAGGTTGCTGCTAACCTCGTTCCCGATGCCCAAGTTTTCCAACTGTCGCAGTCTGTGGGTGATGATGATGATGACAATGTTGACTTAGTGGAAGAAGTTTGTAAAGAGGTGTCGGACGATGAGGAGACACGGTTGTCAGACAGTGGTGAAGTTGTTGTCAGGGCAGGAAGTCCGAGGGGGGAGCAGACTGAGGGGGAACAGACTGAGGAATCGGAGGATGACGAGGTGACTCCTCCAGAGGGAGAAGCAGGGCCAGAGCTGGTGCATCAGCAGCAACTGTTTCACGTAGTGAAGCTCCCGTGGCGAGGCCTAGATGTTCGCAAGTCTGGAGGTTCTTTAAAGAAAGTGAGGATGACCGACGGACTGTGGTGTGCAACCTGTGCCACACCAGGATCAGCAGGGGTGCCACCACTACTAGCCTAACCACCACCAGCATGCGCAGGCATATGAGTGCTAAACACCCCACTCAATGGAACCAAGGCCGTTCACCACCTCCTGTGGGTCACACCACTGCTCCTTCCCCTGTGTCACTCGCTGCCTCTGCTAGTCAACCCCCTGCCCAGGACCCCGGCACGAGCGCCTCCCGCCGGAAAACCACACCTTCGCCTCCACGAACCTCCACAGTGTCCACCAATGTGTCCCAGCGCAGCGTTCAGCTGTCTTTACAGCAGACGCTGGAGCGCAAGAGGAAATACAGTTCCACCCACCCACATGCCCAAGCCCTCAACGTCCACATCTCCAAATTGCTGAGCCTGGAGATGCTGCCCTATAGGCTGGTAGAGACCGAGGCCTTTTGCAATCTCATGGCGGTGGCTGCCCCTCGGTATTCGGTCCCCAGCCGCCACTATTTTTCCCGATGTGCCATCCCATCCCTACACCAGCACGTGTCACAGAACATCATCCGTGCCCTGACCAACGCTGTTTCTGAGAAGGTCCACCTAACCACGGACACGTGGACAAGTGCTGCCAGGCAGGGACACTATATCTCACTGACGGCACATTGGGTTAACTTGGTGGAGACTGACCCTGGGGCCGCTCATGTACTGCCCACACCAAGGATTGCAGGGCCTACCTCGGTCACGGTCTCTCAGACGTACTATGCCTCCTCCTCCGACCCCTCCTCCACCAAATTACCATCCGTGGGCACAGCGCCTTCAGTCGGATCGATGTGTGGCTGGCACCGCTGAACCTCAAGCCAGGCATGGTTGTGTGTGACAACGGGCATAACCTGGTGGCGGCTCTGCAACTTGGCAGACTGACACATGTGCCATGCCTGGCCCACGTATTCAATCTAATAGTTCAGCGGTTCCTCAAGACATACCCCAATCTGTCTGATTTGCTCACCAAGGTGCGCCGCATCTGTGCGTATTTCCGCAAGTCGACCACAGATGCTGCCACTCTCAGGGCAGCGCAGCGCCGCCTACAACTGCCCGCTCACCGACTGTTGTCCGACGTGCCCACGAGATGGAATTCGACATTAAACATGTTATCCAGAGTTTACCAGCAGCGCAGAGCGATTGTAGACTGCCAGATGTCAACTTCCACCAGAACTGGTAGTCAGGTCACTCAGATTCCTCAAGTCTACAATGAGGAGTGGACATGGATGTCTGATATCTGCCAGGTGTTTTATCAACTTTGAGGAGTCAACACAGATGGTCAGCAGCGATGCCGCCATTATCAGCCTCACCATCCCGCTGCTTTGCCTGTTGAAAAACTCACTGCTCAGCATGAAGTCGGATGCTTTGCACTTGTCACAAGAGACGGTGGAGGAAGATACGTCGCTTGATAGCCAGAGCACCCTCCGGTCTGTTTCTCAGGGCGTATCGGAGGAGGGGGATGAGGATGAGGAAGAAGAGGAGGAGAATGTCGGCGAGACAGAAGAGGGTACCAGTGCTCAGTCCTTAACTCTTGAGCGTGTATGGGCTGAAGAGGAGGACTTGGAGGAGGAGGAGGAGGAGGAGGAGGAAATGGAGAGTCAGGCCAGTGAGGAGAGGGAATTCTTACATGTTGGGACTCTGGCGCACATGGCAGACTTCATGTTAAGCATTTTTTCAAACACCGATTACTGGGTGTTCACTCTCCTGGACCCACGGTACAAGCAGAACCTTTCCACTCTCATCCCTGCAGAGGAAAGGAGTATGAGAGTGAATAGATATCAACAGGCCCTGGTGCACAAGCTGAAACAATCCTTCCCATCTGATGCCGCTAGCGGCAGAGGGCATGGTTCTGTGGGCCAAGTAGCGGGGGAGAGTAGGAGAGCAGGCAGCTTGTCCAGCACTTGCAGGGGAACGCTCTCCAAGGCCTTTGCCAGTTTTATTGCACCCCAGCAAGACACAGTCACCTGTCCCCAGTCTAGGCAGAGTAGGGGGATCTGTACAGAAAGATGGTGAGGGAGTACCTAGCTGACCATACCAATGTCATTAGCGATCACTCTGCTCCATACAACTACTGGGTTTCAAAGCTGGATACGTGGCCTGAACTGGCGCTGTACGCCTTGGAGGTGCTGGCCTGCCCTGCCGCTAGCGTGCTGTCAGAGCGGGTATTCAGTGCAGCTGGTGGCGTCATCACCGATAAGCGTACACGCCTGTCAACTGACAGCGCTGACAGGCTGACGCTTATTAAAATGAACAAAGCCTGGATTTCACTGGAATTCAAATCTTCTCTGGGGGAAAGCAGCTAAAGATTTACATTACTTATGTATCCAATTCCTCTTCTCTACTCCTCCTACTCCTCCTCCTCCTTCATGTCGTCTTTGCCTAACGCTGACCAAAAAAATGCCATTTTTTAGAGGTCCAACTGGCACTCTTTTACCACAATTTTTCAGGAGGGCCCCATACAGGTCCTCTCTTCTAACAATTTTTCCAGAGGTCCACCTACAGGCCCTCTCTCCAAACAATTTTTCCAGAGGTCCACCTACAGGCCCTCTCTCCAAACAATTTTTCCAGAGGTCCACCTACAGGCCCTCTCTCCAAACAATTTTTCCAGAGGCCCACCAACAGTCCCTCTCTCCAAACAATTTTTCCGGAGGTCCACCTACAGGCCCTCTCTCCAAACAATTTTTCCGGAGGTCCACCTACAGGCCCTCTCTCCAAACAATTTACGTCTTTTTCCTATCTTTCTCTCTCTCCAAACTATTTTTCCGGATAGGTGCCATATACGGTAGTAAACTGAGTGGTATACATAGAAGACATGCCACACTTGATCAATCTCATAACTCACGACTGTACTGGTTGATGCTAAATTTTTAAGTTGGGGTCCTGCGTCGTCATTCGAACTCCATCCGGCTGTTGTTACCACCACACACGCTAGCCAAGGGGGCACTCCTCTGGCTCTTCCAGCTCAACCTCCTTCCCCCCAGCCTGCCCCCCACCTACAGGCCCTCTCTCCAAACAATTTACCTGGGTAGGGGACGTATTAGATGTTGGACAGATTTTTTCTTGGTTCTTCTTTTAATTGCCTCCTGCGATAGACGGGAATCGAACCCGGGTCAACTGCTTGGGAAGCAGCTATGCTCACCACTTTACCACCAACAGCCACAGATAAGAACAGATACTAAACTTGATGTAAGCCAACATTTCGACAATCGATAACCCGAAACGGGTCCGCCGTCGAGCCCAGCGTTTGGCCACCCTGAACATTTCACATACTCTGACCGAGTCTGACCCTGGGGCCGCTCATGTACTGCCCACTTGGAGGATGCTTCACCTCCTGCTACCTCAGTCTAACTTGGTCACTCTGTTGTTACCGCCATGCTGCGTCTGGCTAAATTTTTGGGTGGCTCACCTGCTACCTCATCTAACTTGGTCACTTGTTGGTGTCACCGCCATGTTGTGTCAGGCTTATGCCTGCATCGTGTGGCTGGGGATAGGAGAGCAGTGCCAGCATGAGCATGGGTGATGGGCCTTCGTTGCACCTAGTTGGGTGCTTCCCTATATATTCCCACCGTGCCAGCCATGGGTTGTACATTAACTAATAACAGGGAAAAAAAAATATTTTACAGGAGGGTCAACCGCAGACACTTCAAAACTATTTTACATGAGGGAGTGTCTCCCCGTCTGCCATCGTGTTCGGTCAGGCTGTCAGTAGGTACACCACCTCTGTCGTCCGCAGAAGCGGCCACTATGAGGAAGGCCACGGCGAGAACATCCCCTTTTCAATTGAGAGCAAGTGTAGAATTGTAGGAGGATGACACTTTTCTTCCGCAGTGGATTTACCTTCCCCTTTATCATTGCCAGACAACAGTTAGTAAAAAAGTAATTGGCAATGATGAAGAAAATGTAACGGTGCAGTGGACCGTCTGTGACGCAAAACCTATATATTCCCACCATGCCAGCCATGGGTTGTACATTAACTAATAACAGGGAAAACAAAAAAAATATTTTACAGAAGGGTCAACTACAGACACTCCTAAACAATTTTTTAGGAGGGTCAACTTCGGACACTCCAAAACAAATTTTTGGGAGGCTCGCCTACAGACATTTGACTGCTACCTCAATCTAACTTGGTCACTTGTTGGTGTCACTACGCTGTCACCATGATGTGTCAGGCTAATGCCTGCATCGTGGGGCGGGGGATAGCACAGCAGTGCCAGCATGAGCAGTGGTGTCACCTGCAGGCGGTGATGGACCTTCGTTGCACCTAGTTGGGTGCTTCCCTAACATGTGATGGGCATGTGCCTCGTCTTGGTCTGGGTGAGCACAATTGCCATGAGGGTAACCACCAGGCTGTTGCCTGAGAATTTGGGGTAATGGTGGGATTAGGCAGCCTCAGAGGCATCCATGCATGCTGCCCCTGCAGCTTCCTGTCCATTTCCGTGGTGTTTCCATCATTTTCTGAGGTTTCCAGGTTTTCACCCAGCCTTCCCTAGGCAGAGCCTTGGTCCCCTGCAAAAATGCTCGAGTCTCCCATTGACTTCAATGGAGTTCGTTATTCGAAATGAGCACCCGAGCATCGGGAAAAGTTCGACTCGAATAACGAGCACCCGAGCATTTTAGTGCTCGCTCATCTCTAATAATTATATAACTATTTAGTATACATTTTTTGTCTTCTGGTACAAAAAATTTTCATGCTATTATATATTTATATCAAAGCTAAAGGGGAATTGGATTAGTTCACAGCCACCTTGTTATCTCTTAAATTATGAGGCTCGTTCTATCAAACTGGAGACAGATGAAGCTGGAACTTTGAAGATGAAAGTAACTAATGTTCAAAAACAAAATGTGAGCTTGCACTTTCCTTGTGAAATCTGTTGAACCATCAGTTGTCTAATTTGCTGGAAAATCAATTCTTGCTTGAAAGACTAAAATGGAAGAGGCTTTAAAATATCCATTGAGATCCATAGAGCAGATTGAGCTTAGAGACTTGAAATCACAGCTCGGAAAACAATGAAAATTGTCTCGACAGATTGTCGAAGTTCAGGAGGATGTCAGACAATGGATCTTTGTTGTCTTCCATTTAATCATCTTTCCTCCCACCCACTCATCCATTGTAAAGGAATGCCTAATGAAGGCCTAATGAAGTCGGTTCACATGTTGAGAAAATGTGTATTTGTGTGTAACCCTTAATATGGTTTCTTAAACAGTTTACGATGATGATGGATGTCAATTAGAAGAAGTACAATGTTTGAAGTTTATTTGCTTCCCAGTGATCAAAGTTGAGATGTTGCCAGAGAGCAGCTCATTACTTCCATCTGAAGTTAAAAACAACAACATTGACAAATTCTGGGATATTGTTTAGTTGACAAAAGTATGAAAAAGTCTTAGACGTATGAGACAAGGAAAAACTTTGAATCCTTGACAAAAGTGTTATACAAGGGCTTGGCCATCTTTTAGAGCATATGGACATCACAGAGAACAATTCTAAGCTTGGGATCCCCTGTCCATGAGAAAGAGCCACTGACAAGTAGTGGCTTTTGCTCAAAAGGACCCTACTCATCAATGTATTACATGAATGGACATTTTTCGGGCAACCAAAGTCAACCTCTTCTTGCAAAATCTATTGTTTGATGGTGATCACAGGATCCTTGGTTCTCCACTGGAACGGGACTCAATCTGGGTGTTTAATATTATAAGTGGCAATGGAGGTACAGTATCATATAATCCTAAGGGTGGGAAAACTTCTCAAAAAATTTTTTTTTAGCCTTAATTCATATTATGTTATCTTTATTACAGTACATTCTCAACTGTGGCCATTTGGTCCATGTAAATTGGAGCCCTAGATCACACTATTTGAAGGTTTTCATAGCAAAATCTGATTAAAAGGAATAGACACTGGGGGATTTACTAAGTCAGTAGATGGCATAAACTTTAACTGGTTTTCGAGACCTGCACCCGATTTATCACAGTGGTTGAAGATGATGATTAACGTCATGAATGGACAGGCAATTTTGTCTCACTCTATACCAACTATTGGTTGGCTTACTTTGAGACAGAATTTTAGACCAGACTTGTGGGACAATTTTGGCACAAACCAGAACATCTTAGACCCTGCCTATTTCCAAAAAAGCCACACCCAATTTTTGGGCCACTATGTTGTGTCTACTGCAGGTCCTGAAGGGAAAGTTCATGGCACAGGGGATCTCTTCTTGAATATTCTTTGAATTCCTGTCATGCACCTCCCCCTTCACAGTCTTACTCTGGGTCTTCCTTTAAACGTCTTTCTGTACACTATGAATGAAATCATTGTTTTAGCCACCAGACATTCCCTTTAAGGCCTCATGCACACGAACGTATTTTGTTTCCGTGTCCGTTCTGTTTTTTTTTGTGGATAGGATATGGACCCATTCATTTCAATGGGTCAGCAAAAAATACTGACAGCACACTGTGTGCTGCCCGCATCAGTATGTCCGTTCCGTGGCCCTGCAAAAAAAAATAGAACATGTCCTATTCTTGTCCGTTTTGCGGGACAAGGATAGGCATTGTTACAATGGATCCACAAAAAAAAAAAAACGGAAACACGGATGCCATACGGAACCTCATCCTTTTTTTGTGGATCTGCAATTTGCGGACCGCAAAACACATATGGTCGTGTGCATGTAGACTTATACTGTATTTTCTCTCTTTTTTTTCTTTTAACAAAGAATAGTATTATTTGCTTATTCAGTAATATGCTGAACTGTAAGGTTGGTACTTTTGATTTTTATGAAACATAATATCAGGGCTGGATTTCAATTGTAGCAAGCATTAAAATGGTTTGGGGTGTTTTTTTTTTTTCAAATAAAGTTAATAAGGCTATGTGGCCAGTTTCTACACTGATGTTTCTTTGTGGCAAGCTGGAAGGTGTTTTCCTTCATACCCTGAAGATCACTGTGCTCTAAATGCTTACAGGTGTGAGAGCTAGGAAGGGGTATGGTCAGGTACTCCTTCTAAACCCATGCTCCCCTCTGCTGTGGGTGTTTCTGCACCAACCACTATCTAGGTCCCAAAGGCAATGTGACAGTCTGAGTGTATAACTTACCTCTACTTGCTACCTAACTAGCACAGAGTGCAGCTGGTCCTCTCTCTACCTGCAGCTGCAATGTTGTCTTCAAATTCCTACACATAAGGTCTTCCTAATCACCTCTATATATCAGCACAGAAAAGCTACACTATGTGGGGCCATGCTGGGTGTGACCCATACTCCGACCCCTGACTTTGCTCAATATTGAAGCTTGCATGACAATTAAAACCTTACTTCCAGGCACATGCCAGCTATTTACAGTGCCGTTTCTAAATGTATATAGTGCAGCTTACATCAGTTACACTGCATTTTCACAAAAGCATAAATCTGGTATGAGGGTATATGTTTCACATGACCATTCTCCTCATCCCACCTGTGATGTCATCACTCACAATATACATCTTATACATTCCTTGAATACTCATGTAGACAAAGCTAATACAAGGCACTTACTAACGTATTGTGATTGTCCATATTGCCTCCTTTGCTGGCTTGATTTATTTTTTCATCACATTATACACTGCTTGTTTCCAGGGATTACGACCACCCTGCAATCCATCACTGGTGGTCGTGTTTGCACCATATAGGAAAAAACGCTGACCTCTCTGGTGGACAGCACCATGGGAGCACACATAGGCATGCGCAGCTGCTCCCATCCCCTCCACCACATATTTGCACTGCTGGATTGCAGGGTGACCGTAACCCCTGAATATGAGAACTGCATAATGCAATGGAAAAATGAATCCAGACAGAAAAGGAAGCAATGTGGACAATCACAATACATTAGTAATTTCCTTGTATTAACTTTCTCTACATGATAAATGCCATTTACTAAAATCAGGCAAACTTCTCACAGCCGCATAAGGCATATCATGTAGCATATCACATATAGCATATCAAAAGTACATTACATATGAATGAGGTAGATTTTTACATAATAATCACATTGCTGACTTTTCCCTACAAATTAGCACATAACAGTCCGAAAGCTGGATTACATAGGTGATATTATATACAGTGATATACAGTAGCAATGCTATTTTCATCTGTTGTTTTGCGCATAATTATAAGAATATTATCCTGGAAATAAACCTCATCTGGATTCTTCATACATTCCTCTTCCATGGCTATACCATCTCAAGAACCTTACACTTACAGCCTAGTTATTGAGTCAGAACAATACGTATAATATATTTTTATTAATATCATAGGTTCCATGACTTAAACAAAATATATATATACATATATTTTGGACAACCCTTTTAACATCCATGTGTAGGTTCTGAGCAGTCACTCTTGACTCTAATAGACAAGGGTCCTGTGAACTCTATTTATTAGCTTAGAATACCCTATTAAAGAATTTAAAACTGAGTTTTCTAAATCAGACAACCACTTTTGTCAAATTTTTTGCAGGCTTCAGAGCTGAAATCCCCAATAATAGTGCTCATATAATTGTATTTGTGTTTGTATTTCATCTGCTTGTTCTTTGTCTAGTCATATATAGGACACTCCAGGAGCCAGCATGATCCTTAATGGAAAAAAGTAAAAATGTTGACAGCTACGGATTTTTAAGTGCATTGGTTATCTGCCATCTGTGGCTTGTTCAGCTATTAAATATACATATCTACATAGAAAAATTACGTTCAAAGGCAAGGACACATTTTATAAACCCTAACGCTTCTACATGGTGGCATGCATAAAAAAGTGAGTGTTCAAAATTACATATCGCAATGAGCCCCCCTTTATGGTGGCACCCAGGACAGAAGGACGTTGAGTGTGATTCTGCCTATGCGCTTTCCATGTTCCTTGGGATGACTCTTCAAACATTTCCCATCCACACACTTCACACAGTTCCTCTAGAGTTCACCCTGTAGCAAAAGGGCTGTACCCCCTTTCTCCATGGACCCCCCCAGGCAGACGCGTGGTCTGCCTCTATGATATCTACACCTTGCTTCCACGAGATTGTTTAATCTGTGTCAGACTGGGGTGCTTTGGGCTCAGCATTAAAATTTGCTCTTGAGGCCCATTGTAAATCCTTAAGCAAATATTATTTGCTCACGCAGTGGTAGGGACCTGCAAGACCCTAAAGATGATTGAATATGGGGGTTCCTACAACAACTTCGAGATGTTGTATCCCTAATGAAAAAGGATATTTATCAATCTGCAGGGCGGGGGGTACTAGAGGCCCATCTTGCTCAGGGGCCCACCTGGGGATTCACCTGTTCCCCTATGGGCCAGCCCTAGCCTGTGTTTAATACTGATGCCCTATCTTCAGGATAGGTCAGCAGTCTTTGATCAGTGGTGGTCTGACTCCTGACACCCCTGTCAATCAGTTGTTTGAAGAGACTGTGGAGCTCAGTGAGGGCCGTGGCCTCTTCCTTGGCATGTGAAGTCATGTTCATCGGTCACATTGGATTAGGTGCAGTTTAGTCCCATTCTGGTGAATTGGGTTGAGCTGCAATACCAAGCACAGCCGCTATCCAGTGGAGCGCCGCAGCCTCTTCAAGCAGCTGATCGGCAGGGTGCCGGGAGACCTATCAGATGACCTTAGGATAGGTCATCAGTATTAATCACTTGATAAACCACTTTAGTAATGTTATACTAACATATAGAATAATAATCATCTTCAACATTGTCATCCAGTAATTCTTTTTTCTAGTGACCCCTCTGAGGTTTGGAACAGTCTGGATTTGTTAAGTCGATGGAAACACTTTTAAGGTCGCACATAATTCAGCAGAAACGTGTTTAAAATCATGAATGTTAGATTAGAAGAGAATCACTTGGCCTCCGTGGACCGCTCTTTAACTTTATTCACACTTCGACCTCGGTTGATCTATGTTTTGTCACATTTTGTTTGGCTCTTTGAATCTGGAACTATAAAAAACGCTGTAAAATTGGCTGTCAGTGAAAGTAAAGTGTTCGGAAGAGCGGCCCGTGTTTCTACCTTGTTTGCTTTGTAAGTGGCAGCCTGGGGACAGGCACATGGTGACAGTATGGTACAAAGTCCCTAGTAAAACACATTGATTCGTACATTTATCTTTCATTGTGGAGCCTCATCATTTTTATCTATGAAGAAGACCAGTGGGGGATAAGATATAATAATACCTCAGCATTGGACATGGGACTGATTGCCGAGGATTACAATCGTTGGTATAGTGCAGTCTTTGTGAGTGATGCCATACAGTAGTTACGCAATGTGATGCCAGGGAATTATAATCCAAAATTGTGCAAGGTATAAAAAAGAAAGAAGGGTATGGCTGTAGCTTTTCTTTTCTGACACTGTCAGAGTTAGTTGACACTGGGAACGTCAAGTAAGGGAACAGGCATGGGATTCAGCCGGTTCCCTCTGGTTCTCCAGATCCGGTTGTTAAAATTACAGCCAGATCGGAGAACCGGGTTACCGGCTGAATCCCGATCTGGTGCGGCAGCGCTCATCTCCTGCTTTTCCTGCCTGCGTCGTACAGCGTCAGGACGTAGTGCATGCACTCTGACCTGATGCTGCACGCAGTCAGGTGACAGTGCAGCGCGGGCAGAGAAGACAGAGGAGCACCGGACCCGGAGCCGAGCCACGGCGCAGGAGAGGTAAGAGAGTTTTTTAAAATTTTATTCTGATGGGGGCACAGTGGGCTGATCTGAGGTCTGATGGGGCACAATGGGCTGATCTGAGGTCTGATGGGGCACAATGGGCTGATCTGAGGTCTGATGGGGGCACAATGGGCTGATCTGAGGTCTGATGGGGGCACAGTGGGCTGATCTGAGGTCTGATGGGGCACAATGGACTGATCTGAGGTCTGATGGAGGCACAGTGGGCTGATCTGAGGTTTGATGGGGGCACAGTGGGCTGATCTGAGGTCTGATGGGGGCACAGTGGGCTGATCTGAGGTCTGATGAGGCACAATGGGCTGATCTGAGGTCTGATGGGGGACAATGGGCTGATGTGAGGTCTGATGGGGGCACAATGGGCTGATCTGAGGTCTGATGGGCACAGTGGGCTGATCTGCGGTCTAATGGGGGCACAGTGTATTGTATTTGTTCCCGTTTTGTTTTTTTACTTTAAAATAAGATATGTGCAGTGTGCATAGGGATTTGTTCATAGTTTTTTTTTATTATAGTCCAACGGTCTGAGGGACAGTGAACTGGAGGGCATTGCTGGCATATGGGGACCACTATAGGGGCATCTACTTGGGGCATTGCTGACACATCATGGGGGTATTACTGGCACATTATGGGGAACACTATGGGGGCGTCTTCTGGGGGCATTTATACTGGCACGTCATAGGGGACACTGTGGGGCATCTGAAACTGGCACATTATGGGCACACTATGGTGTTGGAGGGGGAAGAACACTATGGGGGCATATTATATAGGCACATTTTGAGGACACTAAGAAGGGACATTTATACTGGAACATTCTGGGGGACACTATGGGGGAATCTTGTACTGACACATTATGGGGGCACTGTCGGGAAGAGAAGAGGAGCACTATGTGGGCATTTACTAGGGGCATTATATAGGGGTATTTTATACTTGCACACATTATAGGGGCACTATGCGGACATTAGCTCAACTGGGGGCACTAAGGGCGATTTTTTTGTACTGGCACACATTATAAGGGACATTCTTTGTACTGGTGCTCATTTTAAGTATTGAAGGTGGCAGGATGATGGAAAAGGAGGAACCTAAGATGTCTTTCCGTCAAACTGCAGAGACGACAGATGGGTGAAAAATCATCATGGCGCCTGGTCTGAAATGAGAAGATGAGAAAAGAGAACGTCTGCATCAGAGGAGAAGTCAGTGGATGTAAAAGGTATGTGTGCTGGATGCTGGATAGCACTGAATATAATGTGTATGCAAATATGTCTGTAGTGCTAGGTACAAATGTGTATAAAATGTATATGGAGCAGGTAAATCTACTGTAAGTGTAGCCTAGGTGTATATACTGTATGGTGTATATTATATATGTGATTATGTGAGTGTAGTGTCTATATAGTCTGTTTATGTATGCATACCTCCCAACCATCCCAAATCTGTCATAACTACTGTGTGGGGGGCACAGTGGAGACTAGGCAGGGTTGGAACATGTACAGATAGACATTGGGTGGAGTTAGAGGTGTGGGCCAGCGCTTTACAAAAACTCGTAACGCTGGTAGTTTAGCTCCTTAGGCTTTTAAAAAATTTTGTGGTATGTGTCTATATGGTGCATGTATATGTAAACACGTGTTGTGATGCCGCGTGTCCGCCGTTTAGTAGGAAACCTGTTCTTAAAAATTTGAATCCCACCCCTGTGTACCTGGCCTGATTTCTGAATTCAGCTGTACTACCATCAATATACAATGTACGGCGCTGTGCTTGGTAAGCTTTGAGAAGGCAGCAGCGCTCACAGGAGTGCCGGTACCTTCTCAAACAGGTGATCGGCGGGTGTTCCAGATCTCGGACCCCCACCGATCAGATACTGATGAACTATCCTGAGGATAGGTCATCAGTAGTAAAATCCTGGAAAACCCCTGTAATGCCAAATAAAAAACTAAATATGTATTATTCTGAACGTAAAAATTAGACTGCTATGTTTGGTCAAAATGGCACCTGTACTATATGTAATATATATATATATATAGTGCATGCGCCATTTTGTGCCGCAAAAATACTGCGCTCTAGATTTTTTAAAATTGAAGCACAATTTCTGTAACTTACCCCTAACTCAGTTATATGTTTGACCAAATACAGCAGTCAAATTTTTAAGTTAAGAATATTGTATGGCCCGTGAATGATGTTACAAATATCCAAATGGCCCTCGGCAGCAAAAAGGTTCCCTACCCTTGCTCTAGATTTTGAGGATGCCCTCTTGCTGTGGTTACAGTATGGGGTTTTAAAAGATCATTAAAGGGTTATACCGGGCTTATGATATCGATGATTGGTCCTGAGGATAGGTCATCAATATCTGATCAGTAGGGGATTGACACCACAGACTCTCACCGATCCAGCTCTTTGCTCCCTGTAGCTTCGAATGGAAGTCTGAATGGAACAGGAAGCACAGCGCCATTCAAAGTTTAGTGGCCTTGCTGGGTTACTGCAGCTCATCTCCCATTCACATCAATCCTGTCCCACTACACGGAGCTGTGCTTCCTGTTCCATTCAAAGTGCTAGTTTCAAAGCTAGAAGCTGCAGGGAACAATTGATTGGTGGCTGTCTGGGGTGTTAGACCCTCACTGATTGGAGGATGTCATCAATATCAGGAGCCTGTAAAACCCAGTTAAACAGATCTCTCTACCCTCCATTAACATATTTGTAGAACGTTACTCCATCACCTGGCATAAAGAGTTTTTTTTTTCAAGTTAAATATACTTGGTTTTGATAATGTTTTTTGTTGCTCTATTCCACTGATTCCTTTGGAGAAGGTTGGCGACCTACGCCCCTTCATAAAGGCAATAAATATGCCTGCTTGACCTATGGTGAATAAGGAGTCAGGAGATAAAGCTGTTGACCAGGATTATAAAACAGCAGCAGTTTATGGGTTGTGTCCAGTAACAAAGCTCTGGTCCATTCAAGTCAGCTCCGTGCAATACCATATACCATCTGAGGACAGGTGTGACACTGCTTTGGGCCCCTTTTACACGACCCTATGCCCTCCGAGACATATGGTCTGTGAGCGGGCTATATGTCCCGGAGCGGCATCGATCGTGTGCACGGGAGCGCACAATGATGCTGTGCACGTCAGGCCACCCGAGGAACTATTGTCCCGCACTCATATGATTTTATGAGTGCGGGACAATAGTCCGGCAGGCGTTCCGACGTGCACAGCATCATTGTAATCAATGATGCTATGCACTCCCGTGCGCACAATCGACGCCGCTCCGGGACATATAGCCCGCTCACGGACCGTATGTCTCGGAGGGCATATGGACGTGTGAAAGGGGCCTTAAGAGGAACATGTTATTCTAGTTCTGGACTAACCTTTGAAGTGTAAACTGCTTTAGTCCTGTCAATAAAATGTCAGATTCATTTGAAATCAACCAGAAGCTTGACAATGAAACAAAAGACAGGATCAACATACAGGTAGTAATATTTTATTATACTGAAGTATAGAATTGAATCCTTTATCTTAGTATATGTTTTCCACCATGGTCGTGTTGCTTGTAGAAGGGAATATATATTGTACTACAAGCAGCATAACTATCATAGAAAAAACGTTGGGTAACCTCAACTGCCAAGCAGTCTCTGCGCCAATCATGGCAGCAGTGCTGGAGGAGATCTGAAATGGCACAAGCATCAGGCACACAGCATAATTATGGTCTACCAAAACATTGTGTGGGATGAGGAGGTGTAGAAAACCCATGCTTCCTATGTTGGCTATGAAGGAGAAATTATATTGTGAATGTTTTTTATGAAAAGATGCAAATAAAAAGATGAAGGCACTGTTTGTATCTAAAGGCTTCTGAGTAGAAATATTTGGTTCTCTACATTGATTTAGCAATTGTTCTTTGACCTGCATTTTTAGAGATTTGATATAGGGTATGTGGAGCAGGATGAAGCAGAGAGCATTGAACTATATTGGAGCTGGTCTTTGGTATCTTAGTTGGACTTTTCCAGGAGGGCTGCTGTGCTGACCAGCCAAGCTTCAGCTAGTCAGTCTATCAGTGAGTGTGGACACTGGGACGATCAGACTTAGCTTGGCATCCAGTCCCTAAGATAGGCGGTGGATTTAAGCCAGGCTCTCACTGCTTGTCAGTATCTGTAATTCTTTGATCCCTGGCTCCAGTTTTTTCTTTGTGCTTCTAACAGTGTAGAGTTTCTGTTGGACCTTCCTGGGTATTGACCTTGACTTGCTTCAGGATTTTCCCCTTGTCTACTGAGAACGCCTTACTGGTTCTCCTGGCTTTAGCTCCTTGGCTTGTTTCTGGATTAACTCCTTGTCAACTGCTTTGGCTTCTTCTGACTCTTCTAGGTTTTACTGTGGCTTGTTCAACTTTCCTTATAATCCTTGACATCGGATAGTTCGGCTACCTTTGGATTCAAAGTCAAAAATTCAAGTCTCGGATGAGACAGGTGGTTTTCTTACTACATGACTGATCCTAGTAGAACCCTAATGGGGTACAATTAAAAATCACTAAAAACACTAAAATGCAATACCAAATCATTGCGTTGGGAAAGTAGTTTTTGAATAACAATATGAGTGTTTTCTTAGAATAAAATTCTGTTAGAACAGGACTACAGAGCTCCTGCAATACCATGAAATTAGATCCAGTACAAATTAAGAAAAGTGTCAGTGACACATCATGTGTAAGAAACATGTTAAGATGTAATCTGCTACCATTAAAATAGCTTCTTATTATGCATTCAAATTAAATGATTAAATCCCTGCTACCAGTAAAAGTACTATTCATCTACCAGCAATATCTTAATGAAATCATGCAAAATTGCAAGAAGAGCCCTTCAAAGCTTGTTAAATTACATCTGATTTAATTACAATTTTGTTAGTAAGAGAAGAAAAAAAAATGACTGAACATCTCGTGGCTTTCAATCATCCTCCCAAAATATTTATATGAAAGGTTTGTGTTATGAATGTAATTATTCTGTAGAAGAAAAGGAATGGCTCCCATTAGAAAGCTTCATATAAGGCTGAAAATCAATAAATATCCAAATCATTTTTTTCCCCGTATCCTGCAGCTAAGGACACATCTGCTACACGAATCATTTCACGTGAATATCTGGCTCCAGAGAAATGAGCGTTATCAATTAAAGGTAAACTACAGTGAAGAAGTATATTTCCAATATATTGAAGGTACAGACAGAACACTGTAGATGCAGCAGGGCTGAATTTGTCAATTAACTGTTTGCTTCATGCTTCCAGAAGAGCTCTATCATTGGGGTAAATGGATATTCCTATAAGGTGGGGGCCAGAGCCCATGTTGAAGAAGTGCAGTACCCCAGAGCAGAGGGTACTTGCAAATTGTTTTCTGTTTAAAGCTTGTCATGTTTTTTGCTGCCATTTTATGCTCAGTATGATTATGGATGGAAATGATGGAGTTCAACCCTGGCACAGCCCATACAGGAAGCTTCTGTGTGGATTCTGGATCCACACTTTGCGCAGGCTCCATCAAGTAGAAGAAGAGTGAGGAAGCACTTCATGTGCTCCATTCCTCACAAGACTAGACTTAGGCCCCATTCACTCGACCGTATTATTGCGGGTCCGCATTATTGACCCCACCAAATCAGACCTCAGATCAGACCCCCATTAGACCTCTCAGACCCCCATATCAGACCTCAGATTAGACTTTAAAATAAATTAACTTACCACTACTTCTCTGCCACCACTCTCCAGGTCTGGCGGTCTCTCTTGCCTCCTTGTGGGCCGCGCAGCACAGTCATCTGACTGTCTACAGCATCAGGTCATAGTGTGCTCTGTATGTTCTGTCACTGTAGGCAGCCAGGACACAACACCGTAGGCCCCAAGAAGAGCAAGCAGGAAGAGTTGAGTACAGCACTTGCAACGCTTTACACCCCAACTACTGCAGACTAGTGAGTGCTTCTGTAATGGAAGCGCTCACTAATATTCCCTTTATAAGATGCACTGCATCTTATAAAGGGAAAAATACTGCGCCATTGGCAAGGGGCCCAGTCGCAATTGCGACTGCTTCGACCCTTATAGCAATGCCAGTGCCTATACTCCTCAGTTGTGAGTTGCAGGCACAATTGCAAAGGTGACATTGCCAGCCATAGATTCTGCAAGAAGACACTAGAGAAACATATAGAGGAAAGAATACGATCATTTCCATCCTTGATCAAATGCATACAAAACCATATGGGAAGATTCCCGCTGTATATTGTGACAACTGTGTTTTTGCTATCGTTGGATGCACTACAATTCTTATTTTGCACTACAGTAAAGAGACGTTAATCTAGCCTTGTTCTTGTCTCCTGGCAATTGCATCATACACTCCCTGCCTTGCACCCATATAAACACTTCACTTTATGACATAGTGGGAATAACTGAGACATGGCTGGATGATAGCTATGACTGGGCAGTTAATGTACAGGGTTACAATCTTTTTAGAAAGGATCGTCATCGGCGAGGGGGAGGGGTCTGCCTTTATGTTAAAGGGAACCTGTCATCTCCAAAACACCCCCTGAACTAGAGTAAGCGGTGTATAGTGTAAGTGATGCTGAATCCGAATATGTAATTTTTATCTTCATACTCACTTGCATTCTGACGCTGTGCTCCCACAAACCTGCAGTAAAATGCACTCAGTGGACTCCGGTGCTCACTCACATAATGGAGAGGACTCAAAGAAGAGTCCAGTGAGTGCATTTTACTGCAGGTTTGTGGGAGCACAGCGTCAGAATGGAAGTGAGTATGAAGATAAAACTTACATATTCGGATTCAGCATCACTTACACTATACACCGCTAACTCTAGTTCAGGGGGTGTTTCGGAGATGACAGGTTCCCTTTAAGTCCTGTCTAAAGCCCACAATCCAGGAAGATATAAGTGAGGGACATGAAGATGTGGAGTCACTTTGGGTAGAAATAAATGGAGCCAAAAACAATAATAAAATACTAATAGGAGTTTATTATAAACCACCTAATATATCAGAGGCCACAGAAAATCGACTTCTAAATGAAATAGACGAGGCGGCAAATCAGAATGAGGTTGTTATTATAGGGGACTTCAACTACCCAGATATAGACTGGGAAACTGAAACCTGTATATCTCATAAAGGAAACAGGTTCTTGGCAATAACCAAAGACAATTACCTTTCCCAACTGGTTCAGGACCCGACTAGAGGGACGGCCATACTGGACTTAGTATTAACCAATAGACCTGACAGAACAACAGATGTGCAGGTTGGGGGACACCTGGGTAACAGTGACCATAAAATAATAACCTTTAAATTGTCATTAAAAAAAAGCATTTCTTCAGGGAGGAACAAAAATACCAAACTTCAAAAATGCAAAATTTAGCCATCTAAGAGAGGCCATAGGTCTAACTAACTGGGACAAAATCCTCGAAAATAAAAATACAGCCACAAAATGGGATATTTTTTAAAAAGCATCCTAATATCTAATTGTGAGAGGTACATACCGTATAGGAATAAAATGATAAGAAACAAGAAAAAACCAATGTGGATAAATAGAACTGTAAAAAAAGCAATAAATGACAAAAAGAAAGCATTTAAATCACTAAAACAGGAGGGAGCGAGGAAGCATTGAAAAACTATAAGGAAAAAAAATAGAATTGTTAAAAGACAAATAAAAGCAGCTAAACTAGAGACTGAAAGACTAATTGCTAAAGAGAGTAAAACTAACCCTAAAATGTTCTTCAATTATATAAATACTAAAAAGTATAAATCTGAAGGTGTCGGCCCCTTACAGAGTAATGAGGGGGGAGTAGCAGAGAGCGATGAGGAGAAAGCAAAACTCTTAAATATTTTTTTCTCCACTGTATTCACTGAGGAAAATAAACTGTCAGATGAAATGCAGAATATAAAAGTGAATTCCCCTTTAAAAGTGTCCTGTCTGACCCAGGAAGAAGTACTGGGGCGTCTTAAAAAGATTAAAATAGACAAATCGCCAGGACCGGATGGCATACACCCACGTATCCTAAGAGAATGAAGTAATGTCATTGCCAGACCCTTATACTTAATATTTAAGGACTCTATACTGACAGGGAGTGTTCCACAGGATTGGCGCATAGCAAATGTGGTGCCAATATTCAAAAAAGGTCCAAAAACAGAGCCCGGGAACTATAGGCCGGTAAGTTTAACATCTGTAGTGGGTAAACTGTTTGAGGGTTTTCTAAGAGATGCTATCTTGGAGTACCTCAATGAAAATAAGCAAATAACTCCATATCAGCATGGCTTCATGAGGGATCGGTCGTGTCAAACCAATTTAATCAGTTTCTATGAGGAGGTAAGTTCTAGACTTGATCGCGGGGAATCAATGGATGTCGTATATCTGGACTTCTCCAAAGCATTTGACACTGTACCACATAAAAGGTTAGTATATAAAATGAGAATGCTTGGCCTTGGAGAAAATGTCTGTATGTGGGTAAGTAAATGGCTCAGTGATAGAAAACAGAGGGTGGTTATTAATGGTACATACTCAGATTGGGTCACTGTAACTAGTGGGGTACCACAGGGGTCAGTATTGGGCCCTATTCTCTTCAATATATTATTAATGATCTTGTAGAAGGCTTGCACAGTAAAATATCAATTTTTGCAGATGACACTAAACTGTGTAAAGTAATTAATACAGAAGAGGACAGTGCACTGCTACAGATGGATCTGGATAGACTGGAGGCTTAGGCAGAGAAGTGGCAGATGAGGTTTAACACTGACAAATGTAAGGTTATGCATATGGGAAGGAATAATGCAAGTCACCAGTACATACTAAATGGTAAAACACTGGGTAACTCTGACATGGAAAAGGACCTAGGAATTTTAGTGAACAGCAAACTAAGCTGCAGAAACCAGTGTCAGACAGCTGCTGCCAAGGCCAATAAGATAATGGGTTGCATCAAAAGGGGCATAGATGCCCGTGATGAGAACATAGTCCTGCCACTTTACAAATCACTAGTCAGACCGCACATGGAGTACTGTGTACAGTTCTGGGCTCCTGTGAACAAGGCAGACATAACAGAGCTGGAGAGGGTTCAGAGGAGGGCAACTAAAGTCATAGCTGGAATGGGTGGACTACAGTACCCAGAAAGATTATCAAAATTAGGGTTATTCACTTTAGAAAAAAGACGACTGAGGGGAGATCTAATAACTATGTATAAATATATCAGGGGTCAGTACAGAGATCTCTCCCATGATCTCTTTATCCCAAGGACAGTGACCATGACTAGGGGACATCCTCTGCGCCTGGAGGAAAGAAGGTTTGTTCACAAAAATAGAAGAGGATTCTTTACGGTAAGAGCAGTGAGACTATGGAACTCTCTGCCTGAGGAGGTGGTGATGGTAAGTTCACTAAAAGAGTTCAAGAGGAGCCTGGATGTATTTCTGGAGGGTAATAATATTACAGGTTATAGTTACTAGATATGGGTTGTTGTTGATCCAGGGAGTAATTCTGATTGCCTGATTGGAGTCGGGAAGGAATTTTTTCCCCTAAAGTGTGGAAAATTGGCTTCTACCTCACAACTTTTCCTCTGGATCAACTTGTAGGAAAACAGGTCGAACTGGATGGACAGATGTCTTTTTTTCGGCCTTATAAACTATGTTACTATGTTATGGGCAACTTGACAACCATTAGGCAGGACCCCACAACATCAGGGTGTTCTCCAGTGGAAAAAATGGTGTACCCTCCTTTCACTGCACAGCCCTAGGCAACAACTGTGTGAGAAAAGCCACTATGATTGAATGTAACTACTACCACTCTTCCTCTGCTTCAGATCATCCTGGGTTTGCTGCAGAAGTGTCACCCCCGAAAAGGAAAGAGTGCTGCCACCCACACTTCGATGACATCGTAAGTCCCACTTTTCTCCCCCAGGGACAGCTTCGACAGGACAAATGCAGTGTCCTGAAATAGAGTACACTGCAAAGCACTGAAAGTGTTAATATCACTGTATTTCTGGTATTATGTGCATGTACTACAAATCCCATAAGGTTGTATAGGGAGTGGGAAGTCCAATGAGATTAGTCAGGGCTGGCTCCACCCTTCCGCTCTAGGAGGAAGATTCTAGAGTTAATGGCTGACTGCTGAGAAGTGAACACCTCACAGTAGCAAGATTCTATTCCCCTACAGCCCACAAGTAACTTATGTGCCAGCCCTCAGAACGGAAAAGATCTATCGAAGGTTTAGCCTACAAAAAGAGACTGTGGACTTTGGCAAAGATTATCACCACTAATCTGGCTATAGCCTCCTCTGAATGTGGTAGGGACATTATGAGCTACAAGCTGCCCTCCATAACCAAATGACAGGAGGGCCCCTGTTCAGAGATTGTATTCCCCTGAGAATACTGTGGATATCATATACTTATACATCTGATGATAGAGAAAGTGCATCATTTTAGGCCGGGAAAAGGAGAGATTGATCGATCTGATTGTGAGAGAGAGAAGCTAGCCTCCATATACAAACTACTTGAATTGACTGTAAAGACTACATTTCATATGAGCTTGTGGATCACCTGCTAGCTGTCTTCAATAAAGTGCTATAGGTTTGTTATACAAACACTGGTCTCATTATTATGCCACAGTACATTTGCATCGCAAGGTGCTGGCGTCATGACAACTGGGACTCCACTTCGCACTGTAAACGAGCATCAAAGGCACCTCAAATGCCATCAGGCAGGAGGACCCCAGAACCAGAGTGTGCCCGGAAGGGAAGAACCAGTGTATCCTTCCCGTCACTGGACGCCGGCCCAGGGAGCTTCAGAAAACCGTGAGTATGACTACTGTACCCATTCAGCCACCCACACTCACGTGAGCCCCTGCGGCCCAGTCGCTGCACAGATTCTTAAGTAACCAAGTACTTGGCAAGCAGTTTAGGAAGAAGAAATGCCAGCCTCCTTTGATAAGTAGGAATGGCACCAATAAAAGCACTATTTGGTATCATCTTGGAAAAGAAGAGCAGCGCATGCAGCATGGTTTGCACTTAGCCACTGTAGCAGGGATTGCAGCAGAGAACAGACAGGTGGATGCAGAGGACTGCCTAGATGAGCTTATAGCCATGAGGAAAAGTGCACAGGATAAAAGAGAGGCAGCTTGCATTCCTCATTTGGGGTGTGCAAAGAAGAGGCCCAGACAACTAAAGAGACCTTGAGGCAGTGTGGAGGCAGGTAATTAGACGGTTGCTTAACTAGAAGAAGGTGGGCTGAAGCAGCTGGGCAGCCTTTGATATTTAGTATGACTGCCAGGGTGCTGAAGAAGAGAGAATCTCCCTCCTGCAGAGGATGGCTGTCGAGGTGACACAGTGGGTGATCTGGAGCATAACTATGCAGAGATAATCCACAACTGAGGCTCCACCAATTTTCAGGATTATGGGGATCCCAGCAGTTAGTTTCCAGTGGATCAGATCTCCCTCGTGCAGAAGATAGCCTGCAGATAAGATGGCTGTTGAGGTGACACAGAGGGTGATCTGGAGCATAACTATGCAGAGGTAATCCACAGCTGAGGCTCCACCAGTTTTCAGGATTATGGGGATCCCAGCAGTTGGTTTCCAGTGGATCAGATCTCCCTCGTGCAGAAGACAGCCTGCAGATGAGATGGTGACACAGTGGGTGATCCATGAGTGATAATGAATTTAGGCCTTACTCTGTTTCACTTTATGTCTGTTTCCACCCAAACAGGCCAATTTGTCCTCCGCCAGTGCCCAATACATCATTTTTGTCAATGAACCACGCCTGGATTTGGGAGGATTTTCACACTACTTCAGCTGAGGACGATGAATAGATCTGGTCTTGCTGACGGTGCCCCATCTTGCCAATATTTCTGCCTGCCTTCCTCCATCATACCACCACCGCCATTATGCCACTGGTGTGTCCTACTGACCATTACGTTCTGCATGGCTACAGCTGCTGTCTCCATCATGCCACTGCTGTTCTCTTGCCACTGCTGCGGCCGGCAAAGCATCATGTTCTGTAAGGCTACTCCTGATACCTCCATCATGCCACCGCTGCCATCATGCCACTTCTGCGGCCTGCCAAACATCATGTTCTGTACAGCTACTGCTGCTTCCTCCTTCATGCCACTGCCACAATCATGCCACTGCTGCAGCCTGCTTATCCTCATCTTCCGTAAGGTTGATTTCTCCATTGTGCTGCTGCCTGCCAACATGTACCATATGGATGTTGCTGCTAATCCCCTACTGCCACAATTAATAATGCAAAGCATCTGCCTCTACTACCACTACTACTACCACCCATAGACAGCTGAGCCCTTGTATGTTGTATGGTATGCTGCTTCTGCTGTCGATACAGTTGCGGCCACATGCCACTATATCTGTACCGTACCGTTTCCACATCCACACTGCACTACTGCTGCTCCCAATTAGGGATAGTTTTTTAGGCTCCCTCGCAAAGAGTCACTTTTTCTTCTGACAATCAACACGCATGTCGTACAGGCAGGCATTCTGACCCTGTCAAGGCATAATTTTTGGATGCTTAGTCCCCCCAGCCACTTTTTTAAATGGAATTTTTCTTTTATCCCATAACACCATGTGTTTTTAAACATCTTCTACACTTGATAAGGGACAAGTTTTCGAAGCTTTGGAATGTGAAAAAGTATAACACTTGTTCCGGCGCTGTGTGTTTTTAAACACGTTGTATGATGTAATGCCATGAAACTTGCGTTTATCCATATCTATGTATGTCAGTGTCACTCAGACATCATTTACTATTGCTGTCATTGTGTTTGAGAGCTTGAGGAAGTGGAAAAGGGAAAGGAAAAATAAAAGAATTCCTACAAAATAAACAAAAACAGATAACAAGAGTCCTAGGAGACTAGAGGGGGTTATATACCAATTTTCAGAGCAATTGGATCAACTTTGGTTCAGTCTGAATTGACTCGGTTCCAAACCAAATATTTTCAAAAATTTGGCAAACCTGAACCAAATTGAATCTTGAGTTGTTCGCTCATCTCTAATCATATATCAGACCCCCATTGATCTGTTATTAATGACCTATCCTAATTATAAATCATCAATATCTAAGTACTGAAAAACCCCTTTAAGGGCATTTGCAACAGACTACTGAAGGAATGAGAGACAAAAAATAACACAAGGGAAATGAAGTATTGTAATCATTGTCATTGTGATACCTTATGACATGTCACACATGTACGCTTACTCAAAACCACTTTAGACTTGAACAGAGTTAATTTCTTTACTAGCAGCCTTTGGTTAACATGGCTTGAGTGCATTTGTGGCTTTCATCATATGACCCAACCACATACAATGGAGTTACTTTCCCACAAGTAACTTTTTTAGAAATGCAATTAACTGTTATTTGTATAGTCTAAACTTTGTGACCCTTAATATTCCCAAAACTAAAAATAATATTCCTCTTCCTGGAGTATGCAAACATACCCTAACAGTATCAAATTTTTCACAGGCCACAGAACTATAAATAACTGTAATCTGCAGCAAACGTTAACAGGTTAGCTTTTAGGACCCAAGGCCAGTTTCCATTTTCCTACCTTGAGGATTGGAGAGACCATAAAATTGGACACCACAAGCTATCTCCTAGTCTCTCTCTGCTTGCTTGAGGCTCAGACATTTGTAGCTCATCCTTACGGAAAGCTTACCACAAGATCCACAAGGCTGCCCCATTTCTAGAACTTTATGGGCCTGAAGTCCCTACTCACAAAGTCGTTGTCCGAGTTGGTTCCTTGGCAATTCAATGGGTTGTTATGGACCAGGTACATGACCACATTGGATGTTTAAAGGGAAGGACTACTGTCCATTCAGTATGCCCAGATCTGAGGCCAAGTTCCAACCCAACCTCTGTATTATGCCATTTACCTTCACTATTGCTAGAAGCTTTTATAGTTGACCTTGTGGTATCTGCCTCACTCTTGGCCACCATAATTTTGCCTGTTGTTCCCAATATTTTAATCCCATTTCAATGGGCATTCAAAGCACTGACCCGACATGTCCACAAAGCATCCAATTTTTTATTTTGCAGACAAGTTGCATAATCTGTGATGTTTCATGGGACAATCCGACCAAAAAAACAGGGCATTTGGAAAATATGATTTTGTTTACCTGCTGTCTTCAGCCATTTTCAGATTCAGTCTTCAGCTCCTGCTGTCTTGCTTCTGCAGTGTTCCACTGCTACGACAACCACCATTTTTGCCAGCATCACACCTCTCTGCTCTCCTTTCTTGGCACGCTGCACTTCTCCACCAATGAACTGAACAGACGGCAGTGCCATCCATGGCCCTCAATAGATGGTCTATATCTTAAATGAGAGGCCCAAAAGAACATTTGGCCTATAGTAAGCCTTTCAGTGGCCCAAACTCGTGCCTTGATTGCATTTATGGTCAGTCTAGAACATTAATGGACATTTATGAACCCTACGTTCCCCTCAGATTTCTGGGATTGAGAACTTCTATAAATTTCTTAAACATTTCTCCTTTACTTTCCAAGTCCTAAGGGCTTGTTTTTACTGAAACAGTAAATGGTCTAACAAAACTAAAAGTAAAGTTCTGTGCTTACATACAGAAGCCAAAAATAGTTCTGAGCATTAGCGTCCTCAAAAAATCCATGCAAATGCTAAACTATTCTCAGCAGGTGTCTGCCAGCAGGAGCACCTGAAGGTGCCTTACATTAGCCTTAATGTACTGTAGATCTGACTTGCATTGCCTGGGGGCTTCCGATGACAGAAGTTGAATATTAAAATTATCTTTTGGCATGCTGTTTTTCCTTTCACACCTTATGGATAAATATAAAAAAACTCTATTTTAATGCATATAATGGGTATTCTTTAATTTTTGAACGATTTTTCACACCACCCTTCCACATATATTCCTACATAAAAATGCAGCATTAGCATGAAATTGTTCAAAGCATATATATAGAGAACTTGGGCGCTATTGAATTCCGCTCTATGTATAATTTATAAAGCACATCTGTGAGAGCTAAAATAAATGCAGTTATTTTACTTGGAAAGTAAAGTATAGAAGTAAAATATTTCACAGAGAAACACTTAAGAAGTAATTATTACAACTTTTTCTCCCCCTTTGTGCAAATTGTGTGAAATCTCCACTTTACACAATTCGTCTGTGATGCTGTTATTATCATACACATTAATATACAGAAATTGCAATTAGCAGCGCTATTTGTTTAATGACGTGTGGTTTTACAAGTCTTAGAATCTGCAAATTGAGTTGTGGAATAAGTTCTGGTTTCTTCTCAATTAAATAGTTGAAGAATATTATATATAGTACATTATGATCCATATTTATGAGCATTTTTCCATAGTTAATATTGCAGTTATCTTAGAACCTGAGAATACTGAGATGAGCTTGGCTACATAGGTGCTTCTTATCTCTTCCGTAGAAGGAGCCTGTCACACAATGTCCATCTACTGTGACAATCGCTGATTAACATGTTATGTAACCTCTTTTTATTCCACTTTCAGATGAGCGTGTTTAGTGTTGGTCGAATCGAAGCATCTGAAGTGGAATTCAATCGGAAGTTTAGGAAAAACTTGATTCATCACAAAAATTTATTAGAGCTACTGAGTTATTTACTGAAATCTATCTGTACAGCGCCACCTGCTGTTTGCTCTCATTTCTCTGTCCTGCTCACTGAGATGGAAGCACATACTCAGTTCCATCCTTCAACTGCCACCAGCTGCACCAGACAGAACACACCCCTGAGAAAGGATACATCCCTAAGGGATCTTTCACAGGAGCGGATGCCATGCATGGAATCTGCTGCGTGAAAGAGTGTCAAGCCCCGTTCAGGACAGCAGAGACATTGAGCATTGACATGATTGATAATGCTCCGTGATTTTGTAGTAAAAAGAACACAGAGAGGCACGGAGCATTATTAATCATGTTAATGCTCCGTGCCTCCTGTCCTGAACGGGGCTTGGCTATCTTTCACGCAGCGGATTCCACGCATGGCATCTGCTTGTGTGAAAGAGCTCTAAAGCTGAGAGGATAAAATAAATCTAGCAGAACAATTGGAGCAATGAATGTGGAGATCTCTAGATCCATGTGAGGACACGGCTGGTTCTAGCTGTGTTAGAAAGAGGTTGCCGTGTACTAGATCAGGGATCAGGTGGAGATCAGTCTTATTCATCTTTTGAAGGTTTACAGTTTTCTGATTTTAATTGTTTTGGATATAGGTTACTAAGAAAGATTTCTGTATTTAATTCAAAAAATTGTTCTTTTTGGTGTGTGCCTTTTCTGTCTGTTAGTATTATAATCTCAAGGATGCCTGCAGACAGCACCCATTTGTAAATTTTTTAGTGCCCAGTGTTCTCTTTACAAATACTTCTCACAGTAATGACTAGAGATGAGTGAAGTTATCAAAAACTTCATTCGGCTGCTTTGCTGAAATTCAGACCTCAGATCAGACCCCCAATGTTAATAAGACCCCAATAAGACCTCAACTTAGACCTCAATGTGAATGACCCCCAATAAAACCTCAGATAAGAGCCCACATATAAACGAGACACCCACCCCATGCCATACATCAGCCCCCAGCTTCAGATCAGCCTCCAACCTCCAGCCGTAGATCAGGCCCCAGCCTCAGATTACATAAAATAAAAAAATCAACTTACCTCTCCAGCTCCGGATGCCACCACTTCTCACCTCCAGCTCTCTGTCTTCTTCTTCTCACCGCGCACTGTGCTGTCATCCAACATGTACAGCTTGAGGTCAGAGAGCGTCTTCACGCTGTGTACATCTACATCACAACTGATGGCAGAGGCCCAGAAAGCAGTGAGTACAGAGCACCAGGAGTGGTGCATTAGACGCTTCCCAGTCTTCCGGTACTAATGAGCACTTCCATCATGGAAGCTCTTATTAGTATTCTCCCCATAAGACGCAGTGACATTTTCTCCCCACTTTGGGGGGAAAAAAAGTCTGTCGTATGGGGCAAAAAATACAGTACGAATCACGAATCACATTCCATTCCAATGGGGAGTGACGACCCCCATTGAGGCCTTTTAGGAGTTAATCATGCTCACCTCATCCATTTGCTGCAAAGTGGTGGCTGACATTCCTATTGGCTACACTTGGCTCTTTTCAGAATCCCCATAGAAATGAATGGGAGCGCACTGCGCCAGCGTGACCACCACTCCCATTCATTTCTATGGGGTCAAAGGAAATAGCTAAGACAGCAGTTGGCTATTTTTGACAGCCCAATAAAAATGAATAGAGAACAGCCACGCATGCGTGGTGCGCTCTCTTTCACTTTGCCGGCTGTGTTTATGAGATAGGTGCAGGTCCCAGAGGTGGGACCCACACCTTTCAGACAATGGGGGCATATCCTAACAATATGCCCCATTGTCTGTGAGGAGAAAACCTCTTTAATTCAGTTATTGACCATTGTAGGACAATTGTTTAATGTAAAATACGGGCTACAGCTACAGCAGGTCAGACTTCAGCATAGTATATTTATATTAAAGGGTTGTTCTGGGAATAATTTAAAAAAATCACTCTGGGACAAGTTATAAATAACAAAGAAGCACTAGTGACCTTCACTTCTCCCCTTCTGCTACCATTCCGACACTGCTGCAATACAATTCCTTGCTCGACATGCTGGAAATGCTAGCTCACCAATTATTGGTCTCATTGGTGACCCACCTCAGCTAGTGATTGGCTGGTCTTTCCTAGCAATTCTGGTGTGTTGAGACAGGACAGGAGGTGCAGAGCTGCAGGAACAGGAGCGGCATGGAAATGGTAGCATTGGTGGATTGGTGGTGGTAGATAATGCTTCTTTGTTATTTTTAACATGTTCTGGCCCAATTAAAAATAAAAAAAAACATGAGAGATGAGACATCCTTTTGATTGGAAACATTTCATTGATTGAACACAGAGGAGATTTGACTGATGTGATCCTTGAGAACATACAATCCTAAGAGCCCTGGAGTCATAACAGTACAGAAAGGAACACAGGAAATTATTGTATTGATTAAACACCACAATATCAACTGTGGTAATCGGAACTCTTCAAGAAATACGAAACCGCAATGGAAGAAGCTTTAGTGAAAAAAAAAGAAAATCTATAAGAATCTGAAGATACCGAGGCATAATTGAAGGGGAAGGTTAAGGGCTTGTGCCACAGGCGCTAGGTACCTGGGGGGGGGGGTAAACCAAAAAGCTTCTCTGTCAGGGTACGGTCTATGGCAAGGAATGTTAAATTGAGATCTTATGATGCCATTCAGGATGAACAGGCTGGGGAGTGCTGGCAACCCGGCTTTTAGGTATTCCATGTGTGTATGGTGTTCAATAAGGACTTCTAAATGGAAAGATGGTAATTCACTCACATATAATAGAGTTCATATTAGATCAGAGTAAGCCAAACTGGTAAAATGCCTGCACAAATTTTAATATTTAAGTATATTAGTAATTCTTGGCATATGGTCAATTTTTAAAAAAATAGAGGTTACATTACACTCCAAAGTAACTTTATAAATCTAAGGTCAGGCCCTCTGCTGAGTGCCCGAGGTGTTCTATGTTGTACGCAGATATTTTTGCATCTTCAAACTGACCCTGGAACAATGACCTGGGATGAAAGCCAAAACCAGAATCTTTGCCCTAAGAAAAAGTATCCATCCACAGACAGCTATTTCAAGTTTTTTCCCTCTCATCAGGGCAGAGCAGGGTTCTAGTTTCGCTGGTCGAGAAACCATTGACATGGGCCTGGGGGAATTAATTTTCTCCTTGTGAGCCGAAATTGAGTTTCAGGTTAGCTATCTAATAGATGGCACTAGAGAGACAGCTTTTGTCCTCTGGGATAAGAGTTTATTTATCTCAGGTTGCAGATGTCTGGCCAGCTTGGTGGTTTCCACAAGTGTTCTGCACTGACGAGGGGCAAAAACCTGGCAACATCTGTCTGCAGAGGAATGTCTTTCACTTATAGAAAATATTTTGATTTTCACTTCTAGTTATGCAATAGGTGGCACTAGAGAGCCAGCTCTTGTCCTCCTCGATAACAGCTTATTAACATTCCTTTTTTTTTCTCCCAGGGAGCATTATCTGGTCTATTAGACTCCCTTTGCCAACTTGGCAGTCTCTATGAGTGATATGATGACCTCAAAAACAAACCAGAAGCTGCTGATTGTTCCACGGCCTGCTTGGAGGTCTATACTTTGACCTGTAGAATAGCCATGCAATAGGTGGCACTAGAAAGCCAGCTTTTTTCCTCATGGATATGAGCTTATTTACATTCTGTTTTTCCCAGGGAGCATTGCCTGGTTTATAAGACTCCCCTTGTCACCTTGGCAGTTTCTACGAGTGCTCTGACGATAGTCAGAAACCCATCTACAGCTGATTTTCCCATGGCCCGTCTGGAGGGCCAGACATTGACTTGTAGGATATCCATGCAATAGATGGCACTAGAGATCCAGCATTTGTCCTCCTAGATATGACCTTATTTACATTCCCTTTTTCCAGGAAGCATTGCCTGGTCTATAAGACTCCCTTTGCCAACTTAGCAGTTTCTACGAGTGCTCTGATGACAGTCCAAAACCCATCATCAGCTGATTCTTCCAGGGCCAGTTTTGAGGGCCAGACATTGACTTGTAGGGTAGTCATGCAGTAGTTGGCACTAGAGAGCCAGCTTTTGTCCTCCTTGATATCAGCTTATTTACAGTCCCTTTTTCCCAGGGAGCATTGCTTGGTCTATAAGCCTCCCTTTAGAAACTTGGCAGTCTGTACAAGTGCTCTGATGACAGTCAGAAACCATCAGCAGTTGATTCTTCCAGGGCCTGTTAGGAGAGCCAGACATTGACTTGTATGATAGCCATGCAATAGGTGGCACTAGAGAGCCAGCTCTTATCGTCCTAGATAACAGCTTATTAACTTTCACTTTTTTTCCCAGGGAGCATTACCTGGTCTATTAGACCAGTCTCTATGAGTGCTCTGATGACAGGCAACAAACAAAAAAACAAAACAAAAAAAAAACAGAAGCAGCTGATTGTTCCACAGTCTGCTGGGAGAGATATAGACTTTGACACTTGTATGATAGCCATGCAATAAGTGGCACTAGAAAGCCAGCTTTTGTCCTCCTGGATATGACCTTATTTACATTCCCATTTTCCAAAGGAGCATTGCCTGGTCTAAGACTCCCTTTGCCAACTTGGCAGTCTACAAGTGCTCTGACCAAAGTCAGGAACCCATCAGCAGCTGATTGTTCCAGGGCCTGTTTGGAAGGCCAGACATTGACTTGTAGGATTGCCATGCAATAGGTGGCATTTAAGATCCAGCCTTTGTCCTCCTAGATATGACCTTATTTACATTCCCTTTTTCCAAAGGTGCATTGCCTGGTCTAAGACTCCCTTTGCCAACCTAGCAGTCTCTATGAGTGCTCTGATGATAGTTAGAGACCCATCTACAGCTGATTATTCAAGAGCCTGTCTGGAGGGCCAAACATTACTAGAAAGCCAGCTTTTGTTCTCCTGGATATGACCTTATTTACATTCCTTTTTTTCCTAAGGAGCGTTGCCTGGTTTATAAGACTCCCTTTGCCAACCTGGCAGTCTCTACAAGTGCTCTGATGACAGTCTCTACAAGTGTTCTGACGACAGTTCGGTCAAACATTAACTTGTAGGATAGCCATGCAATAGGTGGCACTATAGATCCAGTAAAAAGCATGGAATTGAATTGAAATAACCATTGTTGATGGATGCAGTACCTGATATAGTTAAAAAAGGAAAATAAAGTTATTGGAACTAGATACCTCTACCCTTACAAGAAAATGCACATCCTCTAAGGATCCTAGTTTCTGATTTCATTTTGCCATGTTTCTGGTGTGCAATGACACATGAGCCCCAATAGGTTCACAGTTATGCTGACATCTTGCTAGTTGCATTACAAATATCAGTATAGGGCAGTTTGCTCAGTATTAATACAGTGTATCTAGCCATGCAAACACGTTCTTACTCACTGCTGTTGTTCACCTGTCTGTATATAGAGAGTAGGTCCCAGGTGTATGGTCGTGCAGATTGATGTCTGGGATGTGCAGCTGGTGGACTTCCCGCAGAGCGGTACAACACTGACTGTAAATAATCCCTGTTACCAAGCTGCTGGCGTAAGATCCATCTTTACATCTGAACAGTTAATATTTTGCAGTGTCTGCTAATAATGGAACATCTGCTGATCTCTAGCACCGAAATGCTGCTTGTAATTATGATTTACGGTCCGGAGCCTGTAAATAAAACTCAAGCCGTAAAGACACCATGATGGTGGTGACATCCACGAGAAGCCAATGTTCATATGTAATCGAAATTGTCTATTTCTAGTAAGACATTAATAATTAGGGATGATAGGAAGAGTGCTCTCGCCCGTTTAGCTGCTTTACATCTCTAATAGGACAAATCTGCCTCCGCGCTTTCTCCGGTTTTTCACAGCAGACAGCAGTTACTTGAGCGCAGCCATTACTCAGAGATTTCCCCAGGGTGGCACAGTGTTTAAATCATTACTTGCTATTCCGTAACACTCTGTGCTTCCAGATGCGTCCAGTAATGCCGGGCTCCGAAACACACGCAGCCCAGATGTCTAAGATCTCAGAGCTTGAAGTACATAGAACTTTCTGCTTGTAATAATACAGCCAAAACTCTTTAATCCGGAACCTGCAAATGTAAAAATTACCTGGTAATCAGGAATGAGTTAAAACTAGTCTCATTGGACAAACGCAAATTTGCCAAATGAGTTGACAAAATGTTGGGAAGTGCTAAAGGCAAACAACATCTGATGACTCACATGAACATCTGCAGAATGTTTGCAGTCATTGGATATGATCCAGATATGGACCTTTGTTGACCAAAAATGTTTACCACCTTTAGGTGTAACAACAGCACGTTACTCAGTGGCCATGTGGAGCTCGGAGACATGTTACCGTTTAGGACAGTGAATGGCTGCAGCAGTGCATGCGACCACGGATGGGATGATAAAAATCTGGTCCACTGGGAATCGGAAGCAACATGGATGGGATACCTGATGCTGGAACTGAGCTGCTTTCAAGAGGCCAGTGTATTTGTTTTCTTTATTTTGCACACATTTACAGCCGTAATTAATTTTGGTTTGAAACTGTATATAAGGAGAGCAGTCAGAGCACAGCCCCTAATGTTCTGCAGTTTGGGATCAGTGCTTAGAGGAAAAGACTCATGCCAGACTGCCTGAGTGACCAGAAGAAGACACTGGGATGGGGATGCTAAGCCATAGACCATGAGTCACCAGCCCTGTGACCAAGGAGCCAGCTGGACTACTGAGCCATAGACTGTGGGCCTCCAGCCTTTGACCAGGGTACCAGCCTTCTGATAGAGAGAGAGGCATAGCTACAGTGCCTTGCGAAAGTATTCGGCCCCCTGGAACTTTTCAACCTTTTGCCACATTTCAGGCTTCAAACAAAAAGATAATATAACATTTTAAATTTTTGGTGAAGAATCAACAAGTGGGTCACAATTGTGAAGTGGAACGAAATTTATTGGATCATTTAAACTTTTTTTTGTAATAATTAAACTGAAAAGTGGGGCGTGCAAAATTATCCGGCCCCCTTGCATTAATACTTTGTTGCGCCACCTTTTGCTGCGATTACAGCTGTAAGTCACTTGGGGTATGTCTCTATCAGTTTTGCACATCTAGAGACAGAAATTCTTGCCCATTCTTCCTTGCAAAACAGCTTGAGCTCTTTGAGGTTGGATGGAGAGCGTTTGTGAACAGCAGTTTTCAGCTCTTTCCACATATTCTCAGTTGGATTCAGGTCTGGACTTTGACTTGGCCATTCTAAGACCTGGATACCTTTATTTTTGAACCATTCCATTGTAGATTTTGCTTTATGTTTGGAATCATTGTCTTGTTGGAAGATAAATCTTCGTCCTAGTCTCAGGTCTTTTGCAGACTCCAACAGGTTTTCATTCAGAATGGTCCTGTATTTGGCTCCATCCATCTTCCCATCAATTTTAACCATCTTCCTTGTCTCTGCTGATGAAAAGCAGGCCCACATGATGATGCTGCCACCACCATGTTTGACTGTGGGGATGGTGTGTTCAGGGTGATGAGCTGTGTTGCTTTTACTCCAAACATATCGTTTTGCATTGTTTCCAAAAAGTTTGATTTTGGTTTCATCTGACCAGAGCACCTTCTCCCACATGTTTGGTGTGTCTCCCAGGTGGTTTGTGGCAAACTGTAAACCAGACTGTTTATGGATATCTTTGAGAAATGGCTTTCTTCTTGTCACTCTTCCATAAAGTCCAGATTTGTGAAGTGTTGGACTGATTGTTGTCCTATGGACAGACTCTCCCACCTCAGCTGTAGATCTCTGCAGTTCATCCAGAGTGATCATGGGCCTCTTGGCTGCATCTCTGATCAGTCTTCTCCTTGTTTGAGATGAAAGTTTAGAGGGACGGCCGGGTCTTGGTAGATTTGCAGTGGTCTGATACTCCTTCCATTTCAATATGATCGCTTGCACAGTGCTCCTTGGGATGTTTAAAGCTTGGAAAATCTTTTGGTATCCAAATCCGGCTTTAAACTGCTCTACAACAGTATCACAGACCTGCCTGTTCCTTGGTCTTCATGATGCTCTCTGTGCTTTAAACAGAACCCTGAAACTATCACAGAGGAGGTGCATTTATATGGAGACTTGATTACACACAGGTGGATTCTATTTATCTTCATCAGTCATTTAGGGCAACATTGGATCATTCAGAGATCCTCAATGAACTTCTGGAGTGTGTTTTCTGAACTGAAAGTAAATGGGCCGAATAATTTTGCACGCCCAACTTTTCAGTTTTATTATTACCAAAAAAGTTTAAATGATACAATAAATTTCGTTCCACTTCACAATTGTGACCCACTTGTTGTTGATTCTTCACCAAAAATTTAAAATGTTATATCTTTTTGTTTGAAGCCGGAAATGTGGCAAAAGGTTAAAAAAGTTACAGGGGGCCAAATACTTTCGCAAGGCACTGTAGCTCAGACCTTTCCTTCTCAGACCTCTTCTTCTGCTGGGGAGGAGACTGGAGAAGCCAGACCAGTGCCTTGCCTGTATTGTTTTGAACTTAAGTTTCTCCAGTAAAGAAGCACACTGGTTTACTGCAGCCCCCGATTCTCTAGACCTATTTCCCAATGGGGTGCACCAAGCTTTACCATCCCCTCCGGAGAGCAGCAACATGTGATGACACCTCTACAGTGTCCAGGAGACTATGATCTAAACTGTAATGAAAGTAATCTTCTTAGGGCTCATGCACACTAACATTTTTTTTTCCGTGTCCGTTTTTTTTTTTTATTGCGACACATATGCGGAACCATTCACTTAAATGGTGCTGCAAAAAAATGGAAATTACTCTTTGTGCATTCTGTGTCTGTATGTCCATATGGCCGTTCTGCAAAAAACATGTCCTATTATTGTCAGCATTACGGACAAGGATAGGACTGTTCTATTAGAGCCGGCTGTTCCGATCCACAAAATGCGGAGCGCACATGGCCGGTATCCATGTTTTCCGCATCCACAAGTTACAGACCAAAAAACATCCAACAATCTTTTGCATGAGCCTATACCAGTGAGTGTATTTGTGACTTATCCCCTCCCTTCTGATCTGCAGCTGTGTCATGTGACCAGGACTCTGACTTTAAAAATAACACAGCATCTTATGTGTGGACAGGAAGTCAGTTTCTCTATGTATTCCTATGGGAGCCTCAATATCAGTCTCATAGGAATGAGCAGAGAAGTAACTGACTTCCTCTCCTGTGTCAGTTGGAGATCAGAGAGTTGGTCACATGACACAGCTGAGGATCAGAAGGGAAGTTAAAACTCAGAAATACAGTCACCAGTAAGCAGGGGCATAGCTAAAGGCTCATGGGCCCTGGTGCAAGAGTTCAGCTTGGGCCCCCCCCTTCCCTCAGTGCTGGTGCACCTAGCTTTTCTGCCAGCCAAGTCAAAAACTGAACCCCCCTCCCCCGCCAATGCCAAATTCTCACCCTAACCTTTTCCCTCCTAACATTACGTATATCACTACAGAACATACAGGGTAAGGCTACATTCACACGTTGTTTTTGCAGCCTCCGATCTGCATATTTTGCGGCTCAGATGCGGACCCATTCACTTCAATGAACACTGTGTGCTGTCCGCATCTGTATGTCCATTCCTATTTTTGTCTGTTTTGCAGACAAGGATAGGCATTGTTACAGTGGATCTACAAAAAAAAAGGATGCCATACGGAACATCATCCTTTTTTTGCGGATCCGCAATTTGCAGACTGCAAAAACACAATGTTCGTGTGAATGTAGCCTAATACAGCGCCCCATACCTCTTACATCCATCATAATCAGCACGCCCATACCTCTTACATTGCCAGTTAATACAGCGCCCCATACCTCTTACAGTCCAGTATAATACAGCGCCCCAGTACCTCTTTAACATCCAGTATAATAACAAGGCGCCCCTCCTCTTAACATCCAGTATAATACAAGTGCCCCAATACCTCTAGCATCCAGTATACATACAGGGCGCGCCATAGCCTCTTACATCCAGTATAATACGAGCTCCTGCATACCTCTTACGATTCCAGTATATACAGCACCTCATACCTCTTAAACATCCAGTATATATACAGCGCCCCATACTCTTACATTCCAGTATAATAACAGCCCCCCATACCTCTTTACATCCAGTATAATACAGCTCCTGGCTACCCTCTTAACATCCAGTATAATACAGCACTGCATACCTCTTACATCCAGTTTAATACAGGCGGCCCCCATACCTCTTACATCCAGTATAATACAGCCCCCATACCTCATTACATTCCAGTATAATACAGCACCTCATACCTCTTACATCCAGTATAATACAGCACCTCCATACCTCTTACATCCAGTATAATACAGCGCCCCATACCTCTTACATCCAGTATAATACAGCACCTCATACCTCTTACATCCAGTATAATACAGCCCTCATACCTCTACATCCAGTATAATACAGCGCCCCATACCTCTTACATCCAGTATAATACAGCACCTCATACCTCTTACATCCAGTATAATACAGCACCTCATACCTCTTACATCCAGTATAATACAGCGCCCCATACCGCTTACATCCAGTATAATACAGCGCCTCATACCTCTTACATCCAGTATAATACAGCCCCCCATACCTCTTACATCCAGTATAATACAGCGCCTCATACCTCTTACATCCAGTATAATACAGCTCCCCATACCTCTTACATCCAGTATAATACAGCACCTCATACCTCTTACATCCAGTATAATACAGTGCCCCATACCTCTTACATCCAGTATAATACAGCGCCCCATACCTCTTACATCCAGTATAATACAGCTCCTCATACCCTTACATCCAGTATTAATACAGCACCTCATACCTCTTACATCCAGTATAATACAGCGCCCCATACCTCTTACATCCAGTATAATACAGCCCCCCATACCTCTTACATCCAGTATAATACAGCTCCTCATACCTCTTACATCCAGTATAATACAGCACCTCATACCTCTTACATCCAGTATAATACAGCGCCCCATACCTCTTACATCCAGTATAATACAGCCCCCCATACCTCTTACATCCAGTATAATACAGCACCTCATACCTCTTACATCCAGTATAATACAGCACCTCATACCTCTTACATCCAGTATAATACAGCGCCCCATACCTCTTACATCCAGTATAATACAGCACCTCATACCTCTTACATCCAGTATAATACAGCACCTCATACCTCTTACATCCAGTATAATACAGCGCCCCATACCGCTTACATCCAGTATAATACAGCGCCTCATACCTCTTACATCCAGTATAATACAGCCCCCCATACCTCTTACATCCAGTATAATACAGCGCCTCATACCTCTTACATCCAGTATAATACAGCTCCCCATACCTCTTACATCCAGTATAATACAGCTCCTCATACCTCTTACATCCAGTATAATACAGCACCTCATACCTCTTACATCCAGTATAATACAGCGCCCCATACCTCTTACATCCAGTATAATACAGCCCCCCATACCTCTTACATCCAGTATAATACAGCACCTCATACCTCTTACATCCAGTATAATACAGCACCTCATACCTCTTACATCCAGTATAATACAGCGCCCCATACCTCTTACATCCAGTATAATACAGCACCTCATACCTCTTACATCCAGTATAATACAGCACCTCATACCTCTTACATCCAGTATAATACAGCGCCCCATACCGCTTACATCAGTATAATACAGCGCCTCATACCTCTTACATCCAGTATAATACAGCCCCCCATACCTCTTACATCCAGTATAATACAGCGCCTCATACCTCTTACATCCAGTATAATACAGCTCCCCATACCTCTTACATCCAGTATAATACAGCACCTCATACCTCTTACATCCAGTATAATACAGCGCCCCATACCTCTTACATCCAGTATAATACAGTGCCCCATACCTCTTACATCCAGTATAATACAGCGCCCCATACCTCTTACATCCAGTATAATACAGAGCCTCATACCTACTCTTTAGCCATCTCCAGTGACGTCTCCTCGGATGTAGATCTTCTCTTTCCTCATCTTCTCCTTTCAGACCAGACGCCATTTTTCAGCCACTTCTCATCTCTGCAGTTTGACAGAAAAAAAATCTTAGTTTACTACTTTTCCATCATCCTCCCATCTTCTGGACAAATCATCCTACCACCCCCAGTACTGTGCCACTAGTACCACACAGATAGTGCCCTTCAATAATTATTGGCACACAGTGTGCTAAAATAACTGCGCCCAGCAAATAGTGTCCTGTAATAGTGTGAACATAACGTGCCCCAGAAATAACTGCGCCCCCAGTGCCCCCATGTGCCAGTAAAAATGCCCCCAGTGCTCCCGTGCCATTAAGAAATGCCCCCAAGTGCCAGTAACAAATGCCCCCAGTGCTCCCGTGCCATTAAGAAATGCCCCCAGTGCCCCCATGTGCCAGTAACAAATGCCCCCAGTGCCCCCATGTGCCAGTAACTAATGCCCCCAGTGCCAGTAAAAATGCCCCCAGTGCCCCCTTTTGCCGGTAAAAGCCCCAGTGCCCCCATGTGCCAGTAGAAATTTTCCCCAGTGCCTGTAATAATGCCCCCAGTGCCAGTAAAAACGCCCCAGTGCCCCCTTTTGCTGGTAAAAATGCCCCCAGTGCCCCCATGTGCCAGTACAAATGGCCCCAGTGCCTGTAATAATGCCCCCAGTGCCAGTAAAAATGCCCCCAGTGCCCCTTTTGCCAGTAAAAATGCCCCCATGTGCCAGTAAAAATTTCCCCAGTGCCTGTAATAATGCCCCCAGTGCCAGTAAAAATGCCCCCAGTGCTCCCTTTTGCCGGTAAAAATGCCCCCAATGCCAGTAAAAATGCCCCCAGTGCCAGTAAAAATGCCCCCAGTGCCCCCATGTGCCAGTAAAAATTTCACCAGTGCCTGTAATAATGCCCCCAGTGCCAGTAAAAATGCCCCCAGTGCCCCCATGTGCCAGTAAAAATGGCCCCAGTGCCTGTAATAATGCCCCCAGTGCCAGTAAAAATGCCCCCAGTGCCCCCATGTGCCAGTAAAAATGGCCCCAGTGCCTGTATTAATGCCCCCAGTGCCAGTAAAAATGATCCAGTGCCCCCTTTTGCCGGTAAAATGCCCCCATGTGCCCTCAATAGAGCTCCCTCCGGTCCAAGACTACAACAATAAAAAAAAATAAACACTTATACTTACCTCCATGGAGCTGGCAGCGATGCGATGCAGGCCTCTTCCGGCCTGTGTCCCGCGCTGTACGGCTCAGGCCTGCAGCCTATCAGAGGAACGGGCAGGGGAGACGCCTCTCCCTCCCCTGCCCACAGTACAGGCATCTGTATCGCCGTCCTGAGGACGGCGATACAGATGACTATGGAGATGAGCGCTTCCACAATGGAAGCGCTCATCTCCCTCTGCCCCGCTGCCGCACGCAACTATGCGCAGGGCCGTGCTGCACCTGCCTAATTGGCGGTGCGGCCCTGCAAGTGGCAAGGGGGGCCCTCGGGGCCCACCTGGCTTAGGGGCCCGGTCGCAACTGCGACCGCTGCGACCCCTATTGCTACACCACTGCCAGTAAGATTACCTTCACTACAGTTTACATCATGCACCTTTCTATCAGGTCAGAGAATAAAATTTTTTGTGGGAGTGCTTCTTGTTTAACCCCTTCACGCCACATGACGTGTATACTCGTCATGGAGCACTGCTATTTAGCGCTCCATGACGAGTATACACATCATGGCATTAAACTATCACCAATGGGGGCAGTCCCGGTCCAGCGATCACTGTGATTGGCTAGTCTGTTCAGACTAGCCAATCATAGGATACGCGTGCTGGCTGAAAGGATCTGATCCCCCTTTTTTCCCAGATTATTATTTTTAACTTGTTCCACCCCTTTTCAGGATGGTAGAGCGGTCAGGATGGCCGAGCGGTTGAAGCAGAGTGTCAGCATACAGCTGACACTCTGCTTCAAACAGCCAGCGATGTCGGCCGTTTAACCCCTTCCATGTCGTGGTCCGTAGGGACCACAGTATGGAAAGGGTTAACAGGGAGGGAGCTCCATCCCTCTCCCATCGGGCGCTGCAGTGCTCTGGCAGCGCACCAATGGTGTGGGGAGGAGAGAGGGAGGGAGCTCCCTCCCATCGGCACGCTGCTCTGCTGTGGCAGCGTCCCGATGGTTACCATGGCAACCGGACGCTTTCGTCCAGCTTGCCATGGTAGAGGTAAGCCTGATCAAGCTCCTGCTAAAGGCAGGAGCCTGAACAGGCTTACTATGAATGAAAATACACTGCAGTACACTATACAGTGTACTGCAGTGTATTGTAAAACACCAGACCCACTGGATCTTCAATAACCAAGTGGGTCTGAGTCAAAAAAGTGTAAAAAAAAAGTAAAAAAAGGGTAAAAAAAATTAATAAAAAAGTTAAAAAAAGTAAAAAAAAATCCCATTTTTCCCCATATAAGCACATTTTAATTGATTTAAAATGAAGAAAATAAAATACCTTAACATATTAGGTATCGCCGCGTCCGTAAAAACCCGCTCTATAAAAATATCACATGACCCAACCCCTCAGGTGAACACCGTAAAAAAAAATAAAATAAAATAAAAACAGGGTCACTTTACATCACAAAAAGTGTAATACCAAGTGATCAAAAAGGCGTATGCCCCTCAAACTAGTACCAATCTAACCGTCACCTCTTCCCACAAAAAACGAGCCCCTAGCTGAGACAATTGCCCAAAAAATAAAAAACTACACCTCTCAGACAATGGAGACACTAAAACATGATTTTTTTTGTTTCAAAAATGATATTGTGTAAAACTTAAATAAATAAAAAAAACTATACATGCTAGGTATTGCCACGTCCGTAAAAACCTCCTCTACAAAAATATCACATTAGTTAACCCCACAGGGGAACACAGTAAAAAAACTAAAATAAAAACAGGGTCAAAACAGCCATTTTTTGTCACTTTACATCACAAAAAGTGTAATACCAAGCGATCAAAAAGGCATATACCCCTCAAAATAATACCAATCTAACCATCACCTCTTCCCGCAAAAAATGAGCCCCTAGCTGAGTCAATTGCCCAAAAAATAAAAAAACTACAGCTCTCAAACAATGGAGACACTAAAACACAATTTTTTTGTTTAAAAAATGATATTATTGTGTAAAACTTAAATAAATAAAAAAACTAAACATGTTAGGTATCACCACGTCCGTCACAACCTGCTCTACAAAAATATCACATTAGTTAACCCCTCAGGTGAACACAGTAAAAAATAAAAACTGAGCCAGAACAGCCATTTTTGTTTACCTTGCCTAACAAAAAGTGTAATAAAAAGTGATTAAAAATCATATGTACCCCAAAATAGTATCAATAACACTGACAATATGGGCACTTTTTGGCTGTTTCTACTGTAGGGGTGCATCGGGGGTCTTCAAATGGGACATGGTGTCTAAAAACCAGTCCAGCAAAATTCGCCCTCCAAAAACCATCTGGGACACCTTTCCTTCTGCGCTTGCCCATGCACCCATACAGTAGTTTACAATCACATGTGGGGTGTTTCTGTAAATAGCAGAATCAGGGTAATAGTTTTTGAGGTTTTTTTTGCTATTAACCCTTGATGTGTTACAGGAAAAAGGGATTAAAATGAAAAATCTGCAAAAAAAAGTGAAATTTTGAAATGTCATCTCCATTTTCTTTTAAATCTTGTGGAATACATAAAGAGTTAACAAAGTTTGTAAAATTAGTTTTGAAAAACTTGAGGGGTGTAGTTTCTAAAATGGGGTAATTTATGGTGGTTTCTATTATGTTAGCCCCACAAAGTGACTTCAGAACTGAACTGGTGCTTAAAAAAATGGTTTTGGAAAATTTCTTAAAAATTTTAAGAATTGCTTCTAAAATTCGAAGCCTTCTAACATCCTCAAAAAATAAAATTACATGTACAAAATGATGGCAACATAAAGTAGACATATGGGAAATGTAAAGTAATAACTATTTTGTGAGGGATCACTATCTGCCTTAATAGCAGTGAAATTCAAAGTTTGAAAATTACAAATATTTCCAAATTTTCTGTAAATTTAGGATTTTTTTTATTAATAAAGGTGATTTATATTGACTCAAATTTACCACTGTCGTCGAATACAATGTGTCACGAAAAACAATCTTGGAATCAGTCGAATCGGTGAAAGAATCCCAAAGTTATGAATTAATAAAGTGACACATGGCAGATTTAAAAAATGTGGCTTCGGCATTAAGTGTAAAAGTAGCTTCGTCCTTAAGGGGTTAAGTCGTAGAAAATGGTCAAAATTTAAGCTAGCAAGGAAACAGTCTTACATTTAGACCAGTGGTGGAAGTGTTGAAGTTATGTAGAGACCAGCGCAAGCGGTTATTAAGACCGGCGTCTAAAATGCTGTGCTTAATATATGACCCCCCCATTATGTCCAGCAATTGACATTTTTGGAAAGTAAGACAAGAATTACTTTACTAATGTATCCGAAACAACAGGTAGATCTAATCTAACTAGATCTCATAGACAAGCAATTTATGAATTGAAAAATCTGAAAGACTTAGGGATAATACTATCGGATATGGGGGGCAAAGTTTCGATCTGTCCGATGCAGATGTATGAGCGGTAGGAATTTCAACAGTTTGCTAACTGCTGTAGGAGGCTTTCACATGGTCCCATGGATCATTTTAAAAGGGATCCAGATTTACTTTTGATAGAGGAATGTGAACAAACAAATTATTAGATGTAAATTGATGGAAAGTTTGCTTGTAGATCATCCAATGAAGCCTTCTTTCTATCTGCTCCCTAAAATTCACAAAGATCCCACAAATCCTCTGACATATCCAACTGTTTTGGGGATTAGTGGATTGTGTAAGAATATTTGCAAATGTATTGACTTATATATACAGAAAAGCGTAGAAATGTCACTTTTGTTTGTCAAGGACACGACTGATAGGCTTAGATGTCTGAATGGTATTCAGGTATTCTGGTATTCCGACTTAATATGTATAGTCTGGAGGAAATAAGAGAAAGGGGGACATGATTGAAACCTTCAAATATGTTAAAGGACTGAATAAAGTTCAGGAGCGGAGGGTTGGTAATAAGAAGCAGAACACAAGACCAAGGGGGCACAATCTGAGGTTAGTTGGGGAAAAATCAAGAACAATATTAGAAAATATTATTTCACTGAAAGAGTAGTAGAAGCTTGGAACAAACTTCCAGCAGAGGTGGTTGATAAATCCACAGTAACTGAATTTAAACATGTCTGGGATAAACATGTATCCATCCTAAGATAACAATAAAAGGATAATAAAAGGGCAGACTAGATGGACCAGGTGGTCTTTTTCTGCCGTCAATCTTCTATGTTTCTATGGATGTGCGGTTGGTTACCTGCATTGTGGAATCCGTATACACGTCTATATGCCATGACAAGGGAGTATGGTCATCACATTACTTTTTGTGTATGACTAACCTGGAGAATGATCTGGTGGAATTTAATGTAATCCTACAGGAATTTGCTCTTACACATAGTTATTTTTTGTTTAAGGACCTCCTCATCCTGCAGCTTTAGGGCACAGCTATGGGGCATCATGTGTGGGCCTGATATGCAAATTTGTTCCTGGGGCTGTGAGAGAGGTAGATCATCCAAAATACTCTGGGATATGATGCCATGATCCTTTGGTCGAGGTATATAGACAATGTATTTTTCATCTGGCAGGGCTCCCCTTGGATTTGGATGCCTTCCTAAGCTCCTTAAATTTTAATACATTTAACATTAAACTGTCATGGAAGTTTAGTAGATCAGCAGTGGAATCCTTGGACATACTGATTACGAGAGGTCCTGATGGCTTTATCTCCACTGATGTTTTTAGGGAGACAACTTTAGTCAATTCCCTTCTCCATGCCTCATCCTCCCATTATCCAAAAGTCATACAAGCTATTTCCGGTGGGTCAGTTTCTCCTCATGCGATATATTTACTCCAATGAGAACAATTTTGAATATTAAGCCTCTCTCTTATCTAAATGATTCTCCAAGAAAGGGTATGGTCATAAAGTAATTAAGCTGGGCTATGAGAGAGCCAAAAAATCATCTTGTGATGTACTTTCATTAAGTAAGACAAAGAAGAAACCACAATCTGATGATTCCAGAGTGAGATATAGTGCTCCCTTTAACAGTGAATGGACGAGTATATTACAGAAATATTGGTCAGTTTTATTAACTAAGATTTGGCAGCCATATTACCATCTTATCCTCCCATTAAATGGAGAGATCATGCAATCTTGGTGATATTTTGACTTAAAGTCATTATAGGGGAATATTTTGAAGAAGAGACCAGAAATGGGGCTCATATTCATGTGGGTATTGTGCTGTCTGTAAATCTTGTATATTATACAATCCACGACCTTTTGGGGCTCCTCTGGGTGGAACAAGATAGTACATAATATTGCATATAATAGAGAAGCCGTTGTTTATTTTGCCCCCTGCACCTGTCTGCTGCCCATTTCTTGTCATTTTCGTAAGTACCATGCGTGTAATCCAAAGGGCTTTAGAGTTAGAGGCATTGATAAGGTTAATTTGGGATCCATGAAGGGGGGGGGAGGGTATCAAACAGGCTCTTCTGAAAAAGGAAACATGGATGTTATTTTTGGATACCGTGGTTCCTATTGGTTTAAATGAATCAGTTAGCTTCAACCCTTTTTTGGAATCTTGTGCAAATTTTACATGTCAGGTATATACAATATGTGTAATTTTTTGCTTTGTGTCTATTTTCCTTCTAGACCTTCTATATGGAGGAATCGCCTAATTGTTGTCCTGGTCTATGGAAGACTGTTACTGCCACCAGGAATGAAATAGAGATTTTTGCTGAATTACTTTTATTTCCAAATTATTATTATTATTATTATTATTATTATTAGTAGTAGTAGTGTAATATGGATTTATGTTTTCACTTATCTTCATTGTATTCATTTTGCACATATAAATGGGTATTTCTTGTTTTTGCACTTTGCTTACTGACTTTATATGGGCTATTTAGATATTTTTGGTCCCTAGTAAGTGTGCCAATGTTAAAAGTCTTTCACCTGTTTTATACCTATATGACTAACATCAGTGCCCCACAGAAGATTGCAGACACATCCCAGACATATCTGTGTGCACTGTGTGTGTGTATTACATGTCACATCCCAGACATACCTGTGTGCACTGTGTCTGTATTACATGTCACATCCCAGACATACCTGTGTGCACTGTGTGTCTGTATTACATGTCACATCCCAGACATACCCGTGTGCACTGTGTGTGTGTATTACATGTCACATCCCAGACATACCTGTGTGCACTGTGTGTCTGTATTACATGTCACATCCCAGACATACCTGTGTACACTGTGTGTGTATTACATGTCACATCCCAGACATACCTGTGTGCACTGTGTGTCTGTATTATATGTCACATCCCAGACATACCTGTGTACACTGTGTGTGTATTACATGTCACATCCAGACATACCTGTGTGCACTGTGTGTCTGTATTATATGTCACATCCCAGACATACCTGTGTGCACTGTGTGTCTGTATTACATGTCATATGCCAGACATACCTATGTGCACTGTGTGTGTATTACATGTCACATCCCAGACATACCTGTGTGCACTGTGTCTGTATTACATATCACATCCCAGACATACCTATGTGCACTGTGTGTCTGTATTACATGTCACATCCCAGACATACCTATGTGCACTGTGTGTCTGTATTACATGTCACATCTCAGACATACCTGTGTGCACTGTGTGTCTGTATTACATGTCACATCCCAGACATACCTGTGTGCACTGTGTGTCTGTATTACATGTCACATCTCAGACATACCTGTGTGCACTGTGTGTGTATTACATCTCACATCCCAGACATACCTGTGTGCACTGTGTGTCTGTATTACCTGTCACATCCCAGACATACAGTACAGACCAAAAGTTTGGACACACCTTCTCATTCAAAGAGTTTTCTGTATTTTCATGACTATGAAAATTGTAGATTCACACTGAAGGCATCAAAACTATGAATTAACACATATGGAATTATATACTTAACAAAAAAGTGTGAAACAACTGAAAATATGTCTTATATTCTAGGTTCTTCAAAGTAGCCACCTTTTACTTTGATTACTGCTTTGCACACTCTTGGCATTCTCTTGATGAGATTCAAGAGGTAGTCACCTGAAATGGTTTTCACTTCACAGATGTGCCCTGTCAGGTTTAATAAGTGAGATTTCTTGCCTTATATATGGGGTTGGGACCATGAGTTGTGTTGGGCAGAAGTCAGGTGGATACACAGCTGATAGTCCTACTGAATAGACTGTTAGAATTTGTATTATGGCAAGAAAAAAACAGCTAAGTAAAGAAAAACGAGTGGCCATCATTACTTTAAGAAATGAAGGTCAGTCAGTCCGAAAAATTGGAAAAACTTTGAAAGTGTCCCCAAGTGCAGTCGCAAAAACCATGAAGCGCTACAAAGAAACTGGCTGACATGAGGACTGCCCCAGGAAAGGAAGACCAAGAGTCACCTCTGCTGCGGAGGATAAGTTCATCCGAGTCACCAGCCTCAGAAATCGCAGGTTAACAGCAGCTCAGATTAGAGACCAGGTCAATGCCACACAGAGTTCTAGCAGCAGACACATCTCTACAACAACTGTTAAGAGGAGACTGTGTGCAGCAGGCCTTCATGGTAAAATAGCTGTTAGGAAACCACTGCTAAGGACAGGCAACAAGGAGAAGAGACTTGTTTGGGCTAAAGAACACAAGGAATGGACATTAGACCAGTGGAAATCTGTGCTTTGGTCTGATGAGTCCAAATTTGAGATCTTTGGTTCCAACCACCGTGTCTTTGTGCGATGCAGAAAAGGCGAACGGATGGACTCTACATGCCTGGTTCCCACCGTGAAGCATGGAGGAGGAGGTGTGATGATGTGGGGGTGCTTTGCTGGTGACACTGTTGGGGATTTATTCAAAATCGAAGGCATACTGAACCAGCATGGCTACCACAGCATCTTGCAGCGGCATGCTATTCCATACAGTTTGCATTTAGTTGGACCATCATTTCTTTATCAACAGGACAATGACCCCAAACACACCTCCAGGCTGTGTAAGGGCTATTTGACCAAGAAGGAGAGTGATGGGGTGCTACGCCAGATGACCTGTCCTCCACAGTCACCAGACCGGAACCCAATCGAGATGGTTTGGGGTGAGCTGGACCACAGAGGGAAGGCAAAAGGGCCAACAAGTGCTAAGCATCTCTGGGAACTCCTTCAGGACTGTTGGAATACCATGTCAGGTGACTACCTCTTGAAGCTCATCAAGAGAATGCCAAGAGTGTGCAAAGGAGTAATCAAAGCAAACAGTGGCTACTTTAAAGAACCTAGAATATAAGACATATTTTCAGTTATTTCACACTTTTTTGTTAAGTATATAAGTCCACTTGTGTTAATTCATAGTTTTGATGCCTTCAGTGTGAATCTACAATTTTCATAGTCATGAAAATACAGAAAACTCTTTGAATGAGAAGGTGTGTCCAAACTTTTGGTCTGTACTGTACATGTGTGCACTGTGTGCCTGTATTACATGTCACATCCCAGACATACCTGTGTGCACTGTGTCTGTATTACATGTCACATCCCAGACATACCTATGTGCACTGTGTGTGTATTACATGTCACATCCCAGACATACCTATGTGCACTGTGTGTGTATTACATGTCACATCCCAGACATACCTGTGTGCACTGTGTCTGTATTACATGTCACATCCCAGACATACCTATGTGCACTGTGTCTGTATTACATGTCACATCCCAGACATACCTATGTGCACTGTGTGTGTATTACATGTCACATCCCAGACATACCTATGTGCACTGTGTGCCTGTATTACATGTCACATCCCAGACATACCTGTGTGCACTGTGTCTGTATTACATGTCACATCCCAGACATACCTGTGTGCACTGTGTGTGTATTACATGTCACATCCCAGACATACCTATGTGCACTGTGTGTCTGTATTACATGTCACATCCCAGACATACCTGTGTGCACTGTGTGTCTGTATTACATGTCACATCCCAGACATACCTGTGTGCACTGTGTGTCTGTATTACATGTCCAGGAAAAGCACTTTTATTCTGCTGGAAAACAGCTCCCAAGTGTCCAGCTGAAAGTGAAACTAAAACCAGCTGTCTCTGACTCGATTTCTAACAGCTATATCTTCTGATATATTGGATATAATGTTATGATACTGGTATCATTTGAAAGCTTTGAATGCCAGTTTTCATAGTAGGTTAGAATTTTTCTATCTGCTACCAATCCCAAGATATGAGCAGCTAAAGCAGCCCTCCCCTCTTCAGTCTGGTTTGGTTTGAGCACTTGCAGCAGCAGAGCTGGGCACTTGGGAGCTGTTTTCCAGCAGAATAAACGTGCTTTTCCTGGACATATAATACATACACACAGTGCATACAGGTATGTCTGGGGTGCAACATGTAATACAGACACAAAGTGCACACAAGTATGTCTGGGGTGCGACATGTAATACAGACACACAGTGCACACGGGTATGTCTGGGGTGCGACATGTAATATAGACACAAAGTGCACAAAAGTATGTCTGGGGTGCGACATGTAATACAGACACACAGTGCACACAGGTATGTCTGGGATGTGTCTGCAATCTTCTGTGGGGCAGTACTGCTAGTTATATAGGTGAAAAACAGGTGACAGACTCCCTTTAAGGTATACATACATATTAGACCTAATTGATTTAATGCTTTTTTGCACTTTGTATGAATTATTGAATTTATAATGATTAATTTTTCTGTACTGGTTTTCTGTTTAGCCGATTCCTTTCTCTCCTTCTGTGTATTCTTTTTTTTAAATTTTTCGGATACTGTATATCTAATAATTTTTTGTATTTTACATTGAAGTATATAATGAGTTCCATTATTGTTTGAATGGTGCCTTTGATGGAATTTTGGGCTCACGTTTTGATTTTCACATATTAATGAGGACGTTGTAGGTTATTCATGTAAGGTGCCATGTTGCGATGATGTGCATGAGCTTTTAAGCAGATTAACAATTTTGAAAATTTTAATTCACGTCTCAGAAAATATTATGCTTTGTTAGATTGGTCTTGCGTTTGCATCCAGCAATTGCTGTGGTAGCTGGAAAGTTGTATTTTATAAACCCATTTAAATGAGCGATAATGCATTATTGACATTCTCCATGCCTATAATACTATTTGCTGAGAACACGAATGACCTAATCCATTCTCTGCCGGAGGGAATAGCACATGGCTGGCATTCCTGCATTCTTGATACATAGCCACACGAATGTTCTTCCCATTTGCTGCCAGAGGACCCTGACATACACTCATTTGCCTTGACGAGGTTAATAATTCAGCAGTTACTGACAGATATGAAAATCAGCTTTTGGTACAATCACTAACGACAATGTACACGGAGTGATGTCAAGCCAAGCAATTCACAGCTTCACTAGACTACATACATAAATGAGGCTTTAAAGTCGGATACAAAGAATGGAGCGGAGGAATAGATGACAGGGAAGAACTGAATGTCCTTTTAGCCTGTCAATCTTCCCATCCATATAAAAAATGTGCAGCCGTAAAATGGAAAAGAGAAGCATAAAACTACTTACGATGAAGCTGATAATGTGAGGAAAATATTTACCAGACATCACAATGAATATAAAAGAATTGCCGTTGTAAGAATGTAGCAAGGATTTCTATGCAGTGAAAGTCACATAGTCTACAGTGTGTCCAAAATTTATGGCCAAAAGTATGAGGGTTCAGCTGCTTCAGCAATAGACATTGTTGAGAATGACTTAAAATTACATGTACTGAGCAGCTATGCAAGGTCAATAGGCAAACAGTAGTGGTATAGGTTGTACTCATGAGCTCTATGGCTTTTAACATGCCATGGTCATTCGAGGCCATCTTTCCAAAAAGATGCTAAATCAACTTTTCTGTTTGTACTCTGCCATTGGAGATCATCAAGTGCAATGCCAAGATTTAATTGGTGTGGTGTCGAGCTACTCTTCCCGAAGGAAACTCTCTATCTGAGGAGGTGGTGATGGTAAGTTCACTAAAAGAGTTCAAGAGGGGCCTGGATGTATTTCTGGAGGGTAATAATATTACATGTTATAGTTATTAGAGAGGGGTAATTGATCCAGGGAGTAATTCTGATTGCCTGATTGGAGTCTGGAAGGAATTTTTTCCCCCTAAAGTGGGAAAAATTGGCTTCTACCTCACAGGGTTTTTTTTTACTTCCTCTGGATCAACTTGCAGGATAACAGGCCGAACTGTATGGACAGATGTCTTTTTTTTTGCCTTATAAACTATGTTACTATGTTACTATGTATGTGGTATCATTATATGGACATTTTACAGTATATAAGAGTTCTAAAAATAGCCAAGCATGCTTAGCATTTTTGGAATTCCCTGAAAGTAATTTATAGCAGGAATATTTGATAAAGGAATGACCAATGATATACAGAAATGTGCACTATTTGATGCCCTATATTCTGTAAACACAATTAGGTAAAATTTACACAGAAATAAAAAAAAGCAACAAAATACAAAACAACTCGTAGAACAAAAAAATCCCCCGAAATCTGATTTACCTTTAAATCCACTGAAGAAGAAGAGGCTTTAAATATCCTGTTTTTGATTTTTTTTTTATATTTACAAGACATTTAAGGTCTCATTTCCTGTAATTCAATAGAAAGTGTTCAGCTGATTTCAGTGGTTTACTCCATTCATCTTACACCGTGGGTGGGGACTTTACATCAGCAGCTCATTCATAGGGCACAGAACAGGAGATTTCTCTTCTGCTCATATACCAGGAAAGTCCATGGTGAGGTTACAGCTCTCTGAAAACTCCAATTATTATTATTTTTACTGTACACAGTAAATTAACTTCATTAGAAAGCCACAGTCCCTGAGATAAATAAAGGTTGTGCAAAAATGTAAAGACATACCGTACTTGAGATGCCGTTATGTTATTTATTTCACGTTGCTTATATAGCACCAACATATTCTATACAGAGATTGTCATCATTCACATTAGTTTCTGCCCCAACAGGGCCCACAATCTAATTTCCCTATCCCTCACACTAGGGCCAAATTTATGGGAAGCCAATTAACTTATCAATATGTAAGAGGGTCAGACCATACCCAGGATCTTTTGGCTTGTGAGTGTAAGAGGTTCCCCACTCAAGTTTGGGGAAGGAAGCAAGCAGGCATAGCGGCAACTTGGAATAATAGGGGCTTTACTGATTACATGTGGGGCAGCAGCTTGGTGGTTACAGTGTTCTTAGAAGAGACAACTGGCTTGATGGTCACAGGCTCATGTGGGGAACCACCCTTAGTGGTTATAGCAGTCTCTTTTGAGGACACAGGTTTGAACACATAATCCCTTCAGGTGGCAATAGGCTTCTCACCAACAGACCTGCTCTCTCATCTGACCACGAGCTGTGGACATTGCACACAGCTTTGAGAGGCGAAGACAAATCAGTCCTAAAGTCTCCCTCCCAGTGGCTGCGATGATGATAGCTGGCCACAGCAGTTTTTCTCACAGTGCACTGTCCACACTCCATGTTAACAGGCTATGTCAATGCTCCTAATGGTGCACTCAGTACACTCTATGGTCTAGGCCACAGCATATTCTCCAGGTGTCACACTGACACACACTCTGCACAGGTGTCTAAGCAGGTATTTCTTACAACACACTATATGCGCACATTCTGGTACACCACAGTCTACATAGGTGTTTCTCTACTTGTGGCATGCTAGCTGGTCTGTTCCTGCTGACCTGGCTACTCACAGGTCCACTAATGCTCAAGGGTGCAGGGGCTAGGAAGTGCAAGTTGGCTACCCCCCAGGCTACCCTTCTCTGTTGTGGCTGTTACTGTGTCTTTAATCTAAACTAGAACTAAGGTAGAGTGCTAGTTTGTGAACTTCACTACACTAGCTAGCTATGTACTACACAGTATGTGTCTGGTCCTTCCCAGTGGTTGTGGCATCTTCCAGCAATCTCTTGATGTTGCTGTGCTTTGAACATGTGGTCCTCAAATGCACCTCTACTTATAAACAAGAACATGCTCAGAGTAAGTATGTTGACTAGTGTTCAGCAAATTGAAGCACCCGAAGTGAAATTCGAAATTAAGGAAACATTCTGTTCGCAAAGAATCCAAATTTCCTAGCGCTTTGTGGTAACAAATAATTTTTTTCATAAAATGGGGGCTACAAGTATTAAAAAGTAAAAGTAAGAAGCCCGGGAATGCGATATGACCCATAATGCTCTGCAGACAGCCAATCAGCAGCTAGCCAGCCCCTGTGATGTAACAGACCTTTAAAAGCCTCATCCTGTGCAGCCTCTGCCATTTCACTGTGAGTTGAGCATAGGGAGAGACATAAATATTGGATAGGGAGAGTGCAGTGACAGTGCAGGGAGATCACAGGGAGAGTTTTTACACACTGTAGGGAGAGCATAGGGAGACTGCAGGGACAGTACAGAGACTGCAATCTGAGGCTGAAGGGATCCATAGGAGACAGCACAGTTTGCATCAATCCCTGTGTAGGGCACAGAGCTATCTAATTTAACAGTGTCTTCCTTGTTTAATAGATAAGCAATTCTATTAGGCTTTGATTCTCAAATTGGAGTAAATAAGCTGTGTAATTTAACTGTTATTGGGGGGCACACCTTGTTTCATAGATAAGCAATTCTATTATGCCTTGATTCTCAAATTGGGGTGAAAAGGCTTTTTAGTTTTACTGTTAGTGAGGTGTCTACCAACCTATTTCACTACCAGAAAGGACCTAGCTTTGCATGTTGCTGCAATGCAAAGTGATGTACGCTGAGATGCACTCTCCCTGCAGGCCAGGATACATCTGATTTAACGTACTTCATGACGGATCAATTCGGAACAAAGCAAACTTTGGGAAAAAATTCAGCAAAGTGTCCAAATCCAAATTTTTAAACCTTTGCTCTTCTCTAATATTGACCCCTGGCTCAGCCCGGCAATGCCACAATTCTTAAAAGAGTTGTTCCACCAAAAAATATTCTACAATGTTCAAACCAGCACCTGAATACTTTTGTAATTACATGTAATTAAAAATTTTGGCTAGACTTTGAGTTATTTAATGAAAAACTCCTATGTCTTACTGCCTCATTTGGACAGAATATAAGACAAAATGGTTTTCAGGATTTTATGTCCATCCTCAACATCAATGAAATTGGTCTTTTCTTTACATCGGCAATTGATGAAACATCATTGACTTTTCTGGACCTTAGTGTTAGTAAACAATATGATCACCTGAGTACGACAGTTTACCGTAAATCTACCGCCACTAATAACATTCTTGTTTGGGATAGTCATCACCCGAACTCTCTAAAACGCGGCATTCCTAAGGGTCAGTTCCTACGAATGCGTAGAAACTGCTCTACCACAGATTCATTTATGTGTGAGTCTAGAAAATTGTCTGAAAGACTACGTCAAAGGGGATACCCTAAATCAGTCCTCTGGGAGGCATACAAAAATGCCGAAGCCCAGGACAGAAATACACTACTTATCCCCAAACAAAAAAATCAGCAAGGTCAGTCTGAAATCAGACTAATAACCACCTTTGACCAAGCACATAAACAAGTTAGGGATATCTTGGGTAGATTCTGGCCCATTCTTCACATGGATCAAGAATTGCCAACTGTCATCGCTCCTTTTCCTAGGATTACTTATAGAAAGGGCCTCAGTCTCCAAAATCGGCTAGTACATAGCCATTACTCCGGACCTAAGAGAGAGGGAACTTGGCTTGACCGCAAACCAAATGGAGTCTTCAAATGTGGATCATGCAAGGCTTGCAGTTATTTGCGGTCAACCAAGTATGTCCAAGGCTCAGTAACCAAACGATCTTACAAGATCAACGATTTCATCAATTGCCGTAGTAAAGGAGTAATTTATATCTGCCAATGTCCGTGTCCTATGGATTACATAGGAAAAACAACACGTGAGCTAAGATGTAGGATTTTGGAACATGTAGGTGATATTAAAAATAAGAGAGATACACCAGTGGCTAATCACTTTGTGAATTTCCACAAAGGTGATCTGAAAACAGTTCAATTTGTTGCCATTCAGACTATTCCGGAACCATTTAGGAAAGGGGATTGGGATAGAACCCTGTTACAAAGGGAATCTAGATGGATCTATCAGTTTCGTTCCCAGTCTCCTTTGGGCCTAAATGAAAGACTCACTTTTACATGCTTTATTTGATGTCCTCCTGATGAATCATAGTTTATATCAATTATTGCCTCCTTTTTAGCTTGTCATGAGGTACGTTAAGTGCCCGAATACCCTAAGGTGGATGTATCTCCACTTTTCTAGTGTTTTCAGCCCTTGGGATAATCTCACCATAGGGCTGCCATATCTGTTTTTACCACACAGACGTACTTATTTTTCACATGGGTTTAAGTAATTTTGAAAATTACCCCGGTTAGAACCACTTGACTGGCTGTACTGGTATGATATCTCTGCCACTCTGCTGTCTGGTGGTTCGTTTGAGGAGTCCTCAATGTCTTCTGTCACTCAGTGCAACCGGAAGTGATGTGTGCGCTCCACTAGCGTACCACACGCCGGAAGCACACACTCTGATCAAACTCACCGGAAATGACGTCAGCGTTCCAGGTGCGTATCACATACCGGAAGCGTGTGTTCCGGTGGCCGGAAGTTGACTAGCACCATGAGGTATTTAAACCAGGCTAGCGTCCCAGTGTGTGTGCATTTGCGCCACATGGGACGATTTCTGCCGTGGTTATTACAGTAAGTTTACTTACATCGATCTGATTGATACATCCAATACATTGTAAGTACTTACATATATATCTTTATCTTTTTCTTTCAGGATCCCTGCTTATATCTGATAGACTGTTGTCTCTGGCAGGGATAAGTACAGCTTTATCTCTTTTTCTTTCCCATGTGTTTGCCATATCTTATCTGTGATTACATGTCTACCCTGTATGCGCCTATTCTATCTTGACAACTACCCCCTGAGGAGCCCACTAGTTGGGCGAAACGCGTTGGGGCTACTACTAAGTTTTCCAATACCTCAGTTAGAATATCTACCAATTTGGGGTTTTAACTGAGTTTTCCAATATCTCAGTCAGAATATCTATTAAATTGCGCTACTTTCCCCTATAGGCCCCCCTTTTTTTGTAGGGTCTATTAGGGATAGTCAGATTTAGGTACGGGGACAGGGCATTCTCACCATCAGGGGATGTCCCTGGGCTGAGCATCTATTTAGGAAGAGTTATTAGGGATAGGCAATTATCCCCTCTTCCTTTTGTCTCCCCCTACCATTAGCTATTTATTATTACATTTGTGTGTGTTCATATATTTTACAAGGAACTAATAAAGTACATCATTTTAGAGAGATACACTCCCATTTTGTCTTATGCTCTAAACCTGGTGGTCTCCACTCTATCCCCTATCTATATTTTGATAGTCTGGACTCACAGAATAGTCTTCCACAGCCACCCACAGAGATGGACACATGTTAAACCTGTCTTCACCCGCCTCTGCTCCCTATCTAATGTCTCAAACTCTCCTCTCCCCCTCTCAGATCACAATCTTCTTACATTTTCAACCACTCTCTCCTCAACTGCCCCTCCAGTCCATAAACTAACAGTTCCTCATAGAAATCTAAAAAACCTGTCCATTCACACACTCTTGGACTTTCTCTCACCACTATCAACCATATATTCCCTTCATGACACTGACACAGCCGCAGCTTTGTACAACACCACAATTACTTCAGCCCTTGACTCAGTCGCCGCTCTCACACACACCAGACCCCGGCAAATTAATCAACAACCCTGGAGCAGTAATATGACAAAAAATTTGAAGAAAGCCCACTAAAAGGAAGACTTCATCTCATGCAAACAAGCTGTTCTCAAATTCAAGTCTGCACTCTCCTCTTCTAAACTAGACTACTTCTCTATTCTCATATCATCTTTCTCTCGTAATCCCAAGCAACTGTTTAATACCTTTAACTCTCTACTCCTTCCCTCCGTGACCCCTCCCACATCCCTGATCTCAAGCTGAAGACTTTGCCTCATAAGGCAAAGGAGATAAAATAGGTAAAATCTGTGAAATCTCTAAACACCCGTCACAACACCCCAATGCTCTTCCCACATAACCCAGTTTACCACTATCACAGATGAAAAGCTTTCCACCTGTGTCCTTGACCCAATCCCATCGCACCTCATCCCTAACTTCACCACTATAGTTATCTCTGTCCTAACTCACCTCTTCAACCTATTGCTAACCACTGGTGTCTTCCCTTCCTCTTTTAAACATGCAACCATCACACCCATACTCAAGAAGCCTTCCCTGGACCCATTCTCTTTATCCAGCTATCGTTCCATTTCACTGCTTCCATTTGCGTCCAAACTCATAGAACAACATGTCCATCTCAAATTGTCCTTTCACCTTTCATCCCATTCTCTTTTTGATCAGATGCAATCCAGCCTCAGACCCAATCACTGCACTGAAACTGCCCTAACCAAAGTCGCCAATGAACAGCTAGCTGCCAAAGCTAAACGTCACTACTCTGTGCTCCTCCTCCTTTACCTTTCCTCTGCCTAACACTGTTGACCACTCTCTCCTCCTACAAACCCTCTCTTCCCTCGGCATCAAAGACCTGGCCCTCTCCTGGATCTCCTTGTACCTCACCAACAGAACCTTCAGTGTTTTCCCAGTCACACATTACCTCCTCATCTCTCGGGTGGTGTCCCTCAAGGCTCTGTCCTGGGCCCCCTATTTTTCTCCATTTATGCTTTCAGCCTAGGATAGCTCATAGAGTCCCATGGCTTCCAATACCACCTCTATGCTGATGACACTGAAATCTACGAATCTCTGTGCAGTAATATTCCAAAGTTCTAAGCATCTGAAGCTCACTTTGCTCAACTCTAACCGTGACCTAGGGCACATTTTTTGTGTGGCACGCTGCATGATTTTGATGCACAGGTGTACAAAATCATGTACCTCTGGCTTATGAAAAGAAAAAGAAAGAGGACTAGCATGTTTCATTGAGAGAGGTGTAAGCTTTGTAGGATGTTGTAATTTTCTTGTCTCACTTTCAGTTGAAGGTTACTTTGGAGGTGTCTTTGTCTGACGTTGATATAGTAAAAGTTGAAATAGTGAAATAAAGTTGCTGAAAGTGTTTTATATCTTTCCTATACTGATGAGGTATCCTCAGGTGAATAGGAAGGATCTATCCTACTGAAATGAAACAGAAAAGAGCTGTAAATATACTTAATTGCTGCTACACAGCAAGTAGGTAAATAGTAAGGAGCACCAATGAGCACTACATTATTTTCAGAGATGCTTTCCTACTTTTTAAACAGCTTTATGTAGCAAAGCAAGAAAAATGGGCAGCATGGTGGCTCAGTGGTTAGCACTGGTGCCTTGCAGCGCTGGGGTCCTAGATTCAAATCTGACCAAGGACAACATCTGCATGGAGTTTGTATGTTCTCCCCGTGTTCGTGTGGGTTTCCTCCCACATGCCAAAGACATACTGATAGGGAACTTAGATTGTGAGCCGCATTGGGGACAGTTGGATGCTGGTGTCTGTAAAGTGCACACAATAAATAGCTGTACCAGCCACACATCTGCAACTAGTTCTTTCTAGAGAAAAGCAGATGAGAATATAATTTCAAGTTACAAGGCATTAGGGGGAACTTCTGGGTGGGTACTATTTCTATTATAGAGACCAGTGAATATGCATATTGCAGGGTAGACAATGCTTTTCTGGATAAAATATATGCAAAAATTCTAACATCTGCCAGTGTCAGGTTTAGGAAAGCTAATTTAAATACCTGTACCAGAAAGCCAGAGGGGCGTCACCTGGTCTACAATACTGCACACGTACTCAGCTTACCAGGCACACTGCCTAGCCTACAATACTGCGGACATGTATTTGGCATAGTAGGGGCATCACCTGGCCTACAATACTGTGTACGTGGCGTACCATGGGCTCTCCATAATGAGAACAAGTACCCCTTAGACAACACATATATATTGTTGAGGAACACACATTTGTGTAATAGGTGTTCTCTTATCAAATTATTTCTTTTAATGTGCTATATCTATGGGAATAGCTATAGGGGGTGCAGGGGATTCAGACACACTGGGACTCTGGTTCCTTAAGGTTGCAAAATGGCATATGACTTTCTACTGGGTCTTAGGAACCTCTGGCTCTATCCTTTAGTACTTGGGCTAGGTAAGCAACCAGTATATAAATAACTACTGGTAGATCTCAAGCAGTTCTTGAGTAGGTCACAATGTTTTAGTTAAAACAATGAGGATACTGCACAAATCCTTCTAGGGTCCTGTTACAGGGGACGGTGCCAAGCCAATAATGAGGATCTTTTAAAAGGCCGGATAGCACAGTACTTGCAGTTCAATACCATTCACTTCAGTGGAGCTGAGCTGTGCCTAGGCCATGTGAATATGAAGAACATGAAGTCACACGGCCTAGGGAAACCTGAGAGAAGGCCACAGCGCTACTGTGAGCATTGCTGCCTTCTCAATATCTAATTGGACCCTCACCAATTAGATATTGATGATTGATCTAGAAGAAAGGTCATCAGCGTAAAGCTGGACCCCTAACCCCTTTAAAGAGACCACCCTGGTGCTCCAGAAGTCAAGATAACTTGATGGAAACATCATTGTTCATGTCTCATACCCTCATGTCTGGAATTCTGAAACACATTCCCTGAATTCTGGCTTTTGAATTAACATCTGTTATATTCATCATTTTACATTGTTTTGAAATAGACCTGACTTGTCAAGAACTATTTCTGTGGGTGGGGGAATATAAGCAGCAATCTCCACCAACATATAATTATTGGGAAATACGCTATTATAACTCTGATTCTTTTTTTTTTTTGCAACAGCTACTAATATTGATTTCCCAGCTGTGGAGATATTACCAGCAGTAAATTACAGAGGTGTTAAATGACTAACAAAAAATATGAAAACAAAGCGCAGAAGAAGTCCCAAAATCAACATCAATAGACCTGAATAGCAGATTCAAATGATTTTCCCTTGTACTAAAATAATAGAAGATGCAAACAAAAAACAAATGAAATAAAAAAAGCAAAAAAAACAACAGACTATCCTGATTTTTGCATCACTATGCTATTTATAGCCTACCCCAGTCAGAACGTTTTCACTGATGATGACCTGTGTTGGACCTCTGTAGCCCCCTGACTGTTGTTTCGGATGCTGCGGCTCATCTTTGTATAGCAGTTGTCACGCGAGGTCGGCGTCACGCTCCCTCTGCACGACATCGCCGGACCTCTCCGCCCCCCCTCGAGACGAGCAATAGGGAATTGAAGTGCTGGTCTTGTCAGCCAGCACTTCATGAGTTAATTCTCTGTTTGGGTTTAGCCATGTGGTGCTGATCACACCACATGGCTACTTTACATATTGTTTGGACAGCTTGCTCCGCCTCAGGTCATGTGATGCTGGCCACATCACATGATCCTGGGCGGGCTATTTAAAGATGGCAACTGCCTCACTCAGATGCCTGTGATTAGTCTTCTGAGATCAGTGCTGTGTGTTGGACCTTGCTGTTGGATTATTGGTATATTGGATTTTGGCTTCGGACTTAGACTACGCTTTTGCGATTCCCCTCGGTATTTGACGTGACCTCCTGTTCTTGACTTGGCTTGCTGACTATTCTGCTATTGTGTTTGTTCTGTCTGTGTTCGTCTTTCCCTGTGTTCCCTTCCTTCCCTGTGCACGTACTCAGCATAGGGACCGTCTCCAAGTTACGGTTTTGCCGCCTAGGGCATCTACTGTAAGTAGGCAGGGAAAGAGGTGGGGTTCAGACAGGGCACACTATCCCTTGTTTCCCTGTCGTGACAGAATCACAGGCCGTACCTAATGGAGCCGTTGCGAGTACTCACGGACCAGATGAGTAACATGGCTCAGATGATCCAGGATTTGGCCGAGAGACTCCAACATCAGGAGCAGCTGCGGACTGCACCCGCAGTCGTTCCCTCCATGCCAAACCCCAATATTGAACCCCATGTAAAATTGCCCGATCGGTTTTCTGGGGACCGAAGGACTTTCCGTTCCTTTAAGGAAAGTTGTAAATTATATTTCCGTTTACGCTCACACTCCTCGGGTTCTGAGCAGCAGCGGGTAGGAATAATTATTTCCTTGCTGCAAGGTGATCCGCAGGAGTGGGCTTTCTCATTGCCACCTGACTCCCCTTGTCTATTGTCTGTGGAGGCTTTTTTCCGGGCCCTAGGTCTTTTATATGAAGAACCTGACTTGGCCGCTGTAGCTGAAACTCAGCTCAGAGACATTCGGCAGGGTAACCGTCCAGTTGAGGATTACTGTGCTGAGTTCAGAAAATGGTGTGTGTCCTCTAAATGGAATGACCCTGCTTTGAGAAGCCAGTTTAGGGTGGGACTGTCTGACCATCTGAAGGATTTACTAGTTAGTTATCCTACTCCTGACACCTTAGAGGCGACTATGACCTTAGTTATCAAACTTGACCGACGGTTTAGGGAGAGACAAAAGGAACGTTCTGTTGCCCCTCAAGTTGCCGTGTTGTCCGAAGTTCCTCTTCAGAGCCCGTCTCCTATCAAGGTCCAGGAGGAGCCTATGCAGTTGGGAGTCACTATGAGGGATCAGAGACGCCTGAGAGGGGCCTGTTTTTACTGCGGTGAGATGAACCACTGGCTCCAGCAGTGTCCGAGACTTCTGCTCTCAAAAAGGTCTGTTCCTGGAAGTAAGGTACCCCCTGCGGTGGTAAGAAAGAAAATCTTGTTACCTATTTCCATTTCTTATAACCAATTCAAGAGGTCCGGCGAAGCATTTGTGGATTCAGGTTCTGCTGCTAATTTTATTGATTATGATTTTGTGCAATCTGTGGGTGTGCCTATAATTCCTTTAAGGGAGGTAATTCAAATTATCGCACTGGATTCCACTCCATTGAATAATGGGAGAGTGGAGTTTTGTACTCCTGAGGTTGTATTAACTGTAGGAATTACCCATACCGAGACTTGTTCCTTCCTTGTATTAAAGGATTTACCTGCCGACCTTGTTTTAGGTCTGCCATGGTTACAGGACCACAACCCTGTGATCAACTGGTCGGTAGGTGAATTGGAGAAATGGGGAATGAATTGTGACAAATGTTGTAGATCAGTATTGCTGTTTGGAGGTACCACTGAGTCTCTCTCCTTGCCCAAGTATATCGGCGATTTTTCGGACGTTTTTTCCATGTCCGAGACTGAGTTCCTCCCTCCTCACCGGCAATATGATTGCGCCATCGACCTTATTGAGGGATCCAAATATCCCAAAGGTCGCATTTATAATCTCTCTACTCCTGAACGTCAGTCCATGAGGGATTATCTCAAAGAGAGTCTGGCCAAGGGTCACATCCGGCCTTCAGTTTCTCCCATGGGGGCAGGTTTTTTCTTTGTTGGTAAAAGGGATGGAGGATTGAGGCCCTGTATCGATTACAGGGAGCTCAATAAAATCACTGTTAAAAACAGATACCCGTTGCCCCTTATTCCTGACTTGCTGAATCAGGTCCAGGGGGCCTGTTGGTTCACCAAGCTGGATTTGAAGGGGGCATACAACCTAATCAGGATTCGTGAGGGGGACGAATGGAAAACTGCTTTTAATACCCCGGAAGGTCATTATGAGTACTTGGTAATGCCTTTTGGGTTAAGTAACGCTCCGGCAATTTTCCAAAACTTTGTCAATGACATTTTTAGACCATTTATTGGGAAATTTGTAATTGTCTATATTGATGACATCCTGATTTTTTCTGCAGACTGGGAGAGTCACGTATCTCACACCAGGCAAGTGCTGGAGGTGTTGCGTGAAAACAAGTTGTTCGTTAAAGGGGAAAAGTGTACCTTTGGTGTTCAGGAAGTGGCCTTTTTGGGATACATTCTCACCCCTTTTTCTTTCAAAATGGACCCAGTTAAAGTACAGGCCATTGTGGATTGGGTGCGACCTTCCTCTTTGAAGGCGCTCCAGCGATTTCTGGGGTTTGCTAATTTTTATCGTAAATTTGTCAAAAATTTTTCAGTGGTAGCCAAACCCATTACGGATTTGACTCGCAAGGGGGCTGATCTGGTCAATTGGCCCCCTGCAGCTATTGAGGCCTTTGAAAGGTTAAAGCAGTGTTTTATTAATGCTCCTGTGTTGGTCCAGCCTGATCAAAGTAAGCCTTTTGTAGTTGAGGTGGATGCGTCTGAGGATGGTGTGGGGGCTGTACTGTCCCAGGGGTCTTCCACCTTAACTAATCTTATGCCATGCGCCTTCTTCTCCCGCAAGTTCTCTCCTGCCGAGAGGAATTATGATATTGGGAATAGGGAGTTACTTGCAATCAAGTGGGCATTTGAGGAATGGCGTCATTTTTTAGAAGGGGCATTTCACCGCATTACGGTCCTCACGGATCATAAGAATTTAATGTTTCTAGAATCGGCTAAGCGATTGAATCCTAGACAGGCGAGGTGGGCTTTGTTCTTTACTCGTTTTGATTTTTGTGTTACCTTCAGACCCGGGAGCAAGAACGTTAAGGCCGATGCCTTATCCCGAAGTTTCCAGGCGTATCAGCCTCCTGACGTCCCTCCTGAGCCCATCCTGCCAGCTGATATCATCGTGGCCGCTACCTCATCTGACCTCGCTTCTGAAATCTTGGCAGGACAACATCTTGCTCCCATTGGTACCCCCAATGACAAATTGTTTGTGCCGGCTCATTTGCGGTTGCGACTGCTGGGTGAGTGCCATAATTCTGTTTTGTGTGGACATCCTGGCATCAATGCCACCAAGGAGTTGGTCTCTAGGCAGTATTGGTGGCCGTCAATCTCCAGAGATGTTCAGGCTTTTGTAACTGCGTGTAACACTTGCCAGGTCCAAGAATTCCAAGACACGACCTATGGGTGAGTTACATCCTTTACCCATACCTAGCAGACCTTGGTCACATCTGTCCATGGACTTTATCACGGATTTGCCGTGCTCTGAGGGTAAAACCGTGATATTTGTGGTGGTTGACAGATTCAGCAAAATGTGTCATTTTATTCCTTTGTGTAAATTACCCTCTGCGAAGGTCCGTGTTCATTGATAATATTGTCAAACTGCATGGTGTTCCTGAGAATATAGTTTCTGATAGGGGAGTACAGTTTGTGTCTAGGTTCTGGAGGGCGTTCTGTAATAAGATTGGTATCTCTTTGTCCTTTTCATCAGCCTTTCATCCGGAGACCAATGGTCAGACTGAACGTCTTAACCAATCCGTTGAGCAATATCTCAGATGTTATGTTTCTGATAACCAGCATGTGTGGGCCAGATTCCTGTCTCTGGCTGAATTTGCAATTAATAATCGTGTTAATTCATCCTCTGGGATGTCGCCGTTTTTCTGCAATATGGGTTTTCATCCACGCTTTAGCTCCTTTTCCCCATCTGCGTCGGTTGTCCCAGAGGTCAATGATTTTTCTCAAGAACTGTGCACAGTTTGGGCACAGGTTCAGTCGAACCTGGAAAAGGCCCAAGGAGTTCAAAAAGCGAAGGCTGATAGAAAACTTTCTAAGGGTGTGAATTTTAAGGTTGGGGATAAGGTATGGTTATCGACTAAAAATCTCAACATGAGGGTACCATCCTACAAGTTTGCACCTCGCTTCATTGGTCCTTACAGGATCACCAAGGTGATCAATCCGGTTTCATTTAGGTTATGTTTACCCGACTCCCTTCGTGTTCATAATGTTTTTCATGTGTCTTTGCTCAAACGTTATGTTGCTCCCGTTGGCCCTGAGGAACAGTCTCCGCCTCCGGTTGAGGTAGCAGGACAAATGGAGCATGAGATTGCCAGAATTGTGGATGTGAGAAGGGTCCGGAATTCCTTCCAGTACCTCGTACATTGGAAGGGGTTCGGTCCTGAGGACAGGTCTTGGGTACCGTTGACCAGGATGCATGCAGACTCGCTCATCCGAAAGTTCCATCTGCAGCATCCTGATAAGCCTGCTCCCGCTGGTAAGGGTCCGGTGGCCCTTCGTGAAGGGGGGGGTACTGTCACGCGAGGTCGGCGTCGCGCTCCCTCTGCACGACATCGCCGGACCTCTCCGCCCCCCCTAGAGACGAGCAATAGGGAATTGAAGTGCTGGTCTTGTCAGCCAGCACTTCATGAGTTAATTCTCTGTTTGGGTTTAGCCATGTGGTGCTGATCACACCACATGGCTACTTTACATATTGTTTGGACAGCTTGCTCCGCCTCAGGTCATGTGATGCTGGCCACATCACATGATCCTGGGCGGGCTATTTAAAGATGGCAACTGCCTCACTCAGATGCCTGTGATTAGTCTTCTGAGATCAGTGCTGTGTGTTGGACCTTGCTGTTGGATTATTGGTATATTGGATTTTGGCTTCGGACTTAGACTACGCTTTTGCAATTCCCCTCGGTATTTGACGTGACCTCCTGTTCTTGACTTGGCTTGCTGACTATTCTGCTATTGTGTTTGTTCTGTCTGTGTTCGTCTTTCCCTGTGTTCCCTTCCCTTCCCTGTGCACGTACTCAGCATAGGGACCGTCTCCAAGTTACGGTTTTGCCGCCTAGGGCATCTACTGTAAGTAGGCAGGGAAAGAGGTGGGGTTCAGACAGGGCACACTATCCCTTGATTCCCTGTTGTGACAGCAGTTGTATATTGAAACTTGTCACAGCAAATAGCCTGTGGTTATGTTGCAGGCACTTTTTGGTGCAAAACAAGTATATTTATCTCAATCAGAGACACAGCAAGCTTGATGGTTAAAGTCTCTTGAAAGGGGTATTCTGGTTGTTACAGGTTATCCCCTATGGACGGAATATGGGTTAACTATTAGATCGGTGGAAGTCCTACCCCTGGGACAGCAATTGATTATGAGAACGGGTGCCGGTACCCCCTGCAACCCTCCTGAAAAGAATGGAGCAACCGGTTCCACATGTGCACGTCCACTCTATTAATTTCTATGGGAATTCAGGAGATAGTGAAGCGCCATGCTTGGTTCCCATAGAAATTCATGGAGCGGCTGCGCACATATGTGACTGGCCTCTCCATTCATTTCAGGGGAACAGCAGGTGGTATGGGTCCCCCGTTCCCGTGATCTGTGGGGGATAAGTATATGGAACAACCATAATATCCCTTTAAGTGGGAAGTTTGAACTTAAACCTGTCACCAAATAAATACAATGTAAGCTACAAGCGGCATGCTATAGAGCAGGAAGAGCTGAGCAGATTGATATAATTCTTGCAGGTTAAGTTTCTGTAAAACTTGTATTTCATTCATTTAAATTTCTGCTTCTTAAGGACTTTGAAGTCCATGAGGTGGTCCTATCAGTGATTGACAGGCTTCCCTCTATGACTGTGTGTACAGAGACAGCTGTCAATCGCTGATAAGACCGCCTCCTTGACTTCAAATACCAGAAGGAGCAGAAATTTAAATAACTAAAATACAGAATCTTTACTCACAAAACTATATATCAATCAGCTCAGCTCCTCCTGTTCCATAACATACTGCCAGTAGTTTATGTTGCAGTTTCATGGTGACGGGTTCCCTTTAAACAGTAGAACATATGCTGTACATAAAAGAGTCTCTTGCTAGAGTTCGGAGGACTGTGTGCCTAAACTAAAATCCTCCAGGGTGTTACGACTCAAAAACGCTGATGAGTGGAAGTGGTTCAGTTTAGGAAAAGCTGCGAATGTGAGAACAGCAAGGAGAGCTAGATAGAGGTACCCCTTTCCCGTAGCTTGAAAGCTGCAACGTGACATTATATGAGCTGGCCCTTGAGGAAAACAGCTACTGGATAGTGCAGAGTACCTGTCAGAGAAGGTAACACATCTACATTGAGGCTGCAGACTTCCTTGCATTGTGGTTAGGACGATATACCTTAGGGCCCCTCCTATGACAAAACTGCCTCCAAGGAGTGAGGACCGCCACTGTAAGCAAATACCACTTCCTTTTTTTCCACTCCTATCCTCCACGCTCTCCCTTGTGGCTCACTGCAATTGCCCCTCAGCAAATCAGTGCTAACTCTTCAAGAACAATCAAATCTCCAAGATTTCTTATGTGCTGCCTCTGTGCTCTAGCATGCTCTTCCATGGTCACCCAGACTAACCACTTACATATCTTGAAAGCATATCCTTAGTTGTCTATCATGCTTCATGAAACATTACATAGCAACACAGCAGTCCTCCATCTGAAGAGCATTATAGTAACTCTTGAGTTATATATGACGTCTACACAACAAGTCACTGAAAGTTTTCTTCTGATTGTCCTATATCAACGACTTAATCCTACGGAGAATCCAGGGAGAAGTTAAAGTCACCTGTGACAAGTAGGACACTCTCTGTATATTAATGGACATCATAAAGGTGACTGCGGCTATATGGACTTCTCTATAATATATTAGTTTAATATGGTATTGATCAGGGACAGACGGGAAGGGGGCTGGGATAACAAGCTGCTTAATATAGAAGCCAGATCAATAAACACCTTGGAAGCACCGAGCCCTAGCCGTGTATACTTTGTCTATTATCTTACAGAGAGAAGGCAGCTGCATTATAACAGACATCTGAACCAACATAAAAGGAATGAATAATTTAGAATGAATTCTGAAAAATATGGAAGTAATCTGTTCACACTGAGAGGAATTCAACATTTCTTTTGAAGATCTAGGACCAAGTTCTCAATGATCTTGCAATGGCTTCGACAATTTACCTCTTTTTGAAATTTTATATTTTCTCTTTTACACATATAGTACGTGTTACAAAGATGGACCCACTTACAATATTCAGTCCCTATCCACCCTATCCATAGGATAGGTGATAAATTGTATGACTGTAGGCAGTCTGATTGCTGCAACCTACAGTCAGCATGAGAACGGGGCCACCAAGAACATATGGGGATGGAGCAGTAATGCTATTCTATCGCCACCATTCTATTCTATTCAGGTATGTCCCCACACTTACGTAAAGGGTTTGTTTGGCCAGTCACTTTTTTTTAAGGGTTAGAATGTCATAAAATTATAAGCAAAGTCACACAGTTCCCACTTCCTCCAGACATGACTCTTAGAATTGAGGCCAAAAGATTCAATCTTTGTTTCATTACACCAGAGAATCTTGTTTCTCACAATCTGAGAGTCTTTAGGTGCTTTTTGGCAAACTCCAGGTGGACTTTCATGTATCTTTTACTGAGGAAAGGCTTCTTTCTGGCCACTCCGCCATGAAGCCCAGATTGGTGGAGCACTGCAGTGATGGCTGACCTTCTGGATGTTACTCTCATCTGCACATAGGATCTTTGGAGCTCATCCATAGTGATCATTGGGTTCTAGGTTACTTCCCTTACAAAGGCCCTTCTCCCCTGATTACTTAGTTTGGTGGGGTGGCCATCTCTATGAAGAGTAGGAATTATAGAGACCACCATGCTCTTGAGAACTTTCAGTGCACCAGAAGTTTTTTGGTATCCTTGTCCAGATCTGTGACTCCACACAATACTGCCTCTGAACTCTACAGGCAGTTCCTTGCTCCTCCTGGCTTGGTTTTTTCTCTGATATACATTGTCAGCTCTGAGACCTTATATAGATAGGGCTGTGGCTTTCCAAATAATTTCCAATCAACTGCATTTAAAACAGACTCCAATCAAGGTGTAGAAACATCTCAAAGATAACCAAGAGAAACGGGAGGCCCCCAGAGCTAAATTTCAAGCAGGGTCTGAAAATGTGTGTCCATGTCAAATTTTGGTTTTTCGTTTTTAATAATTTAGCAAAGATTTTGAACATTCGGTTTCGCTTTCTCATTTTGGGGTGTTGAGTGCAGAAAACAAGGCTGCAACATATGTAAATGTGAAAAAAGTGAAAGGGTCTGAAGACTTTCTGAATGCTTTGCACATACAGGAATCATAAAATACCATTGCTATATAGTGCCTTATGTTTCCAAAGAAGAACCGATGGCCATGTACAGTACAGACCAAAAGTTTGGACACACCTTCTCATTCAAAGAGTTTTCTGTATTTTCATGACTATGAAAATTGTAGATTCACACTGAAGGCATCAAAACTATGAATTAACACATGTGGAATTATATACTTAACAAAAAAGTGTGAAACAACTGAAAATATGTCTTATATTCTAGGTTCTTCAAAGTAGCCACCTTTTGCTTTGATTACTGCTTTGCACACTCTTGGCATTCTCTTGATGAGCTTCAAGAGGTAGTTCCCAGAGATGCTTAGCACTTGTTGGCCCTTTTGCCTTCACTCTGCAGTCCAGCTCACCCCAAACCATCTCGATTGGGTTCAGGTCTGGTGACTGTGGAGGCCAGGTCATCTGGCGTAGCACCCCATCACTCTCCTTCTTGGTCAAATAGCCCTTACACAGCCTGGAGGTGTGTTTGGGGTCATTGTCCTGTTGATAAATAAATGATGGTCCAACTAAACGCAAACCGGATAGTATAGCATGCCGCTGCAAGATGCTGTGGTAGCCATGCTGGTTCAGTATTCCTTCAATTTTGAATAAATCCCCAACAGTGTCACTGGCAAAGCACCCCCACACCATCACACCTCCTCCTCCATGCATCACGGTGGGAACCAGGCATGTAGAGTCCATCCGTTCACCTTTTCTACGTCGCACAAAAACATGGTGGTTGGAACCAAAGATCTCAAATTTGGACTCATCAGACCAAAGCACAGATTTCCACTGGTCTAATGTCCATTCCTTGTGTTCTTTAGCCCAAACAAGTCTCTTCTCCTTGTTGCCTGTCCTTAGCAGTGGTTTCCTAGCAGCTATTTTACCATGAAGGCCTGCTGCACACAGTCTCCTCTTAACAGTTGTTGTAGATATGTGTCTGCTGCTAGAACTCTGTGTGGCATTGACCTGGTCTCTAATCTGAGCTGCTGTTAACCTGCGATTTCTGAGGCTGGTGACTCGGATAAACGTATCCTCCGCAGCAGAGGTGACTCTTGGTCTTCCTTTCCTGGGGTGGTTCTCATGTCAGCCAGTTTCTTTGTAGCGCTTGATGGTTTTTGCGACTGCACTTGGGGACACTGTCAAAATTTTCCCAATTTTTCGGACTGACTGACCTTCATTTCTTAAAGTAATGATGGCCACTCGTTTTTCTTTACTTAGCTGTTTTTTTCTTGCCATAATACAAATTCTAACAGTCTATTCAGTAGGACTATCAGCTGTGTATCCACCTGACTTCTGCCCAACACAACTCATGGTCCCAACCCCATTTATAAGGCAAGAAATCCCACTTATTAAATCTGACAGTGCACACCTGTGAAGTGAAAACCATTTCAGGTGACTACCTCTTGAAGCTCATCAAGAGAATGCCAAGAGTGTGCAAAGCAGTAATCAAAGCAAAAGGTGGCTACTTTGAAGAACCTAGAATATAAGACATATTTTCAGTTGTTTCACACTTTTTTGTTAAGTATATAATTCCACATGTGTTAATTCATAGTTTTGATGCCTTCAGTGTGAATCTACAATTTTCATAGTCATGAAAATACAGAAAACTCTTTGAATGAGAAGGTGTGTCCAAACTTTTGGTCTGTACTGTACCTACTATAGACTGTAGATCCGCTGCCTTTCATATATCTGGCGTCTAAACTAGTAGTCTGTTAAAATCCACGTTGATAAATTCTGTGCTGCCACATAGTATAATACTTCATTAGATTGTCATAGATCATTTGTGTTACAAAGCTCCAAATCCACAGCTTGGCTTCACATAACTATAAAGATACGATTCTGGCTTCCTATAGTCACCACTAGAGGCAGTTAAACTGAGACTAATTTATACAGTTCCCATTGACTTATATCATTATTGTAGATTTATAATAGAAGTCAAAGGGAACTGTATGAATTTGTCTTCAGTTATCTCGCCCTAGTTGCGGCCATTTTTCTGCTGCTGCAGCCAATCACTGATCGTAGTGGTAACCTGCTCGCCTTGCGTCACGTGACCATTTGTCATGATGCAAGGGGAACAGGTCACTGTTGCAGCCAGCGATTGGCTTCAGGGTTGTCAAACCAGAAGTTTACATCCAGGGACCTGAGCAGAGCAGCGGAGATTGGAGAGTGCAGGAGCTGGGAGCCAGCTTCAGAAGCTGGAAAGTATGCCCCCAAAAATGAGCTTAAAGCCTTTAACATGTATTACTATATAACATCCTACTGCACATTACATGGGACATTTATATATATATATATATATTTCGGCCATATCGTAAAATATTATAACCCTTCTATTTTCCCAATAGACCAGTGCCATGGGGAACACGTTCGCACCGTCTGCTCTACCTGTGATTTATATAGAATGTAACAAGCTGGAACAGACTGAGATTGGAGGATCTTTAAAGAATAACTCAGAGCAGCATTTGTTAAAGTGTCAGAATAATCAGGAAATACATGCTGCAAACATAAAATGTCCTTCTCTAGGTTACTGCTTCAAATCAACAGCTGTTATTTCATGTAGTGTGATCAGTACAGGCTCCGAGCCACGCTGGACTGCAGAACAGCGCCATAAATTTCCCTTTGGCCTGATTGATGTAAGAAGTTGTAAGGGCTGCTCGAGTCAGACACGAGTGCTGCCGTGTTTATGAGGCTTCAGACTGGGCACTTTTCTTATATTCAAAGTTTCAAAGTATAGCATTTCGTGAATAATTTGAAAGATTTTTCCGAGTTTTTATACTGATAACTTATCCTATGGATAGGTCATCAGTATCTGATCGGTGGGGATCCGACACCCGGTATCCCCGCCAATCAGCTGCTTGAGAAGGCACCAGTGCTCGCGGTAGCGCTGCAGCCTTCCCCAGCTTAGAAAAAGCCATATGAAGTCACGTTCATTGGTCACATTGCCTGAGCGCAGCTCAGCCCCATTGAAGTGAATGGAGTTGAGCGCGATACCAAACACAGCCACCATACAATGCAATATGATGCGCTACTGCTAGCACTGGAGCTGTTCGGCTGTGGTACCGGGTGTCGGACCAGAGCATAGGTGATCAGCAAAAAAAAAACTCTTTGAAAACCGCTTTAAAGAGGTGGTCCGGCCTAGGAACCTACAACCCCAATGGTGGTAACCTGTGGCCAATTAAAAACAATGATCACAAGTACTAGAATTGTACATCACTAGCAGTGACTTGCCCTTTTAGCACACGTGATCACTAGGGCCAGTGATTGGTTATGAGACCAGGCCACTTCCGGGGTTAGAAACATCGGGGGAATCAATGCACAAATGGTGGGACTTCAAACAGGGTTAGGCTACTTTCACACTAGTGTTTTTGCTGGATCCGTCAGGGTTCAGCAAAAACGCTTCCGTTACTGATAATACAACCGTCTGCATCCGGTATGAATGGATCCAGTTGTATTATCTTTGACATAGCCAAGACGGATCCATCATGAACTACATTGAAAGTCAATGGGGGACGGATCTGTTTTCTATTGTGTCAGATTGTGTCAGAGAAAATGGATCTGTCCCGTTGACTTTCATTGGGGGTCATGACGGATCCGTCTTGCTCTGCATCCCATGACGGAAAGCAAACAGCAGCATGCTGCTCTCCGGTATGAGAACGGAACAGAATGTATTTTGCAGCTCTGTTCAGTTACGTTTTGTCCCCATTGACAATGAATGGAGACTAAACGGAAGCATTCTTTTTCTGGCATTAAGACCCTATGACAGATCTCAATACCAGAAAATATTAATGCTAGTGTGAAACTAGCCTAAGCGTTGTGTTCGTTGTGTTAATTACTCCAAGTGCACACTGCCACCAAAAATCAATAAAATATTTAATCTTTATTTAAAGAACATTAATATTTAAAAGACAAATATAATGGATCAACACGCTTTCCACCCAGCGGTCAAAAGTAAATGCAAGTACACAAAAATCACATTTGTGTTAATAAGCGATTCTAAACATGAAATACAAGTAAAAAAAAGTCACCTCAAAGAAATTATCAAATACATTACAGACCCAGGAGCGGCACCTATGTAATCCCAAACACATGTTTTGCATTACTTTCTCAGGGGGATTCAGGGGAGATTTTTTTATTTTTTATTTTAGTTAGCCAATGGTTACCACAATTGGAATTGGATTTTTCCATTACAGAGTATAGGCATGCAGTTCAATGATAACATTTTCACCTGCAGTCACCACTAGGTGGAGCTAAGGGAGCTTAGTGTATACTGTTTTATTATTTAGTTCAATGTTTGCATTCTATGCAGTGAACCCCTAAGTTTACCCTAATGGAGGTTGCTTGGATGTTATATTAAAGGGGTTATTTCATGATTATTGTAAGAAATGTTGATGGCAGCACAGTGACTCAGTGGTTACCACTGGTGTCTTGCAGCGCTGGGGTCCTAGGTTCAAATCTGACCATGGACAACATCTGCATGGAGTTTGTATGTTCTCCCCCTGTTTGCGTGGGTTTCCTCCGGATTCTCCACTTTCCTCCCACACTCCAAAGACATAGTGATAGGGACCTTAGATGGGAACAGCGTGATGCTAATGTCTGAAAAAGGGCTGTGGAATATGTCAGTGCCATATAAGTGTATAAAATAAATAGTAAATAAATAAAGTCAGACATCATATACATCACAACCAGCCCTGTATCTCACATGGATCCAGAGATCTCCCTGTTCATTGCTCTGCTAGATTTACATCAAACTGACAGCTCAAGGGGAGTGTCTTTTGGGCTACATCTCAGGGGGCATGTCCATGCTCTCCCTTTCACAGCTCAGGAGACAGTTGGAAGGATGAAACTGAGCATGTGCGGCCATCTCAGTGAGCCAGACAAAGAAATGAGAAAAAGGAGAAACAGCAGGTGGCGCTATGCTTATACAGTTTATTGAATGACTCAATGTCTATGCTAAATTTTTAATTACATGTAAATAAAAAAGTATTCAGATCAAGGTGGTCTCAGTCAGGCAGGTCCTACTTTAAGCCTACCTATGCTCCCCACTTAAGGGGGGCATGATGCTGTGGAGGTCACTGTTAAGGGGCAAGGTGCTATGGATGTCAATGTCTTATATTAAGGGGACAGGGTGCTGTGGAGGTCTTATATTAAGGGGTCATGGTGAGATGGGGGTAACTCTTAAAGGGGAAGGGCCCTGTGAATGTCAATATTAAAGGGGGGTTGCTGTGCAGGGCCCTGGGGGCACTGGCTGCTGTAGGGGGCACTGTTAAGGGGAAGGGCTGCTGTGGAGGGTAACTGTAAAGGGTGCTGGCCACTGTGGAGGTCACAGTTAAGGTAGCGGGGTACTGTGGAGGTCAATGGTAAGGGGGTGAGGTTATGTATAGGTCACTGTTAAGAGGGCAGGCTCTTTAAAGGTCACGGTTAAGGGGGGATGTTGTAGAGGTTACTTTTAAGGGGGAGGGATATTGTGGGGTGACTGAAAGGGTGGGCCATTGTGTAGGTAAGTGTAAAGAGGGAAGAGCACTGTGGAGGTCACAGTTAAGAGGGTGGGGTTCTGTGGAGGTCACTGTTAAAGGGGTGGGCCTCTGTGGAGGTAAATGTTAAGGGGGAGGTGTTGTGAATGTCATTTGGTAAGGGTGCAGACCTCTGTGAAGGTCACTGTTAAGGGGGCAGGCTGCTTTGAAGGTCAAAGTTAAGGTGGTTTGGCTGCTGTGGAGAGCAATGTTAAGGGGATGAGCCGCTGTGGAGAACACTGTTATGGGGGGGGGGGTCTGTGAAAGTCACAGTTAATGGGGTGGGGCACTGTGGAGGTCACTGTTAAAGGAGCAGGCTGCTGTGGAGGTCACACTTAAGGGGGTATGTTGCTGTAGAGGTTACTATAAAAAGAGAGGGGTGCTGTAGAGGTCACTGTTATGTGTTACACTGTAAATATCTTTTAAATTCACACACAAATATTAAATAAAATAGTCGAAATATACCCGTGCAAAGCCATGTCATCCCGCTAGTTTCTTATACCCCCTGCAGTGAGTGGTTCCTATTTTATTAATACTGGAACTTTATGAATAAATTGACAACTGGGTGTTACCAACTGAGGACATACCCTTTGGCTAAGAGGAATGGGAATGCCCAGTTGTCAATGCATTTACACATTTCTAAAAGGTACAACAGAGGAACAGCACAACTCGGAGTTTCAAGAAAAGTTTCTTCAGGGGGCGATTTCATGGGGAATACAAGAATTTACTAAACTAGGCATCAGGAATGATGACAGATACGGAAACCATTCATTGTGACATATACAAAAAAACAAGTGACACCTAGAAGGGGGAGAGCCCTTTTTCACTGAAATGTATCTTTTAATATAGAATTCTATATATAGAGGATCAGCGTGTCGCTCATTTAATTACTCCATACTTTCTTTAATAAGGTGAATTGTTCCCTATTTTAAGAATTCGGATCGTAGCATGGCGAAGTGCTTGGGGAGCGCTCCTCTGTATAAGGTTCACATACATATGTGCAAATAAATAGCATCATTTACAGGCTGTACATTTTTAATATACATCAGGAGGAGTCTTATCACAATCTTCACTGAATTCGTATTTCCTCCTCCACTTGTGATGAATCATTGAAGTATGTAGGAGTAAAAAAAAATGTTATTTAAGCCAAAAAACAACATCAACAACAAAAAAAAAACATTGCAGAGGAAATCTAATTTTGGTAACAAAAGGGCGTGCATACTTTCATTTTTATTGGGAGGAATTGGCAGATAAAGCATGGCTTACATATCCGGAGATAATCATGAGCTATCTTTCTAGAAAGAATGAAACTTTAATACCTATTCAGTAAAGCAACACGCAGATGTAGCAGTACATAATTTGCGCCATGGTAACTTTACGATAACCCATTGGTAGCCCACTGAGGTATCAATCAGAATTGTGCCAGGCCTTACATGTAAATGATTCTTCATCTCCACAATCCTTTTTTGAAATTAAGCCGACCTGGTTTATATAGGACATACTGAAAATGAGACATCAGATAGTACAGGATGGCCTCTTTCTAACAAAGCTAGAACCAGCCCTGTATCTCACATGGATCCAGAGATCTCCACATTCATTGCTCTGCTAGATTTATATCAAGCTGACAGCTCAAGGGGAGTGTCTTCTCTGCTGCAGCTCAGGAGGCGTGTCTCAGGTCCCCTTATCACAGCTCAGGAGGCAGTTGAAGGATGAAACTGAGCATGTGCGGCCATCTCAGTGAGCAGGTCATAGAAATAAGCAAAAAACAAAACAAAAACCAAACAACATATGGCGCTATACAGATACATTTTATTGAATAACTCAGTGGCTATGCTAAATTTTTATGTAATAACATGGTTTGAAAACTGCAGAATATTTTTAGTGGGACAACCCCTTTAAACTTTAAAGAGTGACTTCACTTACCAAGAAACTTTAAACCCCTAAGATCATGGACCTTTGGGCACTACCCTAATGTTCAAATGGCAGGCACTTCATAGGGAAATTTGGAGGGTGAGGCTCTAATATTGAACCGTACCCACATTGGTGGAACTGTTGTGCTCATTATGTTGTGCTCATTATGTTGTGCTCAGGATACGACACCCCTGCAGGCACATACAACTATTGCTATTGCTTCCACTCCTGCACACCTTCATAATACACCAGTCGACCTCGGAATGGTTCCAAGAAGATTGTGGAAGCAGGTTTTTTCTGCACTCTTAAAGGGGTTGTGTGTGTCCCTTTAACAAATGGCATTCATCATGAAGAGAAAGTTGAAACAAGTGACTTACTAATGTATTGTGATTGTCCATATTGTGTCCTTTACAGGTTTCATTAAAATTTCCATCATGTAATACACCGCTTGTATCCAGGGATTACAACCACCCAGTAATCATGCAGCGCTGGTCGTGCTTGCACATCATAGGACAAAGTGCCATCCTATTCACACTCCCACAGTCCTGGCCACCAGGATGGACAGCGTTTTTTCTTATAGTGCGCAAGAACGACGACCACCGCAGGGTGGTCGTAACCCCTGGAAACGAGCAGTGTATACTGTGATGGAAAAATGAATCAATTCCGCAAAGGAGGCAATATGGACAATCACAATACATTAGTAAGTGCCTTGTATTAAAGGGGTTGTCTCACTTCAGTAAGTTGCATTTATCATGTAGAGAAAGTTAATACAAGGCTCTTACTAATGTATTGTGATTGTCCATATTGCTTCCTTTGCTGGCTGGATTCATTTTTCCATTACATTATATATTGCTCGTTTCCATGGTTACAGACCTTGCATTCCATCAGTGGTGTATAGGTTTTTATGTCTAAATAGTGTAAGTTTTAATTTAAACTTTGAGAAAAATTTTTTTACATCACCATATTCTGACCCCCATAACTTTTTTATAGTTCTATAGATCTATCTATCTATCTATCTATCTATCTATCTATCTATCTATCTATATTGTGCGGGACAATCTGTAGTTTTCATTGATACTATTTTGGAGTGTGTGACATTTTGATCACATTTTATTACATTTTTTGGATAAGAGAGGCAATGAAAAAATGGCAAAATTAGCCATTTTGACCCTTTTTCCATTATTCCATTCACTGTATTGGAAAAATATTTTTATATTTTAATAGTATGGGCGTTTTTAGTGATACCCATGATGTTTATATTTTTTGTTATTTCGTTATTTTGTTATATTTATTTTTTTATTCTACTTGCTGACCAAAATTGCAGATTTAATGCCCTGGGTCTCTTCAGCAAGACCCAGCGTATGAAAATCAATTACCGGCATCCTCATTGGCCACAGAGGATGCCGGTGAGAAGCCCTGGGTTTTTCACCCTTTAGTTGCTGTAATCTCATTTGATCATGGCATCTAAAGGCTGAAATGACTGTGATCGGCATTATTGCTGGTCGCGGTCATTAGCTGCGGGTCTCTGCTATTTGAAACAGTGGGTGCCATGTTTGCCCAACACTCCAGCTCTGTACATGTATGGTGCTGGTGGTTTAATGTCTGGTTACCTGTTATATCTGAAGACTTGTATTTGTCTGGAAAAACTGCTGTGTAGTATCATTGAGTATCATTGAAGTTCTAATGTAAGTCTATGAGAGACTTAAGTTGTAACATTGTATTTGTTTGGGCTGAGTTTCTCCACTCCACCCCTTCCAATAGAAGGTTCTGGTTTAGCTAGAAAGTGTATATAAGGAGACTAGTCAGAGCTGCTAGTGCTGTTAGGGAAAAGTGCTTTGAAGAGGAGATTTATGCCAGACTGCATGAGTGACCAGAAGAAGACCGTGAGATGGGGATACTGAGCCACAGACAATGGGTCACCAGCCCCGTGGCCAGGGAACCAGCCTTTTGAGAGAGAGAAGGACAGCTAGCTCAAGCCTTTCCTCAGAATCAAACACTTCTTCTGCCTGGGAGGAGACTGGAGAAACCAGCCATATGCCTCACCAGTATTGTTTTACCTCCAGTAAAGAAGCACACTGGTTTACTGCAGACCCGGACTCTCTGAACTTATTTCCCACTGGGGTGCACCACACCTTACCATCCCATCCGGAGAGCAGCAACACATGGTGACACCTCAACGGTGTCCAGGGGACCTGCGTAGTGTTGGAGCCACCCTAAACCCAGCCACTGCAAATGTAAAAGAATTTAATCAGATATAATAAAGTCTGTGGCAGTCTCTTTCTAACAAACTTAGAACCAGCCCTGTACCTCACATGGATCCAGAGCTTCTGCTATTCATTGCTCCTATTGCTCTGCTAGATTTATTTCAAGCTGGCATCTCAAGGGGCGTTTCCTTTCTCAGGGTGTGTGTTTTTTCTGCTGTAGCTGGTACCTTGTTTCCCCGAAAATAAGACCTACCCTGATAATAAGCACTAGTGCTATTTTGCCCTGTTTTTGTAGTAGGCCCTACTCCAAAAATAAGCCCTAGGTACATTGAAGATACACTGAGAATAGGGTTATGTTCCGGGCCCAGGGGGTGGGGAGCGCCCCCAGTTCGCAGCCCGCAGCCCACAGGTGATTTTGAAGGCCAGTCAGGGCTTCTCTGCTGGTGGCTCTACCTGCACAATGCTGCGTACTATAGTACGCAGCGCTGCACAGTTAGTTACACACCTATACCCATACCCTATCCAGCGCTGCAAGACCTCCCCTGTGGTGATCCCGCGAGATGTGACCTCAGTGCCGGGTCTCGCGGGATCACACTGGTTGACGGGATGACGCGGTGCACACCGAATGACAAGATTGGGTGAGAAGAAGAAGTCCGGAGCGGAGTGTAGGCAAGTATATTTTTTGTGTGTGTGTGCACAGGGCCCAGGGGGCCAAAAAATGACATACCAGTATATATTCAGAGGGGCCAAAAATGACATATATATTCAGTGGGGGCAAAAATAAGACCTACCCTGATAATAAGCCCTAACCCTTTTTTCAGAGAAAAAAAAAGAAATAAGACCCTGTCTTATTTTCGGGGAGACACGGTAGTAGTTGAAGGTAGAACTGAGCATGTGCTTCCATCAAAGAATGGACAAAGAATTTTGAAAGAGAGCAAACAGCAGGTGGCACTATACAGATTTCCCTGGATAACTCAGTGGCTATACTAAATGACATGCAATTACAAAAGTTTTCAGAGCCAAGTGTTGGTTTGAAGAATGTTGAATATTTTTCGTGGGACGACTCCTTTAAGACTTCCAAAAATTGCACTTTGTAAATTCTTATTCAAGAATTGAGATAGAAACATTTAGAGTATAACAATCCAAAAGCTAATAATATTGTATCTTCTTTCATCACCGCAACAAATGTGGCAGAGACCCTTCATATCCTATGGGTCAGATGTCCTGCCAAGGATGCGGGTTTTTGTGTAAACTCAGACCCTGGCAAGATAAGCAGTTTATTTTGTAAGGATCTGCGGAATGACTAATACTTGATCCTTTGATCCTCATTTTGGTTTTATGGCTGTTTTTTTTATGTTCTGATTTGCTTTTACCTGTAATACTGTAATTTTAAATGCCTGGAACAGGCCCATCTCGCAGACTGTCTCTCCGTTCTTTCAACTTGATCATCACTGTCAGCTTTGTGGTGACCTAATATCAGCTTTATCCTCACCGGAGAAAGTTTCTTTTCACTTTGGTGATATTCATCGAGAACCCTGTCAGTCCTTCTAATGAACAGCATCTTCTCACCGTTTATTGGCAGCAGTCCGTTCCAAATGTCAGTGACAATACTGCCAGATGTGCTAAATATTCTTTCAGATAAGACACCAGAGGGTGTAGGACACTAATAAACCACCGTCAGCCTGGAGAACGCTCTGCGGATTGTTTTATTTATTTTTTTCTACTAAATCAATGAAGTGAGAACTCTTTTTTTTTAACCTCTCTCGATACTCCGTGTTTGGAATCTTCAAACTTTTTTTTAATGGAACACAACATTCTTCTCTAGGGTTTGGGGACCGGATTTTGTTTTTAATCCAATAATACTTCTGAAACTTGTACATAATGATTTATTACTTTGTGTTCCTGCCTTCTGCCAATTGGCATAATTACAGACTGCTAAGCAGAAGGAGACATGCATTCAAGAGAAAGATGCAGAAGGACAAAAGTACAGATCAAAGTCCCAACTGTAAAATATTTTCAAATATATATACAAGTATATCAATGGTTTGCAAATCTTAATTTAACAAGGTCGTATTTATTGTGCAGTGTCATATTTTTCATATTAATGGATAGTTCCATCATTGAGAAAATTTACCCAGGATAGAAGGACACCCTTGCATCTAGACTATTAAAGGTCGGGCTTCAACATCATTCACTCTCATTACTCTCTCTTCTTCATATGTCTGCAACCCGCCTCTCCCACCAGGGCCCTGTCTGTCCCAGGTTTAGTGGAATGCCGAGTGGTATAGTGCGGCCTATACGTCTCTTTATGTGTCACAGTGCTCCTACCTGAATACAGTGGGACCCCAGGCTTTGGTTCTGTAGCATTAAAAAGGGGAATAAATGAGGAATGAAGGAAAAATAACTTGAGTCCAGACCTTGTTGTGAAGTTCAACAGCAGCTTTACTTGAATAAACTTGATTCCAAAAGATTTGCAGGCTTTGTCTTGGTTCCAGCAGGCTTTGGCATAAACTGGCAGGCAAATTCAATAACTCTGCTTTCTATCTTTCTCTGCTGGGCTGACAGGCTTGCCTAAATACTTGGCTTTCTTTCTCTGTGCTGCTTACTCTGCTTAAATCTGATTTCTGCACTTTAGGTCTTTTCTGATATCATTGGATGGGGTGCCTTGGGCTGTTATTCCCCTCCTGACACTCAGTAAACAACTTATTTTCAGCCGAAGAACAATTTCCTCTGACTGCTACTTCTTTCAGGTCCTCTTGGCTCCAACATGGAGTCTAAACTGGAATAAACTAGAACTGCCACCCTTCCATCTGATAGGAAGCAAGACTGGCCCACTTCTGCCCAAAGTATGTCAGAGGTACAGAGGTAGTCAGAGGGCCGAGTTATTACCAGGAGCAACAATGCAGGACTGAAGGGTGAGGCAGAGGTGAAGTCAGACAGGCAATGGGTCAGGGCAGGCGGCACAGGTACAGGTCAGGCAATCTGGGTTGGCAACAAGAGAGTCTATGCAAGCAGACGGGATCAAGCAGGTAGCGGAGTCCAGGAACACAAACACGAGTCTGGAACACAGGAACACAAGCAGGGATAATAGCAACCTAAGCAGAACACAAGGACCTTGACACTGAGGCATCTGGGAAGGGGGCTGAGCCACAGGACCGCGGTGGTAAGCAGTTGAACAGCAGCGCACAGCAGCCACTGTTACAAACATACCAGCTGCATAACGGTAATATCAATGCACAATTGTGAAGGACCTGGAAATAAATACAAATATGACATTTATGCTAACCATTAGATACAGTAGCGGAGTGCAGAAATATTAATACCACTCTGGGGCGTTACATGTACCAATGTCACTTGTAGTACCCCCAGACTTGGGGTACTACTATAGTATCTGCAATTGCTGCATTTTATATGCAATGTTATGTATTTTACATGTAGTGGCCATATGTTCCAACAGGAGAGGTAATGGTTGGCAGTAACAAGGCAAACATCCTGATTCTCCCCTCTTGGTTGGAGTTAGCTCTTCTCACTCATTGCCAGGAGGGAGTCCCGGTTTACTGAGAAAAGCTAAGAGGAGAGGGGACAAAAGAGGTCCTGTTCTGATAGTGGGGGACTTGGGAAGCAGCTCATAGAGCACCAACTTCCTTGAACCGTCTCTTTTTCCCTGTCAGGGTAGTTTAGGAACCAACCGGATACCCTTCCCCTGCAACAATAACTGCTAAAGACAGTCTCAAGTGACACCTTGAGATTCCAGACAGCAGTGATCAGTGAGATACAGCTTTACAGACATTGCTGCAAGGTGAGGGACAACAGCTCTGACACCATAACCTACCCAACAACCACTAGGAATCCTTCTGTCAAGGAGGAGACTGGAGAAGCCATTCCCAAGTCTTGCCTGTATTGTTTTCCACCTGAATTCCTCCAGTACAGAAGCACACTGGTTACTGCAGACCCTGACTCTCTGAACTTATTTCCCATTGGGGTTCACCACACCTTACCATCCCATCCAGAGACCAGCAACACATAGTGACAACTCAACGGTGTCCGGGGGACCCAGCATAGCATTGGGCCACCCCAAACCCGGCCACTGCAACTGCTCTACAGGAGATGAGGTGTAATGTGAAGACCATGACAGCGTGGCCTTCTTGTCTCACAGCTGATCGGCAGGGGTGCTGGGTGTCAGCTCCCAACAGATCAGATATTGATGACCCATCCTGACAATATGTCATCAATATTAACGCCTAAAAAACCCCCTTAAGACCAGTTTCAGATGACTGTGATATGGTCCCAGTTTGCAGTCTAACGTAGATCACTACCGTCAAGGTTTTTTGGTGATCTAAGGCTCTATAGAACTTTGGAGAACGTTTCTTGCAGCCATAATACCAAGGTAAAGGTGCTGTATTATAAGGCAGGTTACTTATCCTCACCTACCTAATGCAGGTATCATCGAATGGGTGGATTGGTAAGGCTTCTCTACACCATTCCTTTAGCTTTGGCTATGAGTCTGTGATGATTTTCTTTTACTTTCCTATGTAAATAGTAGACTTCTCTGTATGGCAAGTGCATTAATTAGCTTTCTTTGTCTTTTTACAGTTCCTAATCAGATCTGGACATTTGGGTTAATGCATTAAATATTAAGGCGTTGGTTAAATCATCATTGACAACAACCTCCAACTAATTAGACAAACCTTTCGATTTCAGTAGCGGAATGAAACAATCCCTTTCCTTGGTGTGCAATTAGCCTATAACCTTCTTATATTAAACCTTATAAATAATCAGCAAATGATCCAAACACACTTTAAGGAGTTATAAAGCAGCAGAGCTTTGCCATGGTGGAAGATGTAGTGAATGTTCTACAGAATAGTCTCTTTCTTCTCAATCTTCTTCCTCTCATTCTCAATAGTCCATCTTTTTCTGCTCATATTGGATAAATCAACTGCGCCAACAATCAGATGAATGGCAGACTGGATATGTCACAGTCTCTTCATAGGTGGATAGCTTTCATAGCATGTGGTGAATTCTTTAAATGGCATGTGTTTTATAGACCCTCAACAAAAAGATGAGTTTTAGACAAGCTGGTACGAGCCGGTATTCATATCTACTCCCCACAGAGCCTAAGGTCTTGTATATCTATCTAAGTCTTGAGTTGGAATTACATACAAAGAAATGACTCAGACAACAGAGAGAGAGGCGATCAGCTCAACGAACAATACCAAAACAAGTGAATTTCACTCCAGGGCCTCCTGTGGTGCACAGACAAAGTGCTGACCACAGATATACACACACAATATATTGCAAGAGATTCTGCACAAGCTATGATTAAAAAGAACCTGTCACCATGAAATGTAGAGCAATCGCTTTGTCTATCTTTCTGTATTAACAGGCTAATGAATGCATGGCTGGGAGAGTCAAAAAACAAACTAAGTCAATGATACAATGGGGTCAATGATATTATTTTTTTTTTCGTATATAAGTTTTTAGGGAATTATGTTCAGATTTATTAGAAAACAGTCTCTAAAAATGTTCCCTGAGCAACCCACTAACTAAGGGCTCATGGACACGACCGAGTGTATTTTGTGGCCTGCATAAAATACAGATGATGTCAGTGTGCATTCCGTATTTTGCTGGCCACTAATAGAACAGTCCTACAGTCCTATCCTTGTCCATAATGCAGAACAGACGAATGGACACGAAATGCACATAGAGTAACTTCTGTTTTTTTTTGCGGACCCATTGAAATGAATGGTTCCACACACAGTCCGCAAAAAAAAAACGGAACAGACACAGAAAGAAAATATGTTTGTGTGCCTGGGCCCTGTACATGGGTCGAGAATCAGCCAGATAATCGCTAACAAGCATTTGTAGGAACCCTAGTTAGTGATTATCTGGAGGTGTCAAGGTGCTGCTGATTACCCAATAAATGAGCGTTTCACATCTTTCATGCGGACACCTAAATCATTGTCTAAACAGCTTCTACTGCCGGCAAACAATGATTCTGCATAGGGACGAGCAATGGCATTAGCGATCACTCTTCCCCATATTGTAGTAAAATATATTAGAAATGTTTGGCGGAAAGGCTGCGATAGGGAAGCAGAGGCTGTGGCAGGTAGATCAGAGGCAGGTTGAGAAGCCTGCTTCTGCATCTTACAGATACCCATCTTTAGTGTTCAGTACAGACTGAAGACAGAATTTCCACACCAACGCTTTAGTAATACTGGGGTCACTATAGGGGGCACTGATACTACTGGGGCACTACAGGTTGGCATTATTACTTGTGGGGCATTCTTTGAAGGATTCATTACTATTGGCGCATTGTAGTGGGCAACATTACTACTGGGGGCACTTTAGGGGCATTAGTATAACTGGTGGGTTGTAATAAGAGGATATATTTACTACTGAGGCACACTGTGGGGGATTTAATACTACTGGGGCATTATGGTGGGCTTTATAACTATTTAGGTTGAGCTCATATGTCAGTTATTTGGTCAGTTATTTCCAACAATTATTGTGGGCCAAAACTTTTAATGAAGCCTCCACAGAGATCAGGTGTAATAATTTGATTTGCATCTATTCTGTGTTTTTGACCCGCACCTGGTTTTGACTTCCAATAACCAATGGAAATAACTGATCAAATAACTGAAGTGTTAATTCAGCCTTAAAGGGGTTTTCCAAGTTTTAATACTGCTGATCTACTGTATCCTCTGGATAGGTCTTCAGTATCTGATCGGTGGGGGTCTAACACCCAGGACCCCTGCCGATCAGCTGTTTGAGAAGGTACTGGTGGTCCTGTGAGAGCCGTGGCCTCCTCTCTGCTTTTTCAAAGCCAGTGAATACATGTTCATGTGTCACGTGGCCCAGGAGCAGCTCAGCCCCATTGAAGTGAATGGGGCTGATTTGTGATACCAAGTGCCACAGCCGCTGTACAATGTACGGCGCTGTGCTTGGTAAGCTGCAAGAAGGCAGCTGCGCTCACAGGAGCACCGCTACCTTCTCAAAACATCTGATTGACGGGAGTCCCAGGTGTTGGACCCCACCAATCAGATACTGATGACCTATCCTGAGGATAGGTCATCAGTATAAAAATCCTGGAACATCCTTTTAAGGGCAATATGGTCGGGTTTAATACTAGTGGGGCACTATAGTAGGTTTTATTATTATTGGGGCACTATGTTAGTCTTTAGTACTCCTAGAACACTATAAAGGGCTTTATTACTACTGGAGCGCCATACGGGGCAGTTTTACTACTAGGGGTTTGGTAGGCAGGCATTACTACTCTTGGGTGCTGTAGGGAGAATTATTACTACTGGGAGGCATTATAGTCTGCTTTATTACTACTGAAGGACTATAGGGAACATTATTACTACTATGGACACTATGTGGGCATTATTACTTCTAGGCAAAATGGGGTGGTATTATTACTATTGAGGGGCACTATTACTACTAAGGACACTCGGGGAGCTAATTTCTACTACTGGTGGGGCACTATCTATCTATCTATCTATCTATCTATCTATCTATCTATCTATCTATCTATTGTCTATATCTATCTATATAGCTCTTTCCTCTCTATCTCATATCAATCTCTATCTATCTATCTATCTATCTATCTATCTATCTATCTATCTATCTATCTATATCTATCTATATAGCTCTTTCCTCTCTATCTCATATCTATATCTATCTATCTATTTATCTATCTATCTATCTATCTATCTATCTATCTATCTATCGTCTATATCTATCTATATAGCTCTTTCCTCTCTATCTCATATCTATCTATCTATCTATCTATCTATCTATCTATCTATCTATCGTCTATATCTATCTATATAGCTCTTTCCTCTCTATCTCATATCTATATCTATTCTATCTATCTATCTATCTATCTATCTATCGTCTATATCTATCTATATAGCTCTTTCCTCTCTATCTCATATCTATCTCATATCTATCTCTATCTATCTATCTATTGTCTATATCTATCTATATAGCTCTTTCCTCTCTATCTCATATCTATATCTATCTATTTATCTATCTATCTATCTATCTATCTATCTATCTATCTATCTATCGTCTATATCTATCTATATAGCTCTTTCCTCTCTATCTCATATCTATCTATCTATCTATCTATCTATCTATCTATCGTCTATATCTATCTATATAGCTCTTTCCTCTCTATCTCATATCTATATCTATCTATCTATCTATCTATCTATCTATCTATCTATCTATCTATCTATCTATCTATCGTCTATATCTATCTATATAGCTCTTTCCTCTCTATCTCATATCTATATCTATCTATCTATCTATCTATCTATCTATCTATCTATCTATCGTCTATATCTATCTATATAGCTCTTTCCTCTCTATCTCATATCTATCTCATATCTATCTCTATCTATCTATCTATTGTCTATATCTATCTATATAGCTCTTTCCTCTCTATCTCATATCTATATCTATCTATTTATCTATCTATCTATCTATCTATCTATCTATCTATCTATCTATCTATCGTCTATATCTATCTATATAGCTCTTTCCTCTCTATCTCATATCTATCTATCTATCTATCTATCTATCTATCTATCTATCTATCTATCGTCTATATCTATCTATATAGCTCTTTCCTCTCTATCTCATATCTATATCTATCTATCTATCTATCTATCTATCTATCTATCTATCTATCTATCTATCTATCGTCTATATCTATCTATATAGCTCTTTCCTCTCTATCTCATATCTATCTCATATCTATCTCTATCTATCTATCTATCTATCTATCTATCTATCTATCTATCTATCGTCTATATCTATCTATATAGCTCTTTCCTCTCTATCTCATATCTATATCTATCTATCTATCTATCTATCTATCTATCTATCTATCTATCTATCTATCTATCTATCTATCTATCTATTGTCTATATCTATCTATATAGCTCTTTCCTCTCTATCTCATATCTATATCTATCTATCTATCTATCTATCTATCTATCTATCTATCTATCTATCTATCTATCTATCTATCTATTTATCTCTACATATATGTATAATCAGTCTGGATTGTATTCTCTTCAAGTAAACATTTCAGATGCATTGAACCCTGAGCAATCACATTGAGCCTCATCTGCATTCCTCGGGGAGACATGCTACATCAGCAAACATCGCACTGATTGCTAATATAGGTGCATAAATTCATCCAGTGTCTGGGAAAGTATAATGATTAAATATACTGAACTGTAAGGGGGGAATCATACACAATGCAAGGCTAATCAGCAGCATGGCCATTATATACAGGGTGACAACCTAGAGGAGAAAAAAAAACAGAATTCTTTTAACAGGGGACTACTGCTTAATAAAATGTTGCTATTACCTCATCAAGAAAATAGCAAATAATCATCCAAATCTCCCGGATACTGAATGGAAGGAAATTATCTCTCATAAGAAATAACAGAGCTGAATGCATGGAGCTTCCTTGCTTTAAATAAAGCAGCTTTAAAGAATCCTCCGCTGTGAGATAAGTTATTCTGACCTACTTTGAGGATCTGTAAGTCGGGGTACTTGTTCACCATTTGCTAGATTCCTGCCAGCTGCTGATTCTAAGAAACCTATGATTGATTTCTGGATATTATATTTCTATTCCCCTCAAAAAAACGAGAGCTGTGATATTAGCTGACAGCGGTAAAAATGACTGATTAATGTGGCCGAGGCTGCAACGAATATCGTGATATTAGAAAGCACAAAGTTGTTATATAATGGAAATTTAATTCTATTTGTTTTTCCTGGTTATTATCCTAATCAGAAAATATCTATACATTTTAAAAGGGGGTTTCCAGGAATTTGATATTGATGATACTGTATATCAGGATAGGCCATCCTTATCAGATCTTCTGACAACGCCGTACACTATGTAGTGGCCATGTCAGAATACTGCAGTTCAGCTTACATTCAAGTCAATGGAAACTGTGCTCCAGTATGCCAGAACCAGAAACTACACAGTGGATGGGGCCTTCTGCTTAATACACTGTATAGTTTCGCAGCTGCCCGAAACAGCAGATTGATGGGGGTGTGGGATATTGGATCCCCATCGATCTGATAGTTATCTTGAGGATAGGCCATTAATATCTATGGCCCAGACAACTCCTTTAAAGTGTGTATAACAAGATATTGGTTCGATGCCTATGTCACTACTACCCACTACATTGCAACGGAATTGACATAGCACTAAACCTGGGATTGAGTCTAATGGATCCCTGGTATTCACCCTTTGAACCCTAGCCTGGTCTTCGCTGCAGGGATTTACGAGGTTGCAACCTCAGGAGTAATCTCATTGTGCGGCAACTGATGTGGTTGTAGCTGGACACACAGTACAAAGGAAAGAAATTGTCAGGTGGGCAGAGTTCATACAACAAGGTAGAAGGTAAACAGGCAGAAGAACACGGCAAGTAGACTAAGCCAGGACTAGCCAGGGCTGAACAAGAGTGGCATTTGAGAGAGAATATCCTAGAATGAAACTGGAAAACTAAGGAACCTGTTGTTCAGGCACATAGTGAAGGGGTTGGAGGACATAGGCTGAGACAGAACAGTATTGGTATGCAATGACCCTTATAGAAGCCCCAGTCAGTGTGCAGGTTAGGGGCAACACCAGAGGTCCCAAGATGCCAGGGAGAAAAGCGGGAGGTGAAAGTGGGACATTGGAATGGTTAGATACCTATCTATCTATCTATCTATCTATCTATCTATCTAAGACTCTGAAGGGCCAGAATGTATTGTCTGATGGAATATTTGACTGAATGATGTGACCACCAGGGTGCCAGGCTAAACTGGCAGCTCACACTCGCTGATGGCCGTTCCAATTTTCATCTGCAAGGTGTGGACTTAAAGGAGTTGTCCCATCGCAGACATTGGGGGGTATATCACTAGGATATGCCCCCAATGTCTAATAGATGCAGGTCTCACCTCTAGGACCCGCACTTATACTTAGAACAGAGCCGGCAAAGTCCCGGATGGCGCACCGTTCATGCACAGGCTCCTATGGGAGCACTGAAAATAGTCGAGTAGAATGCTCAGCTATTTTCAGAAGTCCCATTGAAAAGAATGGGTAGCACACCATGCAAGTGCAGCCACTGCTCCATTCACTTCTATGGGGCTGACGGAATTAGCCAAGCCAGCGTTCAGCTATATTAGGCGCTTAGGAATGAATTGAGGGTGGCCACGCATGTGCCATTCAGCTTCCGTGACCAAGATTGGCGATATCTCCCATCCCAGTCATTTTACCCCTCAGATGTCAAGGTCAGTATTGACCTTGGCATCTGAGCATTGAAATAGAGGGAGGGGGCTTTGATCCGTTGCAGGCTCCAAGGCCTGTCATAGTAAGCCACCTTCTAAGCTCTGTGCTAAGGACCGCCTGACAGGAAGCCAGTGAATATCTCATAGTATTCTACTGCAGTCTATGGTTCAAGATTGCATATTCAAGTCCCCTAAGTGAACTTTTCATAAAGAGACACCACATTCATAAAATAGATGAGGTCATTCTCTTAGGGAATTGAATGTAAAGTCTTACTTTTAATTAAATTAAAGGGCCTGTCCCAAAACCTTAACAGCACGCCAGACAATCAGTTTCAGTTCTTGATTTCTTCTGCTATGAGAGTGAAATGGAAGTGAAAGTCTTAGAGCAGGATTTTTCAGCGGGTATTTCCAACTGAAGCCAAATGTGAAAGTATAAAATGTACCAAAACGTTTTGCTTTAGCAGTGAATTATTACAGAATGGCCTCATCCTCCGCACATGACAGTATCTACCCATCATTCCTTTATGTGTGGTTTTACTTTAGGGTTAAAGTACTTTCTTATGGAGCTCTTTTGCCTACCACCAGTGCAGTTAGGCAGATAATTAGGATGTGGATCGGTAGGGGAACAATAATAATTTAACAGTCCATATTGTCGTAACTCATGTTCTTTCCACAACTCTTGTCCACAAGAGAGTAAAGGGGTATTTTGGTTGGTTAAAGTTATCCCCTATACAAAGGATGGGGATAACTATCAGATCAGTGGGGGTCCTACTTTGGTGACACCTACTAATCAAGAGAATGGGTGCCCAGTACCCCTGCAATCCCCTGCAGCTCCCCTGAAAAAGAACGGAGTGGCCAGTCACACATGCGGGAGGCCACTCCATTCATTTCTATGGGAGTTCCGAAGATAGTCGAGTACAGTGCTTACCTTTAAAGATGGCGCCCACTGGCACGTGCAGTGGCCACCATAGACACTGGCTTTTTTTTATGTTTCAAACAGCAGAGATCCCCGGTGGATGTATGCTATCAGCCCTATGGCTGATTGCATACATTTAACCCCTCAGATGGCATGGTGAAATGTGACCACGGCATCTGAGCGTCCAGAAGTGGGATCAGGGAACATTTTACATTACAGTAATAGCCCGAAGCCCCAAGGAGGCTTTGGTAGCTATTACTAGAAAATACCAATACAGGCCAGCAGGTGGCAGCATTGTATTGGTATATTGTAAATGGAGTGTTCTACGATGGCTATATAGCCATCACAGAACACAATGAGCAATTTACTGATTGCCAGTTATAGTCACGCAGGGTGATTTAAAAAAAAACGTAAAAAAAGTTTTTAAAAATATAAAAAAATCTAAACGTTTAAATCACCCCCTTTCCCCAAAATCAAAATCAAAATACGTAAACAATAAAAAAAATAGGTATTATGGACATCGCCGCGTGTGAAAACGCCTGTACTGCGTACTGTATGGCAAATGGTGTAATGGAAAAAATAAAAATGATCAATTTGCCATTTTTTTGTCACTTCATTCCCTCCCCTCCCCCCAAAAAATAAGTTAGAAAAAGTGGTCAAAAAGTCACACACATACTTCAAAATGGCATCACTGGAAAGTACTGATCAGCCTACAAAAAATGAACCCTGGTACAGCTCTGTACATATAACTACAAAAAAGTTATAGGGGTCAGAATATGGCGATTGAAAGGTTTTCAAGCATTTTTTTCTGAAGTTAAAACACAAATAAAAACCTATACGAGTGTGGTATCATTGTAATCATTCTGACCTGGAGAGTCAACGTAACCGGTCAATTTTACTGCATAGGGATCACTGTACAAAAAAAAAAAAAAAACTGTGGCAGAATTACCTTTGTTTTCCAATTCCACCATATTTGGATTTTTTTTCCCAGCTCCCCACTACATCATCAAATAAGCCCTCATAAGGCTTTGTGAATAGAAAAATAAAAAAGTTAAGGCTCTGGAAAGGTAGGAAGTGAAAAACCAAAACGCAAAAATGCAAAAACAGAAAATCGCAAGGTCCTCTAAGGGTTAAAGTGTTTTTTGTTTTTTAAGCTTTGTAGCTCTAAGACTATTACATGTGGTCTATAGTGGTGTCATATCTCATGACGGTTGTAGTCAATCACTGGTGGCTGTGATGATGTCATGGTCACCACAAGTATGACTGCAAACTCTGCTGGCCCTAAAGTTATTCCATAGTTCCTCCAGTTCGTCTTGGTATATACGGTAGATCTTTCCTGAGTTCATCGAAAAAGCCTTTCATTTTAAAAAGGAATTGCTTCCATTAGAAACCTTTCCTTCCCTTTCCATCCTAACCATGGCTGGCTGTCATCTTAGACTGCTTGTGATCAAATGGAGTCTGTGAAGTATGAAATACTTTCTTTCATGTGTTTGCCCTCACATGATCTCACAGCCGAAGAGATGTCTGTCCATGTCTTAAAATAACCCAATGAAGACCGAAGGAATATTCCTTCAATGCTCCATCTTTTCTTAAGAATACATTTTGGTATTATGTGATGTTTAACTTGACTTTTGTGAGTGTCCCCTTGGGCTTTACAGTACACAAGGGCAAAGGAATAGTTGAATTGGTACTCTTATAGGGGATCATATATTGCAGAGTGGTATAGTAGTATATATGAACAATATATGTATATATGACAGCACAATCTTAAATTGTAAATTCACCCAGTCCTATATTCCTTGCAAAAGAAGAGTTTCAAGATTTCCCCCCTTGGCACCACAGGTATTCTTCTGTATTTTTTTTTTTAAGGTTTTTTTTCCCTCTTTGCCTTCCAAGATCTATAACATTTTATTTTTCTGTTGACAAACATGTTTTTTGATACCTTTTGTTTTTTTTTCTTTACTTTTTCTGCTGATGGAGCCGTCTGAGGGGATTAGCACGGCAAACTGTCATTTTTATTGATCCCATTTTGGGATACATGATACTTTTTTTATTTACTTTTTCGAGAGAGGTGAGCTCACAAAAATGGCAGTTATGACCATGGACCATGAGTTTTTTTCTTAGGCTACTTTCACATTAGCGTTTATGCTGTGTGGTTTTGAGATCTGGCTGGGGATCTCAAAACCATAGCAAAACTCTTCTGTTCGAATAATACAACTGGCTTCATCCATTCAGAAAGGATCCGGTTGTATTATATTGAAAATCAAGAAATTGGATCAGCACTAAAACATTTGTAAGTCAATGGGCACCAGATCCGGTTTTCTAGTTCATATAGTACATGACAACTTCGTTCTAACACAGCTAGAACCAGCCCTGTACCTCCCATGGATCCAGAGATCTCCACATACATTGCTCTAATTGCTCTGCTAGATTTATTTCAAGATGGCAGCTCAGGGGGAGTGCACTTTCTCAGGGGGCATGCCCTTTCTGCTGCAGCTGGTGGGAATTGAAGGATGGGCCTGGGAATGTATAGCCACCTCAATGAGCTGGACAGAGAAATTAGAAAAAGGGAAAAAAGCAGGTGGCGCTGTACAGATAGATTTCAGTGAATAACATGCAGTTATTCAGATCCAGGTGTTGGTTTGAAAAATGCTAAATATTATTCTTGGGGCAACCCCTTTAAGTCTTCACAATGCCCTAGGCTGCTACGGAAACTGTTTGGCACCCTGCAATACTGTCACGGGATGGGGGCAATCATAGGACAGAAGGACCCCCCTTCCTATATCTAACAAATCAGATGCTGCGTGGCATCTTTTGTGTTAAATGACCCATCCCATTTAATGTAAGTGTGTGTCAGCTGTGTAATGCAGGCTCCATCTGTTGTACATGAAGTGGGTTCAGCTTCTGAGCCAGTGGCATCATTCCCCTGTGCACATCCACCATTCATGTACAACGAGTATCACCAAGGGGTTAAAAAGTACCAAAGCAATAAAAGATCAATATCTGTCCTCCCAGCAGCTGGTGTTTATTAGATGTAGAGCAGTCAACAAATCTTCTTTGTGAAAGGATCCCTTCACAGTGCTGCCTGCCTTCCATTCCTAGAGGTAGCCACAGTGTTGCATGGAATCAAAATTGCAACGGTCGAATCCTGTGGATGATGGTTTCTGTAGTTATGACTAGTGTTGAGCAAGCATGCTCGCCCGAGCACTATATTTGCTCGAGTATCGGTATGCTCGGCACATCGCGGCGTTCAGCCGAACACCGCATGTGCTCGAGTGCGATGCTCGAGTCTCCTCCCCGCACGTTTGTTTGCTGCTACGCAGCGAATAAACGTGCGAGAAGTACTGGCATTCACTGTAATGCTGTAGCCATGTTGATTTGTACGCTAATGCTACGCATGGTATGCTAATGCGTACAAATTTGTATGCTAATGCTACGCATTGTGCGCAAATGCGTACAAATTCAGTTAATTAGCGTACTTTTACGCATGAAAGGAGTAAAAGAGGAGAAGTCGCAATTCTGACCTTTTCTTATGAACCCGACACCCTCCCCTCTTCTGAGCAGGGGGTGCCTGGTTTAGTGCTCGGGTGCTCTGTAGAGCACTCGAGCATCACCAAGTGTTCTATCAGAGCACCCGAGCACTTTGGTGCTCGATCAACGCTAGTTATGACTGCAAAAAAAGTGCAGCGAGTGGGTGCCACAGAGTGGCATGATGTGGAAAATCACTCATACTTTATTAAACAAATATAATAATCATAATATTCTAAATATACTAAATAATAATATGTAATTGAAATAAACACATACAAATAAAGTCAGTACTGTTATAAGATTTAAATTCAGTAAAGAATTGAAATTTCAACATATCTCAATATTGGGACTGAGGAACACTCTTGCTGGCATGACAAAGAAAAGAGAAATCAGAAGCCTAGCAATTTCTTCAGTAAACACAGCCATCTTTATTTAAAGAGTCACTGTACATTCAAACAATTTCATTTCATTTAATAGAGAATGATGTAACTAGCACATTTCTAAATCACTCCATTTAAAACATCTGCCTGCATCCACCTAAAAAAAAGCTGTAAAGTCATGGTCACTAGGGGTCTCACTTCCACCTTATTTGCAGTACACTCCCTGTTGTCAGGCAAGATCCGTTTCTGGTAACAGAGACATAGAAGATGGTTCACAGGAAGTGGGGCGTATCAGAGCTAGCTGAGATACTGAATCTGATAGAAGAACTGCTTCTACATAGCTTTTGAAGATTATAGGAGCCTCCTGTGTGTCTATGTGATCTCCCCCCCCCCTTATCTGCTTTTTTAGCTCCCTAAAAGAAAACAAACAAAGTGAGGTCACTGCATACAGTACTGGTAGATTCAGAAGGGAGGCACACCCTGCTTGTGGGAGAGATGCATCTAGCAGTGCTGTTGAAACAGGGAATACTATGGCTGAAAGAGACAGTAGGGAATCCCAAAAAAGACCTGGACCTTCACAGTTATGATCGCACAAAGAAGCATAGCCATTATGCAAACTTTTTTTTGTGAAAACTCAGGTACGCTTTAACTTCACAGTAGAGATGAGTGAATTAATTCTGAACAAATTGGATTGGTTATGAATTTCACAAAAATTTACTTTGGATGAATTTGGACGAATTGCTTAAATCTGTGCCCTCTTTAATCTACAGTGAAAATTGGAGGGAAAATAACAAGAAGAAAGAAGATGGAGGATCACATGACCTTGGGAGGGAGGGGCTTGCCCTAATTGGTTCACAGGCGGAATGTACCAATGATCATTTCTGACACAAGAAGACAGGGCTATTAGTCCTGCCAATCAAAGGAGAGAGGAAGTATACTGAGCACCAAAGGGTGTAGCAGTAGCAGTGCTCCAAGCACTACTGCCAGCCCCTCGGTGCTCCAAATAGGTCATTTTTATGAATTAAAAAGACTAACATATGATTGCAGCAGTTGATCTGCTTGAATAGCAAACCAAATAACCAAATCCTTCAAACCAATCCCTACAATATAGATACAAACAGACACAATACATTAAGAAATACCAAACATCAAGAAACATGAAAAATTTATACAATTTAATTATATGATAATATAACGATTAAAGAGTACTAAATACCTACCGTACCATCAGTGATGAATACATACATTTGACATGACACATATCAGAACTAATAAAATATAGAGAATATGGATTATGTCTGATCCATTCATCCATCCATGTATTTATTCATTTATTTATTTAGTTATCTATATATTGTCTATCTATATACATAATATTTATTTATTTATTTATATATACTATTTACCTATACTATATCTCCTATTAAAGATTATATATATGCAAAAAAGTTTTTATTATGTAAAAACCGTCAAAACAAAAGATTAAAAGAAAGAAAGAAAAGAAAAAAACAAAAAAACAAAAAACTCCACCCAAAAAGGAGGAGCTAAATCAAAGAAAGCACATAAAAAGGATGCCAAAGGAATATTTGTCCACAGACTACTGAGGAAGGGGCAAGGCAAGCCCCGAAACGCGTTTAGTTTATTTTTGTGGACCCCTTGAGGACATCGATATCACAGGAGCACTATAACGCCCATGTGAAAATAAACTAAAAAAGAAGTCTATTGCGAGATCTACATTATACAATTTATTTGGATTATCTCTCCCCTTTTCTCTCTCCTCTCCTAGGCCAAATATACCTCCTTGAAAAGAAATTTATCCGGAGACACCCACGCCGTGAGCAGAGACGGCTATTTGAATTAGAGCGCCAAGCAACCTGTAACAAGCGGGAACCCACGTGGGACGCCACGTGGGACGCCGCACCAGCTACTATATCGGGATACCAAGAAAGAGAGAACTCTGCCGGATTGTTGCAAGTCAGACGCTGCACGGAGTCATCAATACAAGAATAAAGAGACATTTACTCCGGAGGGTAACGTACTGACAATCCCATACGCTTGTTTGCTTTCTCTGAGGATCCATAATTGATTAGTGCCTATCTGGACATGTTATCTCTTTTCTCATTATTCATATAATCTAATATCATATAACTCAATATCTATTATTGTACAAATATATCAAGTACATGTAAGGGACATATACGTGTACATCCATTATTTGTACTTTTTGGACCAGTTTTTAAGTCCCTAAAAGGATCCTTTTTTACTTTTTAATCTTTGCTCTTATTTTTATTATAGTATTTTATTTTTTCCTATTTTTACCCTATTTTTCTGAGATTAAAGGAGTTGTCCCACGAAAAATATTCTACAGTTTTCAAACCAGCACCTGGATCTGAATACTTTTCTAATTGCATGTAATTAAAAATTTTGTATAGCTACTGAGTTATTCAATAAAATGTATCTGTATAGGACCACTTAATTTCTTTGACCTATTCACTGAGAAGGCCGCACATGCTCAGTTTCAACTTTTAACTGCCTCCTGAGCTGTGATAGGGAGAGCTGAGACACGCCTCCTCAGCTGCAGCAGAAAAGACACTCCACTTGAGCTGTCAGCTTGATATAAATCTAGCAGACAATGAATGAGGAGATCTCTGGATCCATGTGAGGTACAGAGCTGGTTCTAGCTTTGTTAGAAAGAGGTTGTCATTTACTATATGATGTCTGATTTTCATTTTTTACATTATTCGTGGGATAACCCCTTTAATTAAATTACCTCTTTTTCAAACTGATTTATTGTTCCAATCCATTTTATTATTCAACTAGGAGTTTATACATATGTGTATCTACTAAAATAAGAGTATATACATATACCTATTATTATTATTTTTCTTAACCATATTTATTCCATGTAACCGAAGGTTGAGTGTGCGCATCCAATTTTCATTCATTAACTTTGAATAGCCATAAGGCAGACATCACTTTAATCAGCATGATCAACCCTGCCAGGCAATATGCCTGGTTTAATAGGGTTGATCATGTTGAAGGGTGCATTTTAAGTATTATTTAATTGAATACTTTATTATTATTGGAAAAATTGGTAACATTTACAAAATAAGGTAATTGAGAAACCGATTGAAACAGTAAAAAGCTGTGATCCTGCCAAAGTGACCTTTACTGTCATCCTATAGTATCTGAGTGTCAGTTGTAGCTGTTGGCTCTGGGGCTGTCCCTATAATCAGTGCGATCATACCGAGACCACATGTACCATAAGTGTCCGCACAAATTTACTGTGCACTCTAACAGTACAGTGATGGATGACGTCACCAGCAATATATGGCATTTCCTGTGTCTAGAAATGATATGTCTATACCTTTCTTATTGCCATTTATCACAATCTGTATTAGGAGATGAACTGGTTACTATCATTGGAAAGCATAACTATTAATAAACACTTACAGACAGGTTATTATTTTACCTTTTTAAACTGCACCTACCTCCAGGATAGTCACTAAAAATTTATAAAACGTACAAGGGGCATTAAAACAATTCATGGGCCCCACTCCAGAGACAGGAATGGGCCCTATCTTGTCTTGGCTGTAGTAGTACAAACAGCTAACAAGCAGCTATCAGGGTATAGGGTAAACAACAAAAAATAAATAATCGTTTCCGTAGCTCTGTGCTGCACATGTGTCTTTCCTCACCTTTGTTCTTGGCTTAATATGTTCTGAGATATGTGCAATTTTTAAGACATTTTTGAGATACTGTGTCACAAGATATCTATCCCATATGTGTCCATGTGTGACCACCCAGTGGCTGTGATGTGTACTGCAGCAGATCAAGAACTGTGATATTGTATTGAATGTGTTAAGTAAATAAATGAATAAATACCGAGCAGCGGAAAGCTATAAAAAGAGAAAAAAGGCTAGAGAAAAAAGGATCATTTTTCAAATTTTCTCCATCCCTTTCCTCTTTGATTTTGGTCTCCAGATGACTGGAAGTCTGCTCATAGAAGTCTGTTGGGGAGATTTATCGTAGGCCGGTGGTGTACACTGGGTTATGATACCCAGGCATGCTGCTAGATGCTGCGCCTAGTTTATAATCCGCCTCAACTGATATCTAGATTTCACCAGCAAACTGGTGTAGAAGATGATAAACATGGTGGGACCATCGGTCCTGCCTCCTCCCTGCACTCACACCCCCCCCCTTTTCATGAAAGTGGCGCGGCATGAACCACCACTTGTACAAAAAAATATATGTGCACGTGGCATTGGAAAAGTTGCAAACAGACTATTTTTGGCATATACTACAATGATAATTCTATGAGTCTCTGAAAACCATGGACAATTTACTGAAAGTTTCTTGGAAATCTTTTTTAAATGAGTGCACAGCTCGTACCAGTGTAAATATGTACCATTGTGATATTACCATGTGGTTCTTAGCCGTGTGGTACAAACCCTTACATGTGTGGGCACCCTTACTGTGGGCACTCTCTCTGCTTCTGATTAGATAAGAGGGTCCAGGGTATGTGTGGTTTGCATAGAGCTCCATATTTGACCCCTCAACCATCGCTTAGAGTGTATCGATGAAGTTTTAGTAAAATAGTATCAATTTAGAGCCAAAAAAAAAAAGATTTTCTAGATACACAGTAGGGTTTTCTGAAATGAATGCACTGAAAAGTATGGCAATTGGGCTAAATTTCTAATTAGGGGCGTAGCTAGAAGTCACTGGGCCCCCAGGCCCCCCACCCTTCTGGGCCGTATGTCTCGGAGGACATATGGTTGTGTGCATGGGATATTCAACTTTTTTTTTTTTTGTTTGGTGTATGTGTGTGTTGGGGAGGGGAATTTGGTCACAAGTATTTTTATATATTAAAAGAGAAGATGTTTTTTTTTTATGTTTATTTATCTTTATATAAAGCATTGGGAAGGGGAATGATTTGAACTTTCATCCCAATCTCTGCCAGCCTCCTGTCTATAACTTGCAGTACATGGCAGCCTCCCCTTTCTGCCCTCTCTTCCGCCGTGCACTAGTGCTTATTATAAGTGCACACCCGATGCCAGCCCAGGACCATCCTGGCATCACATGTGCATATATAAAAGTGCCAAAATAAGCAATAGTAGATGGCAGAATAGTGAGCAGAGAGGGGAGGCTGCCATGTACCACATGCTATATTACAGAAGACTGGCACAGGAAGGAGTGGGTAGAGACTGGGGTGACTACCTGGCCATCCCAGCCTCTGCCCACTCCTTCTTGTGCCAGCCTTCTGTTCTGTACTGTAGCAGAGATGCATATAATACAGGAGGCTGGGGTGGCTGTGGCAGCTACACTGCCTGCAATCTGCCGTACCTGGCCTGATTTCTTCTACTCTCCCAGTCTCACACAGAGTCTAGGGCTCCATAGTCTCTACTCCACCCTGCCCTGCATGCCCACAGCCCTCCTTCCTCCTAATGCCCAGAACTTTGGCTGCAGGCAAGAGCCAGGGGGTAGGCCAAGGGGATGCAGGCAAGAGCCAAGGGGCGCAGGCAGGAGCTAGGGGGGCGCAGGCAAGGGCCAGGGTGACAAAGGCAGCGCGCACATGCTCCTTTTGCCTACCACATTGCTTCTCCCGCCTGCCGCTCCCTCCTTCTTTAGGTCAGGAACTTTGTAGGCGGGCTTAATTAGCATAGCGCGCTGCGCCTGCCAACTTGTACTTGTCTCTAGCTGGCGGTGTGGCGCGATATGCAGGTACAATCTGGCAGTGCCAGTATGCAATCAATGTATGGGGGTGGGGTGGAATGGGCGGGTTCTCAATGTGACCGCCACCGCACAGTTTGTGAAAGGTTCCGGCCTGGCCTGAAACTAAAACTGCATGTTAACTTGTTTAAGACACTGGTCCTGGGCGGCTGGGCCCCTTGTCAGCCGGGGACCCCAAGCAGCCGCTTCCCCTGCTTCCCCAGTAGTTACACCACTGTGCCTCATTTATGAAGCTCGTGTGCCACTTTTGCCATGCTGCTGTGTCATAAAACTCAGGGTGATGTGGGCGACTCATTTATAAACCTCATTCTGTAATAAATCCAGCATGACATTGCTTTCAACCAAAGGCACATTTATCAACTGGGCGTCCAAAGTGAGAAGCTTGGACCATACACCACCCACTTAGACCAAGAGACCAGGGGTGGATTGGCCATAGACCTTACAGGGAAATTTCCCGGAGGGCCGACCCTCACAGCTGGCCAGTGGAAGTTTTTGGGGATGTATTTTGTGCTGCTGGTAGTATTTTGTGATGGACTGTGGTATTTGGCTCTGTTGGGGTGGTATAATGTGCCACACTATGGTACTGCTGGCTCTGCCTTTCATCAATTTGGACCTGGCTACAAAACGGGATCACTTTTAGTATTTTTTCCAGGGCCACTTTAAGTTCCCAGTCCGCTCCTGCCAGAGTCTATCTACTCTGTATGGGGCACTGTATGGCAGCATGTGGAATTTATGCTCCTCTTTTATACTGTATATGCCCTGTAAGTCCCTGAGCCCCATACAATCCAATGCAGAGCACTTACAGCATTTTAACCACAGCATTTTAACTGGCTTTATGATTTTTTTTATACCCTTTTGTTTGTACCTTTTAGGCTTGTAAAAGAGCTACTCAAGTGATCATGAAATAGCCCTGACAAACAGACAACCATTCTGTGATTGCCAGCATATTGTTGCAATCTGGAGACCTTCTTTTTGTTCTCAATTTTATACACAAGAGCCATTCTTGGTATTATAGTTATTTACAATGATTATTCTTTCTATGATTAATATTATTCTTTGCTGCCATTAGTATTGGCTATACACACCTAGATAAATACGCTCGATTCAACCTGGAATCTGCGAGGTGGATACAATATAGTATACTGGAACACCTACAAACAGCAATATCCACACAGTAATATATACAGCAAATCTTTATTGATTAAAAACCAAACAAACATAAACAAAATAAGTCGCGGACAATGGGATAGTGTGGGAGAGAGAATATACAGAAAAAAACAGGGCACCGTCCTGCGGGGACCAATCCCGCCACTGCACTAACACCACAAAAAAGAAAAAGCAAAAAATCTAATAAATATTTGAGTCCTGAGACTCGTATATGTGCAAAGAAATAAAGCTAATATGAGAAAATCAACATAGCAAATATAAATGCAATAAACATGAGAATCAGAGAAGACACAAATGAAAATAGATATATCAATACCAATGTGGAAGTGGCAGTAGCAGGAGACGTGAGCCCGCAGGACGGCGTCCGGTTTTTATACCCTTTTGTTTGTACCTTTTAGGCTTGTAAAAGAGCTACTCAAGTGATCATGAAATAGCCCTGACAAACAGACAAGCATTCTGTGATTGCCGGCATATTGTTGCAATTTGGAGACCTTCTTTTTGTTCTCAATTTTATACACAAGAGCCATTCTTGGTATTATAGTTACGGTATTTACAATGATTATTCTTTCTATGGTTAATATTATTCTTTGCTGCCATTAGTATTGGCTGCAGTATCAGTAACCGATTGTGGAACGGTCGAGTTTTGCTACTGTCATGGTCTATATAGAAGTGGATGAGATTGCACTCCCTTTTCATTCGGGTGCTCATAGAGGACTGAACATCAAACGGTAGTAGAAAAATCTATGGCACACCAATAGTTTGCAGAAAGTGATGCTTTTAATTCATATTTCATGAAATAACAGATTACTCATTTCCAATCATATCCAGAGAAAGTATAACTGAAGGGACATCACGCTTCAGCGGCGTCCAACTCCAGAGCCCGTGCCTCTTGCTTCATGACCAAAAGATCCCTTGAGAAAAGTCAAGAGGCCATCATTAATCACCCAGGAAAGTAATATCCTCACACAGAGACAGTGATCCCACAGATCCCCCTTCCTCTTCTCTGGAGACATTGTGTTATGGGCAGTGGGTATAGATCCACTCTACCAACAACTGATTTAGCTTAGGGCTAACTCTAAGGGTATCATCCTGGTAATCCCCTTGTGATTACCCTTTACCCCCTATATAGGGATCAGGACTTCGCTGCAGCAGGGACGCTAGCTCTTGAGATATTCCAGGTGTGGTTGGTGGTTGACCACCGAGGGGTCAGGCAATATGCATGGTCTGGAGACAGCATACAAGCATATCCATGAGATGAGTTCGAGGACAGGGCAGGCGCCTAGAAGGCAAAGTTGGTAGTCAGACAGGAGTATGATATATGGGTAGTCAGACAGAGAAAACACCTTTACTGGTTACCAGATCCTAGGAAACCTAAAACTCAGGCACTCTCTCACTGATGAAGGTGCCTGAGGTACCCAGGGACTGCCTGCCATAGGCCAGGGAAGGTATTGTGTGTGCGTACAATGGCTGGGAGGTATTTACAGCAGAAAGCAAGCCACAGCCTGCAGCATTCATTGAAGACGTCAGAGGCTTGGACCGCCGCCGACTGTGGAGGACAAAGGAGAGGAACCCGACCTCCGAATGGGAGTGGAAGGACAAGTAGTGCGGCGTCCATGCCTGCAGGGAGAAGTGGGCGAAAGGCGAGTAATTGACACACAATGGGACACAGAGGTAGAAAGTAACCGCAATGCACATTGTGTCGCATTTTTATACAAATATCTTATTGTCTTGTTGGGTCAGACTTTGGGCTAGGTGTTTTTGAGGATTACTGTGTGTATTGCTAGCATGAATTACTTTGTTTAAAACTTTATGGTTTGGTGATACTTTATGAAAAGGAACCTTTATATATGTTTAGTTATTTCTAGCTTAAAGGGAGTCTTTGACCTGTTTTTCACCCATATAACAGCACTGCCCCACAGAAGATTGCAGACACATCCCAGACATACCTGTGTGCACTGTGTGTGTATTACATGTCACATCCCAGACATACCTGTGTGCACTGTGTGTCTGTATTACATGTCACATCCCAGACATACCTGTGTGCACTGTGTGTCTGTATTACATGTCACATCCCAGACATACCTGTGTGCACTGTGTGTGTATTACATGTCACATCCCAGACATATCTGTGTGCACTGTGTGTGTATTACATGTCACATCCCAGACATACCTGTGTGCACTGTGTGTCTGTATTACATGTCACATCCCAGACATACCTGTGTGCACTTTGTGCCTTTATTCCATGTCTAGGAAAAGCATTTTTATTCTGCAGGAAAACAGCTCCCAAGTGCCCGGCTGAAAGTGAAAGTAAAAACAGCTATCTCTCCCGACTCGATTTCCAACAGCTATATCTTCTGATATACTGGATATAATGATGTCACTTTGGTATCATTTGAAAGCTTGGAATGTCAGCTTTGTCTGCTACCAATCCCAAGATATGAGCAGCTAAAGCAGCCCTCCCCTCTTCAGTCTGGTTTGCTTTGGGCACTTGCAGCAGCAGAGCTGGGCACTTGGGAGCTGTTTTCCTGCAGAATAAAAGTGCTTTTCCTTGACATGTAATACAGACACACAGTACACACAGGTATGTCTGGGATGTGACATGTAATACACACACACAGTATGCACAGGTATGTCTGGGATGTGACATGTAATACAGACACACAGTGCACACAGGTATGTCTGGGATGTGACATGTAATACAGACACACAGTGCACACAGGGATGTCTGGGATGTGACATGTAATACAGACACACAGTGCACACAGGGATGTCTGGGATGTGACATGTAATACAGACACACAGTGCACATAGGTATGTCTGGGATGTGACATGTAATACAGACACACAGTGCACACAGGTATGTCTGGGATGTGACATGTAATACAGACACACAGTGCACACAGGTATGTCTGGGATGTGACATGTAATACAGACACACAGTGCACACAGGGATGTCTGGGATGTGACATGTAATACAGACACACAGTGCACACAGGTATGTCTGGGATGTGAAATGTAATACAGACACACAGTGCACACAGGTATGTCTGGGATGTGTCTGCAATCTTCTGTGAGGCAGTGCTCTTAGGCTACTTTCATACTTGCGTTTGCAGGATCCGTTTGTGAGATCCATCACAGGCTCTCACAAACGGTCCTGAACTGATCAGTTTTGTCCTAATGCATTCTGAATGGAGAAGGATTTGCTTCAGTTCAGTCTCCATTCCGTTTTAGAGGGGGACACTAAAACGTTGCTTGCTGCGTTTTGGTGTCCGCATGAAGAAACTGATGCAAACGGATCCATCATGACTCATAATGTAAGTCAATGGGGACTGATACGTTTTGTCTGACACAATAGAATACGGATCCGTCCTCCACTGACTTTCAATGGAGTTCAAGACGGATCCGTCTTTGCTATGTAAAAGATAATACAAACGGATGCGTTCAGAATGGATGCAGGCGGTTGTATTATCATGACGGATCCGTTTGTGAGAGCCTGGATGGATCTCACAAATGGATCCTGCAAACGCAAGTGTGAAAGTAGCCTTAGTTAAAATTCTGAAAAACAGGTGAAAGACTCCCTTTAAAGGGTTTCTGTCATCAGAATTTAGCCTACAAAACCGAGTGTCATTTGCAAATCGCAAATGACACCTGATGACAGAAAGCCTTTTTTTATAGAAAACTGTACGGTAGTTTTTGTTAAAATAGCGTTTTTATAATATGCTAATTAGGCCCCCTAGGTGCAGTAGGCGTGAACCCTGCACCTAGGAGCGGGCGTAATAACGCCCCTTACCCCTCCTCCCTTGCGTTGATTGACAGGGCCGGGCAGCCATCTCTTTCGTCTCCCGGCCCTGTACGATCGCGAAATCCCGCGCCTGCGCATTGCGATAAGCAATCTGCGCACGCGCGTTGAGAGCCGGCGGCCGCCCGGGTCCCGGCTTCATCAATGCGCATGCGCGGATTGCTTATCGCAATGCGCAGGCGCGGGATTTCGCGATCGTACAGGGCCGGGAGACGAAAGAGATGGCTGCCCGGCCCTGTCAATCAACGCAAGGGAGGAGGGGTAAGGGGCGTTACAAATCGTGACACACAGAGTAGTCTGAGATAAAATGTTCATGCATACCGCATCCATATACTTAAGCTGAGATTTAATTATTTAAAATGCAAAAAAAAGTACAAAATATTGTATGGATTTGTCAACCGATGGAAGAGGGGAGTCAGCTGAGGGCTGCATGGAGCTCTTGGCCACAAGACATGATTGGCATCTTCTAAAACTATATATCAATGATGTTCCTTTGTGCCGTGCGTTAATTTGGTGCAAAAACATCCAAGAAAATGTCAATTCAATAAAAGCTCTACTACTTCTCCGGTATCTGGCTCCCTCCCTCCTCCCTCTCTCGGCATGTTAAAAGGCTAGGAAAAAAAATGCTTATAAAAAGCAAATAGAGAGCAATTCGACATGGACTATTACATTGTAAAAGAGGGGATTTGTTGTTTTTTTTAATTTTTTTTTTTAGAAATATTCTCTCTTTTGACTCTTATGGCTTTCACCATATTATAATTTTTGATTATGTGCTACATCTAAAACGTTACTATTATTTAAATGATGAAGTACAGGTATTAGACCAAGGGGAAAAAAAATTCAGACAAGCACTATAATTGCGTCGCTGCTGGGAAATTGCTTTATTTTGTGTTGCGTTCTTATCTTACTGCATTGTAAAAAAAAAAATAAGAAAAGCCGTTTCACCTTGCAAAAGTAGCAATTTTAGATGTTATTTCACTCCGGGAATGCATTTCTGAAACTTTTTTTTTATTTTAGATGCTACAGTATATTGTGGAAACGACATAACCTTACAGTAGTCAAGTAGCTTGGAGCCTGTAAATCATCGGTAAAGCACCACTCTATATTACTACTAGTCTGTGAGGGAGAGAAATAGAAAAGCTGTAATGCTTACATACAGCACCTCGACAATTTCTGCAGCAAAATACACCTACAATCAGAACTAAAGCCAGAGATTGAATCTGTAGAATAAATTATAATAATTCCCTAATCTACAGGATTTTATATATATATATATATATATATATATATATATATATACAGTACAGACCAAAAGTCTGGACACAACTTCTCATTCAAAGAGTTTTCTGTATTTTCATGACTATGAAAATTGTAGATTCACACTGAAGGCATCAAAACTATGAATTAACACATGTGGAATTATATACTTAACAAAAAGGTGTGAAACAACTGAAAATATGTCTTATATTCTAGGTTCTTCAAAGTAGCCACCTTTTGCTTTGATTACTGCTTTGCACACTCTTGGCATTCTCTTGATGAGATTCAAGAGGTAGTCACCTGAAATGGTTTTCACTTCACAGGTGTGCCCTGTCAGGTTTAATAAGTGGGATTTCTTGCCTTATAAATGGGGTTGGGACCATGAGTTGTGTTGGGCAGAAGTCAGGTGGATACACAGCTGATAGTCCTACTGAATAGACTGTTAGCTGTTTTTTTCTTGCCATAATACAAATTCTAAGTAAAGAAAAAACGAGTGGCCATCATTAAGAAATTAAGGTCAGTCAGTCCGAAAAATTGGGAAAACTTTGAAAGTGTCCCCAAGTGCAGTCGCAAAAACCATCAAGCGCTACAAAGAAACTGGCTCACATGAGGACCGCCCCAGGAAAGGAAGACCAAGAGTCACCTCTGCTGCGGAGGATAAGTTCATCCGAGTCACCAGCCTCAGAAATCGCAGGTTAACAGCAGCTCAGATTAGAGACCAGGTCAATGCCACACAGAGTTCTAGCAGCAGACACATCTCTACAACAACTGTTAAGAGGAGACTGTGTGCAGCAGCCCTTTATGGTAAAATAGCTGCTAGGAAACCACTGCTAAAGACAGGCAACAAGCAGAAGAGACTTGTTTGGGTTAAAGAACACAAGGAATGGACATTAGACCAGTGGAAATCTGTGCTTTGGTCTGATGAGGCAAAATTTGAGATCTTTGGTTCCAACCCCCGTGTCTTTGTGCGACGCAGAAAAGGTGAGCGGATGGACTCTACATGCCTGGTTCCCACCGTGAAGCATGGAGGAGGAGGTGTGATGGTGTGGGGGTGCTTTGCTGGTGACACTGTTGGGGATTTATTCAAAATTGAAGGAATACTGAACCAGCATGGCTACCACAGCATCTTGCAGCGGCATGCTATACCATCCGGTTTGCGTTTAGTTGGACCATCATTTATTTATCAACAGGACAATGACCCCAAACACACCTCCAGGCTGTGTAAGGGCTATTTGACCAAGAAGGAGAGTGATGGGGTGCTACGCCAGATGACCTGGCCTCCACAGTCACCAGACCTGAACCCAATCGAGATGGTTTGGGGTGAGCTGGACCACAGAGTGAAGGCAAAAGGGCCAATAAGTGCTAAGCATCTCTGGGAACTCCTTCAAGACTGTTGGAAGCTCATCAAGAGAATGCCAAGAGTGTGCAAAGCAGTAATCAAAGCAAAAGGTGGCTACTTTGAAGAACCTAGAATATAAGACATATTTTCAGTTGTTTCACACTTTTTTGTTAAGTATATAATTTCACATGTGTTAATTCATAGTTTCGATGCCTTCAGTGTTAATCTACAATTTTCATAGTCATGAAAATACTACAATAATACAGAAAACTCTTTGAATGAGAAAGTGTGTCCAAATTTGGTCAGTACTGTATGTATGTATATATATATATATATATATATATATATATATACAGTGCCTTGCGAAAGTATTCGGCCCCCTGGAACTTTTCAAGCTTTTTCCACATTTCAGGCTTTAAACAAAAGGATATAACATTTTAAATTTTTGGTGAAGAATCAACAACAAGTGGGTCACAATTGTGAAGTGGAACGAAATTTATTGGCTCATTTAAACTTTTTTGTAATAATAAAACTGAAAAGTGGGGCGTGCAAAATTATTCAGCCCCCTTGCATTAATACTTTGTTGCGCCACCTTTTGCTGCGATTACAGCTGCAAGTCACTTGGGGTATGTCTCTATCAGTTTTGCACATCTAGAGACTGAATTTCTTGCCCATTCTTCCTTGCAAAACAGCTCGAGCTCTTTGAGGTTGGATGGAGAGCGTTTGTGAACAGCAGTTTTCAGCTCTTTCCACATATTCTCAATTGGATTCAGGTCTGGACTTTCGACTTGGCCATTCTAAGACCTGGATACGTTTATTTTTAAACCATTCCATTGTAGATTTCGCTTTATGTTTGGGATCATTGTCTTGTTGGAAGATAAATCTCCGTCCTAGTCTCAGGTCTTTTGCAGACTCCAACAGGTTTTCATCCAGAATGGTCCTGTATTTGGCTCCATCCATCTTCCCATCAATTTTAACCATCTTCCCTGTCCCTGCTGATGAAAAGCAGGCCCAAACCATGATGCTGCCACCACCATGTTTGACAGTGGGGATAGTGTGTTCAGGGTGATGAGCTGTGTTGCTTTTTCACCAAACATATCGTTTTGCATTGTTTTCAAAAAGTTGGATTTTGGTTTCATCTGACCAGAGCACCTTCATCCACATGTTTGGTGTGTCTCCCAGGTGGCTTGTGGTAAACTGTAAACAAGACTTTTTATGGATATCTATGAGAAATGGCTTTCTTCTTGCCACTCTTCCATAAAGGCCAGATTTGTGAAGTGTTGGACTGATTGTTGTCCTATGGACAGACTCTCCCACCTCAGCTGTAGATCTCTGCAGTTCATCCAGAGTGATCATGGGCCTCTTGGCTGCATCTCTGATCAGTCTTCTCCTTGTTTGAGATGCAAGTTTAGAGGGACGGCCGGGTCTTGGTAGATTTGCAGTGGTCTGATACTCCTTCCATTTCAATATGATCGCTTGCACAGTGCTCCTTGGGAGGTTTAAAGCTTGGGAAATCTTTTGGTATCTAAATCCATCTTTAAACTTCTCCACAACAGTATCACGGACCTGCCTGGTGTTTTCCTTGGTCTTCATGATGCAGAACCCTGAGACTATCACAGAGCAGGTGCATTTATACGGAGACTTGATTACACACAGGTAGATTCTATTTATCTTCATCAGTCATTTAGGACAACATTGGATCATTCAGAGATCCTCAATGAACTTCTGGAGTGAGTTTTCAGAACTGAAAGTAAAGGGGCCAAATAATTTTGCACGCCCCACTTTTCAGTTTAATTATTGCAAAAAAAGTTTAAATGATCCAATAAATTTCGTTCCACTTCACAATTGTGACCCACTTGTTGTTGATTCTTAACCAAAAATTTTAAATGTTATATCTTTTTGTTGGAAGCCTGAAATGTGGCAAAAGGTTGAAAAGTTCCAGGGGGCCGAATACTTTTGCAAGGCACTGTATATATATATATATATATATATATATATATATATATATATATATATTAGAGATGAGCGAACATGCTCGTCCGAGCTTGGGTGCTCGTTCGAGCATTAGGGTA
>ONZH01016106.1:0-14107 GCA_900303285.1 Rhinella marina | reverse complement strand
CCTGGCACAAGTACTGCAGGACGTCACAAAGGCCTGAACATCCCTAGAAATCAATGGCCACCAATAATACCTGGAGACTAGCTCTTTAGTGGCATTAATACCAGGATGTCCACTTAACACAGAGTTATGACACTCACCCAGAAGTCGCAAACGCAGATGAACCGGAACAAATAACTTATCTCTGGGAGTACCAGGTGGAGCCAGATGTTGTTCTGCAGAGATCTCAGCGGTCAAATCAGACATGGTGGCTGCCACAATGATATCAGCTGGCCAGATGGTCTCAGGAGAAACCTCAGGAGTCTGGCAAGCATGAAAGCTTTGTGATAGAGCATCGGCCTTAATGTTCTTACTTCCGGGCCTGAAGGTAACACAAAAGTCAAAACGGGTAAAAAACAAAGCCCACCTGGCCTGTCTAGGATTTAACCGCTTAGCAGACTCCAGAAACATCAAGTTTTTATGATCCGTGAGGACTGTAACACGGTGCCATGCCCCTTCCAAAAAATGTCGCCACATTTTCTTACTTCCGGGCCTGAAGGTAACACAAAAGTCAAAACGGGTAAAAAACAAAGCCCACCTGGCCTGTCTAGGATTTAACCGCTTAGCAGACTCCAGAAACATCAAGTTTTTATGATCCGTGAGGACTGTAACACGGTGCCATGCCCCTTCCAAAAAATGTCGCCATTCTTCAAAAGCCCATTTAATCGCTAATAATTCCCTTTTGCCAATATCATAATTCCTCTTGGCAGGAGAGAATTTGCGCAAAAAAAAGGCACATGGCTTAAGATTTGTTAAAGTGGAGGATCCTTGGGATAGTACCGAAGGTCATGCTCTGCTTCAGTATATCACAGTACATGGTTCCATCAATGAACTGTACCTCCCCACAGTCGGCAGCAGCCCGAAACCATGACACTCCCACCACCATGCTTGACTATAGGCAAGACACACATGTCTTTGTACCCCTCACCTGGTTGCCACAACACACGCTTGACACCATCTGAACCAAATAAGTTTATCTTGGTCTCATCAGACGACAGGACATGGTTCCAGTAATCCACTTCCATAGTCTTGTCTTCAATAAACTTTTTGCTGGCTTTCTTTTGCATCATCTTTAGAACAGGCTTTATTCTGGGACGACAGCCATGCAGACCAATTTGATACAGTGTGTGGCATATGATCTGAGCACTGACAGCCTGACCCTCCACCCCTTTATCCTCAGCAGCAATGCTGGCAGCACTCACACAACCTCTGGATATGACGCTGAGCATGTGGGCTCAGCTTCTTTGGTCGACCATGGCGAGGCCTTTTCTGAGAGGAACTTGTCTTGTTAAACTGCTGCCTCAGCACTTGCAGTTTTTTTTTAAGTTTTGCAATCGTGTACCACTTTGGATATCACTTTCTTCCACAAAACTGTCTGCATTGCACAAACTGCCTGGACAAATCCCCAGTTTTCTTTGTAAAGGTATATTGATACAATTTTCTTTCAAAATTGTCATTGTTTTTTGAGTTTATTCTTCATTTGTCTTGCAGATACAAAGAATCTGTTCCAACATCACAAAAGGTTTAAGAATCCGCATTTGGATCATATAAAGGTATTTAATTTTACTTTAGAGATTGAAAATTTTCCTGCATGTATAAATTTCTGTGTTTCTCAGTCAAGTCATATCACACAAAAAGTACAAATAGTGGTATGCACTTTCATTTTTTAATCAGTAAATATGCATAAAAATATTTTAATTATTTATTTAAAATTAGAGATGAGCGAGCATGCTCGTCCGAGCTTGGTGCTCGTTCGAGTATTAGGGTACTCGTAAGTGCTCGCTGCTCGGATGAGTATCTCGCCATGCTCGAGAAAATGGCATCTCCCGCATTTTGAATTTTTGGTGCCTATAACTCAGCCAATTACAAGCCAGGAGACTCTGCGGTACACCCAGCATCACGCGGGGCCCTTACATGTCGATAGCAGGGGTTGGCTGGCCAGATCAGGTGATCCTGGAATATACTAGTGACGTCCGGCGGTGCTCGGCTCAGAGGCTGTCTGGATGTCGTTAGGGACATATCTGCTGCGTTTCAGGGAGAGTGTTAGGGCCTGGATTTAGTTCTCTGTTAGGCAGGAGTGATCTCAAAAGAACCCAACAGCCCTTCTAAGGGCTACAAGACACTTTTTTTTGTCTCCTGGCTGGGCTGGCTGGCACTAGTAGTGCAGCTATCGCCATATATTACAAACTTTGTTTTTTTGTTGTTTTATCTCAGTGATACAAATCCATTTCATAAAGCTGTGTGGAACCATTCTGTGTGTCACAGTTCAGCTGTCCAGTCACCACAAACCACAATCCGTATTTTCTGTCCAGTTGACCCATACTGTACGTCACGTAATCCAATACGGTCATTTCTCTCACTGATACAGCTACATTAGAAAAATCTGAGTGCGACATTTGTCTGGGTTGCACTTAAGCAAACCAAGTCTGCCTAATCTAATAGTTTCAGTGTAATTGCTCCATACTGCACGGTACATAATAAAATACGTAATTTTGCTCTAACTTATCCACCTATATACAAACCACAATCCGTATTTTCTGTCCAGGTGACCCATACTGTACGTCACGTAATTAAAAAAGGTCTTTTGCTCTCACTTATACAGCTACATTAGAAAAATCTGAGTGCGACATTTGTCTGGGTTGCACTTAAGCAGACCAAGTCTGCCTAATCTAATAATTTCAGTGTAATTGCTCCATACTGCACGGTACGTAATAAAATACGTAATTTTGCTCTAACTTATCCACCTACATATTAACTTGTGTTTGTGGGTTTCAGTACAGCAGGCCCTTTTTTTTTTTTTTTGGCATATATAATACACTTATGTACAGAAAATGTTGAACCCCAGGGCTAAGGGTCGAGGACGAGGGTGTGGGCATTCAATTACTGCAGGGGGCAGAGGCCATGGTCCTGGGCAGAGTGAGACAGTACCTGCTGATGAGGGAGCAGGGGAACGCCGCAGAGCTACACTCCCTAGCTTCATGTCTCAACTTACAGGGACACGTGGTAGAGGACTGTTGAAACCACAACAGTGCGAACAGGTGATGTCGTGGACTGTGGACAATGCTTCAAGTAATTTGTCCACCAGTCAGTCTTCCACGCAGTCCACCCACGTTACCCAAGGGAGCACTCCTCTGGCTCCTCCACCTCAACCTCCTTCCCCCCAGTCTGCCCCCTCCCAGGAAAATTTGGAATGCAATCCGGCATACTCTGAGGAACTGTTTTCTGGAACCTTCCCAGAGTCACAAACCACTTCTCAGGTTGCTGCTGACCTCTTTCCCGATGCCCAAGTTTTCCAACTGTCGCAGTCTGAGGGTGATGACATTGTTGACTTAGTGGAAGAAGTGTGTAAAGAGGTGTCGGACGATGAGGAGACAAGGTTGTCAGACAGTGGTGAAGTTGTTGTCAGGGCAGGAAGTCCGAGGGGGGAGCAGACTGAGGAATCGGAGGATGACGAGGTGACTGACCCCAGCTGGGTTGATAAGCCGAGTGAAGACAGTGCTTCTGAGGTGGAGGCGAGTGCTGCACCAGAACAGGTTGGAAGAGGCAGTGGTGTGGCCAGAGGTAGAAGCAGGGCCAGAGCTGGTGCATCAGCAGCAACTGTTTCACGTAGTGAAGCTCCCGTGGCGAGGCCTAGATGTTCGCAAGTCTGGAGGTTCTTTAAAGAAATTGAGGATGACTGACGGACTGTGGTGTGCAACCTGTGCCACACCAGGATCAGCAGGGGTGCCACCACTACTAGCCTAACCACCACCAGCATGCGCAGGCATATGAGTGCTAAACACCCCACTCAATTGAACCAAGGCCGTTCACCTCCTGCGGGTCCCACCACTGCTCCTTCCCCTGTGTCACTTGCTGCCTCTGCTAGTCAACCACCTGCCCAGGACCCCGGCACAAGCGCCTCCCGCCGGAAAACCACACCTTCGCCTACACGATCCTCCACAGCGTCCACCAATGTGTCCCTGCGCAGCGTTCAGCTGTATTTACAGCAGACGCTGGAGCGCAAGAGGAAATACAGTTCCACCCACCCACATGCCCAAGCCCTCAACGTCCACATCTCCAAATTGCTGAGCCTGGAGATGCTGCCCTATAGGCTGGTAGAGACCGAGGCCTTTCGCAACCTCATGACGGTGGCTTCCCCTCGGTATTCGGTCCCCAGCCGCCACTATTTTTCCCGATGTGCCGTCCCAGCCCTACACCAGCACGTGTCACAGAACATCATCCGCTCCCTGACCAACACTGTTCCTGAGAAGGTCCACCTAACCACGGACACGTGGACAAGTGCTGCCAGGCAGGGACACTATATCTCACTGACAGCACATTGGGTTAACTTGGTGGAGGCTGGGAACGAGTCTGACCCTGGGGCCACTCATGTACTGCCCACACTGAGGATTGCGGGGCCTACCTCGGTCACGGTCTCTGAGACGTACTATGCCTCCTCCTCCGACCCCTCCTCCACCTCCTCCTCCGAATTACCATCCGTGGGCACGGCGCCTTCAGTCGGTAGCTCTAGGCGCAGCAGCAGTGCCGTGGGTAAGCGCCAGCAGGTGGTGCTCAAACTGCTGAGCTTAGGTGACAAAAGGCACACCGCCCAAGAACTATTACAGGGCATCACAGCGCAGACCGATCTGTGGCTGGCACCGCTGAACCTCAAGCCAGGCATGGTTGTGTGTGAAAACGGGCGTAACCTGGTGGCGGCTCTGCAACTCGGCAGACTGACACATGTGCTATGCCTGGCCCACGTGTTCAATCTCATAGTTCAGCGGTTCCTCAAGACATACCCCAATCTGTCTGATTTGCTCACCAAGGTGCGCCGCATCTGTGCGCATTTCCGCAAGTCGACCACAGATGCTGCCACTCTCAGGGCAGCACAGCGCCGCCTACAACTGCCGGCTCACCGACTGTTGTGTGACGTGCCCACAAGATGGAATTCGACATTAAACATGTTATCCAGAGTTTACCAGCAGCGCAGAGTGATTGTAGACTGCCAGATGTCAACTTCTACCAGAACTGGTAGTCAGGTCAGTCAGATTCCTCAAGTCTACAATGAGGAGTGGACGTGGATGTCTGATATCTGCCAGGTGTTGAGCAACTTTGAGGAGTCAACACAGATGGTCAGCGGCGATGCCGCCATTATCAGCCTCACCATCCCGCTGCTTTGCCTGTTGAAAAACTCACTGCTCAGCATGAAGTCAGAAGCTTTGCGCTTGTCACAGAAGATGGGGGAAGAAGATACGTCGCTTGATAGCCAGAGCACCCTCCGGTCTGTTTCTCAGCGCGTATTGGAGGAGGGGGATGAGGATGACGAGGAAGAGGAGGAGAATGTTGGTGAGACAGAAGAGGGTACCAATGCTCAGTCCTTCTTAACTCTTGAGCGTGTATGGGCTGAAGAGGAGGAGTTGGAGGAGGAGGAGGAAATGGAGAGTCAGGCCAGTGAGGAGAGGGAATTCTTGCGTGTTGGGACTCTGGCGCACATGGCAGACTTCATGTTAGGCTGCCTATCCCGTGACCCTCGCGTTAGAAGCATTTTTTCAAACACCGATTACTGGGTGTACACTCTCCTGCACCCACGGTACAAGCAGAACCTTTCCACTCTCATCCCTGTAGAGGAAAGGATTATGAGATTGAATCAATATCAACAGGCCCTGGTGCACAAGCTGAAACAATCCTTCCCATCTGACGCTGCTAGCGGCAGAGAGCGTGGTTCTGTGGGCCAAGTAGCGGGGGAGAGGAGGCGAGCAGGCAGCTTGTCCAGCACTGGCAGGGGAACGCTCTCCAAGGCCTTTGCCAGTTTTATGTCACCCCAGCAAGACACTGTCACCTGTCCCCAGTCTAGGCAGAGTAGGGGTGAGCTTTACAGAAAGATGGTGAGGGAGTATCTAGCTGACCATACCAACGTCCGGACCGATCACTCTGCTCCATACAACTACTGGGTTTCAAAGCTGGACACGTGGCCTGAACTGGCGCTATACGCCTTGGAGGTGCTGGCCTGCCCTGCCGCTAGCGTGTTGTCAGAGCGGGTATTCAGTGCAGCTGGTGGCGTCATCACCGATAAGCGTACACGCCTGTCAACTGACAGCGCTGACAGGCTGACACTTATTAAAATGAACAAAGCCTGGATTTCACCGGAATTCAAATCTCCTCCGAGGGAAAGCAGCTAAAGATTAACATTACTTATGTATCCGATTCCTCTTCTCTACTCCTCCTACTCCTCCTCCACCTTGTCGTCTTTGCCTAACGCTGACCCAAAACGCAATTTTTTAGAGGGCCAACTGGCACTCTTTTATGACAATTTTTCCGGAGGGCCACCTACAGGCCCTCTCTCTAAACAATTTTTCCAGAGGGCCCCCTACAGGCCCTCTCTCTAAACAATTTTTCTGCAGTGTCAACTACAGACACTGTAAAACAATGTTTCAGGAGCGTCAAACAGACAGTCCAAAACAATTTTTCAGGAGTCACAAGTACCGACATTTAAAAAAAAATTTTTTTGCTGAGGGTCGACTTTATGTACTCCGAAAAGAAAAAATTTTTGGAGGCTCAACAAAAGCCATTTCACTGCATTCTCAGTCGGACAAAGTCATTGGTGGTGTAACCGCCATGCTGTGTCAGGCTAAAGTTTTGGGTGCTTCACCAGCTACCTCATCTAACTTGGTCACTTGTTGGTGTCACCGCCATGCTGTGTCAGGCTTATGCCTGCATCGTGTGGCTGGGGATAGGAGAACAGTGCCAGCATGGGCATGGGTGATGGACCTTCGTTGCACCTAGTTGGGTGCTTCCCTAACATGTGATGGGCATGTGCCTCGCCTTTCTTGGTCTGGGTGAGCACAATTGCCATGAGGGTAACCACCAGGCTGTTGCAGGAGAATTTGGGGTAATGGTGGGATTAGGCAGCCTCAGAGGCATCCATGCATGCTGCCCCTGCTGTTTCCTGTCCATTTCCGTGGTGTTTCCATCATTTTCTGATGTTTCCAGGTTTTCACCCAGCTTTCCCTAGGCAGAGCCTTGGTCCCCTGCAAAAATGTTCGAGTCCAGGGGCGTAGCTAAAGGCTCATGGGCCCTGGTGCAAGAGTTCAGCTTGGGCCCCCTTCCCTTAGTGCTCTGTGTGTCTTCTTATGTGGCACAAGGGTCTTTGGGCCCCCTCAGGCTCCTGGGCCCGGTAGCGACTGCTACCTCTATACCCCCTATAGCTACGCCCCTGCTCGAGTCTCCCATTGACTTCAATGGGGTTCGCTACTCGAAACGAGCACCCGAGCATCGGGAAAAGTTTGTCTCGAATAACGAGCACCCGAGCATTTTAGTGCTCGCTCATCTCTATTTAAAATCCCAGGAGGACTCTTCTTCATACTCTTCAGAAAATGCTGACTTGCAGTTTTTCGCCAGAGGAGATAAACTTGGCATGTTCTTCTGTCCTTTTTCAGTTAACTGGAACAAAAAGAAAAAAGCATGGGTCACTCCAATAGCGCAGGATCGCAAGATAAGTAAGGCATTTAGCAGGTGCATAATAGGCAGAGGATTACCTAAGATGGTTGTGGCAGCCAGGCACAACTGTGGAATGTAACGGGTAGATAATGAAGACAAGGCAGCTGCTGGCTCTGAACCAGGGGCTATAGTCACTTGTGGATATTGTCCAAAATATGCAGTGGACAACAAATAGGCAGTTTTGTTAATAGTCAGTTCCTTCAAATATGATTAATTTCCATATGAAATGTTGTGAGATGAGCATATCCAGACGGTGTCTGTACATCGCCCACTGAGGTATTACAGTTGATTTATTATCATTTTAAGACTCACCAGTCTTTTTTTTTTTTTTTACAAAAATGTAAGCATACCCTTCAACACTGGCACTCAATTTGTGACTACTTCACTACTACTACTTAGCTAGGAAAATAGTAAAGACATGCCTATTTTTTGCAATTTCTAAGAATTTGTAAGAATTCTTAAAGGGGTTGTCCGGGTTCAGTGCTGAACCCGGACATACCCTTAATTTCACCCAGGCAGCCTGCCTGACTAGAGCATCGGAGCATCTCATGCTCCGATGCCCTCCCTTGCCCTGCACTAGATCGCACAGGGCAAGGGCTCTTTTGTTTACAAATACACACTGCCGGGCAGTGTGTTCGGTGACGTGACCGGCTCTGATAGCCGACGTGACCGGCTCTGATGACCGGCACCCATCGGTGCCTGGCAGAGCCCGTTACGTCACAGGCACCGGGCAAAATGCCTTTGCCCTGCGCGATTTAGCGCATGGCAAAAGAGGGCATCGGAGCATGAGATGCTCCGATGCTCTAGTCAGGCAGGCTGCCTGGGTGAAATTAAAGAGGACCTTTCACCACTCCTGACATGCCTGTTTTAATAGCTCCATGCATTCCCCACATACTAACAATTCTGGAGCATCTATTCTTATGGCTCTATGTTGTGCCATTCCTTTATTATTTGCACTAGAAGTTATGAATGAATTGCTATTTGCCTTCAGGAAAGGAACAGAGAGGAGGTGACCAGTTGGGGTGTGTACCTGCACAGACTGACTCTATCCAATCAGTGCTGCCATGTCAGGTCAAGACAGTGTAGGTACACACCCCCAACTGGTTACCTCCCCTCTGTTCCCTTACTGAAGACAAATAGCAATTCATTCATAACTTCTAGTGCAAATAATAAAGGAATGGCACAACATACAGACATAATAATAGATGTTCCAGACTTGTTATTACATGGGGAATGCATGAAGCTATCAAAACAGGCATATCAGGAGTGGTAAAAGGTCCTCTTTAAGGTTATGTCCGGGTTCAGCTCTGAACCCGGACAACCTCTTTAAGTTTTTTTACATGTTCATATCCTTTGGAATACTATAAGCTTGATAGTTGACTTTACAGATTCTGAACATTATCTGTAAATTCCAGTTTTGTTCTTCGAGAATATAGGTCAGGATCTAATGTTAAGGGCAGTCTGTGCAGCTGTACGGCATCTATGATCTGTTGTTTATTTATATATTCATTTACGGCAGAAAACTGGTGTACAAGAAGTTAAATCTGCCAGGCCCAATCTTCCACTATTCTTTTTAATGAACAGTAAAATCTTGGTAAGGTATAGTGGCTCACCACTTGGAAAAGGGTGGATTAAGAGGTGTTCTATCCACGACCCACCCTAGGTCGTGAGAATACAAAAATTGGGGTATGAATTAGCTCTATGATAGGCACCCTCACATACGGGTCAGTCAGTGGATAATAGTATATAAATATAAAATATGTTTTATTATTGTATCACCAAAATTAAAAAACAAACTTAAAAAACAAAACAAAACAAGTTATTTGAAAACAAATCACACAGTTAAAATGAAACAGTTATAAGTGCATATCCCTCCTTCAACTGAGTCTATATGTCTATATCAGCGCTGGTTATATAGTTTATTTCTAGAGATGAGCGAATCATTCAAAAAATTATTCGCCGAACATTAGCCGAATTTTTCCTAAGATTCGTATATTCGACTAATAGATTCGTTGTATTTGCGTACAAAGTATACGTTATTATGTGCTATTAGCGAACATTCATGCACTAATAACGAACGGTCATTTAAAAAATGTACGCAACTTCTTAGAAGACGTACGCATGAGCGTACAAATAGTGTACGAATCCTCAGCGTACTATTGTCTATGTGATTACGTAATACGCAGGCGTGCACTCCTCAGAGGCAGAGCGAATATTCGAAAATGGCATCCAGGCGATCCTCATCATTTAGCTAGGAAGAGCTGAAATTCCTGATCCGGCTGATGGACAGAGAGGATTACGATGGCACACACCCCCATCCAAACCAGCATAAGAAGGAGGTGATCCAGCAGGTGATCCAAGGCCTGCACCATCGTTTCCACAGATCCAGCGGAAATGGTCCGTTCTGAAATTCAAATGCCCAGAGCGGCTTAATGAGATCCGGCGGGGAGATACGGCAGGGTGAGTAACAAAATATTTGATAAGTAAAAACATGTAAAAAAATTTGTGTACTGTATTGTATATACTGTATACCAGCAGTCACTGCAAATAATGAAAAAAGTATAGAAGAACAACGTGGTCGTGCGTAGTGCTCTGCAGTAATTTTGTTTCATGCTAGACAACGCCTCTAACTCTCGACCCAAACAACTTAAGTGAAGGTATTCTAGTCATTATTGTTAATGGTGCTGGCCGTTCTCCCATTTGTGTCAGGCAAATGCACTAGTTCGAAAGAAAGTACCCTTATATGCCCCTTCATAGTTAGCGCTTCCTCCTCTTACACACAGACTCAAAGACGCGCCCATGCTGCAGCTAATGTGAGTGGGCGATATCCAAAGTATTCCTACCGCACCGTGTTAACGATATAAAGAAAGTTATTGTGACGATAACGTTATCTATTGCCATAAATACCTTTTTAGAAGAAAAAAATATGATATGGCCCCCCTCTCACACCCATAATATCTTAATAGTAGTATGTGTTAGTATTAAAAAGAGTCATCATCTAACAATTGTGTACATTTTTTATGTTGCAGAGCACCGTCAACAACGGCGTCACCACCGTCGAGGCAGGACGGCCCCTGAAGTACCTGCAGCCTCTAGTAAGTGTAAACCATATTTAATTTATTTTTCATCCAAGCTACGTGGAGTGAGTAAGTAACTCAGTAAGAGCACTAGTGGTTAGGAACGGGATCCTCCAGCCCCAAACAATTCCCATGTAGCTGCAACTGTTCATTAGAGTTGAATGTAAGGCTACTTCTACACTAGCAGCAGCAGCCGGATGCAGTGGGTGAAGGGTCCCTCCGGATCCGTGCTGCCGCAGGTACACGTATGGGGCTGGAACTGCGCTCCGGCCCAAATTCACCTTAATGGGGGTGGGCCGCGGATCTGGCCGCAGCACGTTAACCCCTGCTGAGAGGCAGCCGGAGCGAAAATACAACATGTAACTGTTGTATTTTCGCTCGGCTGCCTCTCAGCAGGGGTTAACGTGCTGTGGCCAGATTCGCGGCCCGCCCCCATTACAGTGAATTTGTGCCGGAGCGTGGTTCCGGCCCCACACGTGTACCTGCGGCAGCGCGGATCCGGAGGGACCCTTCAGCCGCCGGATCCGGGCTGCCGCTAGTGTAGAAGTAGCCTTAGGCCATTATTTCATGATTTTTGACAGCTGCTTCACCACAGAGGAGCCGCTCTCACCGTCCTCCACCCCAGTGAGAGAGGACCCCACCTGCCCCTCCAACACCACCAGCCCAGCTGCCAGAGGTAGAACATAGTAACATAGTAACATAGTTTATAAGGCCGAAAAAAAGACATCTGTCCATCCAGTTCGACCTGTTTTCCTACAAGTTGATCCAGAGGAAGGCAAAAAACCCCTGTGCGGTAGAAGCCAATTTTCCTCACTTTAGGGGAAAAAATTCCTTCCCGACTCCAATCAGGCAATCAGAATTACTCCCTGGATCAACAACAACAACCCATATCTAATAACTATAACCTGTAATATTATTACCCTCCAGAAATACATCCAGGCCCCTCTTGAACTCTTTTAGTGAACTTACCATCACCACCTCCTCAGGCAGAGAGTTCCATAGTCTCACTGCTCTTACCGTAAAGAATCCTCTTCTATGTTTATGTACAAACCTTCTTTTCTCCAGACGCAGAGGATGTCCCCTCGTCACAGTCCTTGGGATAAATAGATGATGGGAGAGATCTCTGTACTGACCCCTGATATATTTATACATAGTTATTAGATCTCCCCTCAGTCGTCTTTTTTCTAAAGTGAATAACCCTAATTTTGATAATCTTTCTGGGTACTGTAGTCCACCCATTCCAGCTATGACTTTAGTTGCCGTCCTCTGAACCCTCTCCAGCTCTGCTATGTCTGCTTTGTTCACAGGAGCCCAGAACTGTATACAGTACTCCATGTGCGGTCTGACTAGTGATTTGTAAAGTGGCAGGACTATGTTCTCATCACGGGCATCTATGCCCCTTTTGATGCAACCCATTATCTTATTGGCCTTGGCAGCAGCTGTCTGAAGGTAGGTAAAAAAAAAGTGTAATGGGTGGACCTTCTGTCTTCAAAATATGAGCTAAATGTATGTTTTATCTTTGGTAGCTCCAACCGACAGGGAGCAGTTTTCCCCTGGACCATAGGAAGACCAGGCCATATGGGTGTCCAGTAAGTACTACAAAAGGCTCAGTCAGTACAGAATACATGTCACAGAATAAGTCGCTCCAGTACATTACAAGTTTCGATTTTTTTTGTGGGACAACCACTGTAATTCGATCATACAAACTAAGTACCGTATTTTTCGCTTTATAAGACGCACTTTTTCCCCCCAAAAGTAGAGGGAAAATTGTAGTGCGTCTTATAAAACGAATACAAGTGAGCGCTTCCCATAACAATAAAATAAAAAACTTCACTTACCTGTCCTGCGCTGCGGCTCCGCTCCGGGTCCGGCGCTCCTCAGGCTTCCCGGCCCGGCGCTGCCCTGTCCTGACCGCGTACAGCATCAAGACGTAGTGGGCGCACTATGACCTGACGCTGCACGCAGTCAGGTGACAGTGCAGCGCCGGGAAGCCTGAGGAGCGCCGGACCCAGAGCGGAGCCGCGGCGCAGGACAGGTAAGTGAAGTTTTTTATTTTATTGTTATGGGGCAAGCTGGGCTGATCTGAGGTCTGATGGGGGTACAGAGTGGTCTCATGGGGGCAATGTGGGCTGGTCTGAGGTCTGATGGGGGCACAGAGTGGTCTCATGGGGCACTGTGGGCTGGTCTGAGGTCTGATGGGGGCACAGAGTGGTCTCATGGGGGCACTGTGGGCTGGTCTGAGGTCTGATGGGCACTGTGGGCTGGTCTGAGGTCTGATGGGGGCACAGAGTGGTCTCATGGGGGCACTGTGGGCTGGTCTGCAGGTCTGATGGGGCACTGTGGACTGATCTGAGGTCTGATGGGGCACAGTGGGCTGATCTGAGGTCTTGATGGGGAACGCTGGGCTGATCTGAGGTCTGATGGGGGCACAGTGGGCTGGTCTGAGTCTGATGGGGCACAATGGGCTTTCTGAGGTCTGATGGGGCACAATGGGCTGTTCTGAGGTCTGATGGGGGCACAATGGGCTGTTCCGAGGTCTGATGGGGGCACAATGGGCTGTTCCAAGGTCTGATGGGGGCACAATGGGCTGATCTGAGGTCTGATGGGGGCACAGTGGGATGATCTGAGGTCTGTTGGGGTCTGATGTGATGTCCTGAAATTTATGGGGGGTCAGATATGAGGTCTGATGAAAAATATTTTTTTCTCATTTTCCTACTCTAAAATCTGGGGTGCGTCTTATCTTCGGGTGCGTCTTATAAAGCGAAAAATACTGTTTCCACCCCTACAGACATCCCCACTGACTTCGAAGTGGAGGCTGGATTACGGCTCCTTGGCTCCAGGCTCCACGCAGCCTCCCAGCTCATTCGTGGCCTGCAGCTGGAGCTGCAAGAGCTGCAGGACATGATGGCCCGACGTCGGCAAAGGCCGGCGTAATCTTATTTTTTTGTTCCTTTCTTTTGTTTATTATATTATTTATTTGTTAAAAAGAAGTTTTTATTTATTACTAAAATATTCTTGAAAAACCAGTGTTTTGAGTGTTTTGTTAAACCTTTAACACCTTCCTGATTCTTACATAGTGTGAAGAAGACAGAGGTTTTTTTCCCATGGCCATTTTCCCATATTAATGAACACAGCGGTGTCTGCCGGCCGAAGTATTACTACATTACACACACTCCTGTTCACTGATTACAATTGACAGACAGAAAAATAAAAAAGGCTTGGCTTGTTTGGTCAACAAGCCTGTACATTCTACCTTAACATAGGCAGTCAAAATTATAGATGAGCTTTTTATGGCTGCCCCGGCCAGTAGTAGTAGGGGACGAGGTATATCAGCATAGGGTGATAGGTAAAATAAATACAACAGACTGCAGTGGTGTATAACAATGTCCGCTAATATAACTTGTACGGGAGGCAGAGGCAGTGCAAAAAAAAATTATTTCTTTTTTTAAAATATATATAACACATATATATCTTTTTTTTTTGGAGGGGGGGACTAAAGGCTGAGGCTCCAAAACAAA
>ONZH01016105.1:0-35827 GCA_900303285.1 Rhinella marina | reverse complement strand
CTGATCCACGCCTGATTCATCTTGACAAAGGTGAGTCTTTCCACATTTTGGAAGGACAGGCGAGTTCTCCTTGGGGTAACTATGGCCCCCGCCGCAATGAACACCCGCTCTGATGCTGCTAGCCGGGCATGACAGCTTCTCCAGTGCAAACTCGGCCAGTTGCGGCCATAAATCCAGTTTGGCTGCCCAGTAGTCCAGCGGATCTTCAATGTGGGGTGGCAGGGTGCTGTCCAAGTAGGCCACCACCTGCTGGTTCAGGGTCTGCTCCTGGTCTACCTGCTGCTGCTGGTGAGTACTTTCCGCACTTGGCAGGTGAAGAAAGCTGCTCATCAGCGACTCCAGACTCAAGTTGCTGCTGATGGAGCTGGTACTGCTCCTAACCCCCCACCCACCCACAGCAGGCGTGGCACTGGTACGTGAGCGCTGAGGGACCCCCCGGTCAGACCTGTGAGAGGATGGACGATGACGCAGATAGGCAGCAGCCAACTGACTACATAGGATGTCTCTGTAGTACTTCAGTTTGTCCTCCCTCTCAGCAGGTGAAAAAAAGGCCCCCATTTTAGATTTGTAGCGAGGGTCCAAGAGGGTGGAGAGCCAGAAGTCATCCCTCTGCCGTATGGTGAATATTCGGCTGTCACTACGTAAGCAAGTGAGCATGCATCGGGCCATTTGCGCAAGTGACTCGGAGGGACTCCCTGCCTCCAACTCCACTGTACACTGCCATGGTGTCTCTGGGTCATCTGCCTAATCTTCCTCATCTCCCTCCACCTCCTCTGGCTGCTCCTGCTCCTCCTCTTCTGTCACCTGGGTAGAAAAACCACTAAATGCTTGTGCTCTAATGTCCTCCTCCTCCTCCAGTTCAGCCCCCACTGGACTCATGTGGCCGTGAGATGCAGTCTCCACGTCTCCAGTCCCCTGACCAGAAAGATTTTGCAGCATCTATTCCAGGACATGAAGCAGTGGAATGACGTTGTTCATACCGTAGTCCTGGCGACTGACAAATAACGTGGCCTCCTCAAAGGGCCTGAGCAAGCGGCAGGTGTCATGCATGAGCTGCCACTGGCTGACATCAAAATGACACAGGGGAGTACTCCTGTCCGCTTGGATCATTAAGAAATCGTTTATGGCCTTTCTCTGTTCGTACAGTCGGTCCATCATATGGAGGGTAGAATTCCAACGGGTGGAAACGTCACATATCAGCCTATGTTGGGGGATGCCATTCTGCCGCTGCAGCTCAAGGAGGGTGTGCTTGGCGCTGTAGGAATGGCTAAAGTGCATGCAAAGTTTCCTGACCATTTTTAGAATGTTTTGCAGTTGGGTATAAGACTTGAGGAACCGTTTGAAACCAGATTAAATACGTGCATGGCTCAGCCCTCCTTGGCGCAGCGCGGACACCATGTTCTTTCCGTTATCTGTCACCATGGTTCCGATTTTTAGTTGTCGCGGAGAAAGCCAGCAATCGATTTCTTCTTTCATGACGCGGAGCAGTTGCTCCCCTGTGTGACTTCGTTCGCCCAGGCAAACCAGGCATAGAACTGCGTGACACAGCCGTTCCCTGCACATGTGGTATGCTGGAGGAGCGCTATGACTTGGCCCTGCAGTGGAGGCTGAGGTGGTGGAGAAGGAGCCGGACATTAGCGCAGGATCAGCAGTTTGACAACGAGGAGGAGAAAGTGGCGTCACCTGTTCAAGTTGCTCATGTGGCTGGGCAGGAAGCACATTGACCCAGTGGGCCATAAAGGACATGTACTGGCCTTGACCGTAGTTACAACTCCACACGTCGGCGCTGCCATGCACTTTGGCAGATACCGACAGGCTCAAGGACTGGGCCACCTTTTCTTCTACATATTTATGCAGGGCTGGGACTGACTTTTTGGCAAAAAAATGACGGCTTGGGACTCTCCACCTCGGCTCGGCACAAGCCATCAGTTCTCTGAACAGTGCAGAGTTCACTAGTTGAAAAGGGAGGGACTGCAGCACGAGCAACTTGGACAGGAGCATTCTGCACTGTAGGATGGCTGGACGCGTACTGCTGTCTCTTTGCAATCGCCTCGGTGAACGACTGCTGCCGTAATGAGTGGCGAGGAATAAGAGGAGGAGGAGCAGGAGCATCTGGAGCTGTAGATAATGACAGACAGCTCCCTCCCGCAGAGGTGCTGGAGCCTTGACTGCCTGAAATGGGCTGCGTGCCACTGGGTGATGCTGCTGTTGCTGCTGCCGACTGGACCGCCACATCTGAGCCACGGTTCTCCCAAGCCACTTTGTGGTGACGCTACATATGTTGGCGCAGGGCCATGGTGCCAACATTAGCACCCTGGCCACGCTTCACTTTCTGACCACAGATTCTACATATAGCCATGTTCATCTTCTCAGGCGTCTTAACAAAAAAATTCCACACCGCCGAGTAGGCGATTTTACCACCAACACTCCGCACTGACCTCCACTGTACCACCACAGTGGTACCTCCACTGCCTGGCTGAGCCCCTGCGCCGCTCTTTTCAAGGCCGGAAAGCACCTGCGAAGAGTGCGGTCTACCCCATGCCCGTTTGGCTCCCGACCTCGCACTGCTGTGACTCCGCTGACTAACGGCCACACTACCGACTTGCTGCCTGCACTGCTGCATGATGTGCAAGCTGTCAGTCTCGTCTGCAGATGATGATAATGATGATGAAGCCCTTGCTTCACCCGGCTCCCAAGTGCGATCGGCTACATCATCATCAACTACAGTTTGCACGTTGCTAATGTCCTCCTCAACTGTCTCGGTGTACAAAGCCTGACCGCTCTCAACATCGCCTCCCACTACACTCTCCTCATCAGTACTGGACCGCCTACTGGAAGGAGCAGATTTCTGCCCCACCTCTTGGCTTCCCAGTAGCTGCTAACTTTCCTCAAATAGTTCGTCCTCGCTGTATAGAGGCGCAGAGCCCATAGCATATAGTACTTCTCTGGCTGAGGGAACCGAAAAGGGCAGAGGCAGGTTGAGGACAGGTGAAGGCACTGGAGCTGCTCCGGGCCCATGCCAACTAAGGGTTGTGTCTGACGAACCCACCGACTCTTGGCTGGGGGCTTTCAGATGTCATATGGGAGGAAGTGGATGACCGAGTCAACCATTCAAGAACATCTGGGTTGGTGGTCAACACACGACCACTAGATGACACCGGTAGCTGTGGCCTCGCCGAGTGACCCCTAATGCCACGTCCCCTTCCTCTGCTGAGACCTGTGCCTATTCCAGAAACATTTGTGCCACTGCCCCTCCCCTGTGAAGGGCCTGTCACCCCTATGTCTGACATACTGTTTGAATAAAAATTAAACATAAAAGGAAATTAAGAATCCCCCCCAAAAATATACTTTGCTCACTGCCTTGCACAACTGCTTAACTATTTCTTTAAGAAATATCGTCACCCACAGAGTGGGTTATCAATGGGTTGCTGAACTGCAGTACAATGGGTTACTACACAGCACTACACACTATATGACGATTTTCTTTTTCTATGGCCACTGACGCTGCAAATAGTTATTTAAAACTAACAACCCCACAAACACGGATTCACAGTTTTTTGGGCAATTCAACTTCACTGACTACGTTAGCACAATATCACGCTTTTCTGTTTGGATGGCGAATAACGCCGCAAATAGTTATTTAAAACTAACAACCCCACAAACACGGATTCACAGTTTTTTTGGCAAGTCAACTTCACTGACTACGTTAGCACAATATCACGCTTTTCTGTTTGGATGGCAATTAACACTGTAAATAGTTATTTTAAATAAACAAACCCACAAACACGGATTCAGTTTTTTGGGCAAGTCAACTTCACTGACTACGTTAGCACAATATCACGCTTTTCTGTTTTGATGGCGAATAACGCCGCAAATAGTTATTTAAAACTAACAACCCCTCAAACACGGATTCACTGTTTTTTTTGGCAATTCAACTTCACTGACTACGTTAGCACAATATCACCCTTTTCTGTTTGGATGGCGAATAATGCCGCAAATAGTTATTTAAAAGAACAACCCCACAAACACGGATTCACTGTTTTTTTGGCAATTCAACTACACTGAAGAATTTAGCACTATATGGCGCTTGTCTATTTGTATGGCGAATAACGCGGCAACTATTTCTTTCACATTTACAAGCTGCCAATCACGGATTATATATGTTTTTCCCCAAACACAACCCAAAAGATATTTTTTTAAATTTTTTTTATTTTTTTTTTATTTTTGTAATATACCCCAAACAAGGCTCTGACTGCACTGCAAATAGCGACACTAGTGGTGCTTCTTTGAATAAAGCACCCCAAAACAGCCTTTAGAACAGAGTGCAGTGCTGTACAACAGGCTAACCTCAATGCCCAGTCACTGCTGCTCAGTGTACCAGAATAGCGATTTCACTGCCTGATTTTCTGTTTAGAAATCGTCCCGCTCCTATCCCTGCAATTCAGATTATCTATCCCTGATCTCCTCATTTCTTTTCTTTAGTTTTTCTTTCACTTGCCCTATCTCTCCTGACGTCTATCTCTGGTCTAACATCAATAGCAAATGGCGGATTCCAGCGCTGCAGAGCTATTTATAGGGCTGTGACATCAGAGGACCTGGCTGGCTGCTAATTGGCTACATGTCTGCATGTGATCGCATTGTGGGTGTTTACTTCTTTGTCCCAGAAATCCTTCCCCAATGTCGTGCCATGTGCTTGCGGCCATTTTAGGAAAAAAAAAAAAAGATTTGTTACTACAAATCACCAGGAAATTCGCTTTTGTTGCGAATCAAATTTTCCATGAAATTCGTAACTAATTCCACTTCGTCAGCTTCGATACACTCATCTCTACTACCCACCATGACCCCAAACTGCACAGTGACTAGTTTTCACCCTCTAAATAGGCAGGCTGACTGATTATAAGGTTGAAGACACCTGTGATACTAATTACAGGACAAACCTTAGTTTAACATGTCCCTATAGTCAAATTCTTTTCAATCTTTTCTAGGAGTACCATCACTTTTGTCCAGGGCAGTTTCATTAGGTTTTTTTTTTAGAATTATTCTGTTGAGCCACAATTCATAAGTAATGTCTGATTTTTTGGGGGAATTTTTATTTATCACTACTTTTCTTTCTCTAACTAAAGAGAACAAACAATTTTGTTCACGTGTGTATATATTATATACATACACGCACACAAACTACCAGCAATGATCTAACACATTAGAAATGTTTGTTTGGCTCACCCATGGGGAATGAGAATAGGATCAGAAAATACAAAATACAATTCAGCATCAGACACAGAACAGAATCAAAGAGAGGTGAACAAAAACCACTGAAGAGAAAGCATCAAACCTGCAGCAATAAGTCGACAAGCTGGAAAAACGCCACATATTTGTACGAGGCATCATGGAGATAGCTCATTATATTTTTGGAAATTCCCCAATCTTGTACTATTTGTGCATATGGCAGAGATGAGTGAATTCAACCAGTATTACAAGCGTATTTTTTCACCTTGTTGATGGGGATCCCACTGAGCTTTTAGACAACACCAGAGAAAACCCATTCTTCCAATCTGAGCAACTTTCTTTTGTTGTTGATTTGTATAACATTAAAGAGGATTCTACAATACTAGATGAGATTCTGACATGACCACATGTGGATCCAAGCTGTCAATGTCTATTTCAACCCACTGCTTAATCCGGAGACGTCTGTTGCCAAGGTGGTCTGCTTAAAAGAAGCTAGCTTGAATAGAATCACTGAGGAGATGCTGTTGTTCTAATAGTATATGTATAAAACATTGTAGTAAATCAATATATAGTGCTATGTAACACTGCAACTGCTATATGGTTTAGCTCTGAGGAAGATTGACTACTATTAACCAATAGAGGATATTTACATACCCAAATGCAATCCACTGTCATATAAATGTGTTCACAGCTAGAGATGAGCGAATCGATTTGTCGATTTGTTGATTGGTATGGAATCTTGGGAATTTTTAGCTGCGAAGCGAATCCGAATATTAGGTGATTCGCTTCAGCTTTGTACGCATTCGCTACGTAGTTTATCCTATAAATTATACGCTATTGCTACGTATAAGTTACTGTATACACTGTTGCGTACGAATTCAATTCATTAGCGAACTTTTACTGTTAGTTCGTTTATCGTGCGCAAAAGCCCTGGAAGAAAGCGGTCACCTGACCTAGTGGGCAGGGCTTGCTCTGATTGGCTCAGGCTCGGTAAGCCAGTGACGCATCACTTCTGCTGCGACTGCTGAGACGAGCAGAAGCACTGTGTGTGAAGTTCTGAGACCTGTTTTGTGAAAATTTGATATAATAGCTCTGGGAATCCATATTACACATATCAGGGATACTGCAGGGCAATTGCAGGGCCAGTTCAGGGCTAGTATTTAATCAAGCAGGGAGAGACAGACAGGGAGAGATAGGGAGAGACAGTGAAATACAGGGACAAAGACCAGCTGCAGGGCCACAGAGTGAATTGAAAAATGTCTGGAATGGATAAGCAAAAGGGGTCCAGTTCCAGCCAGACTTTGAGCTTTAAAAAAAAGGAGAAGGTGGCACAGGGCAGCAGTGCCAAAAGACCTGTAGCCGGAGCATCTACTAGTAGTATTCGCAATACTTGGCCATTGTTCCACCAGGCTAACCCACCGAGGCGCAAAATTGTTGTGGAGGAGAAAGTAGATGAGATAGTGGAGTGGATGGCAAGCTCATCTCAGTCTCAGCCGGATGATCTGCTGTCATCTGCTGATACAGTATCCATATGTAGCCAGGGGTCAGACTTGTCCTGCTCCACCATTCCACTCAAGCAAACCGCGTCATTTTCTGCCACCTCGCGGGCTTCAGTGTTCCCTCCTAGTGGTGTCCCTTCTGCAATTTCTAAAAAAAAAAAGCCCACCTTATAATCCTGCGGTAATAGAGGACAGCCTCCCTGAGGCCAACAGTGGGCGGAACTGTCCCACTATGCACTAGGGCTTCTTAGGGCTGCCCAACCTCAAGTGTCATGTCAGAGAGGGTTTTTAGTGCCGCTGGGGCAGTGTTCAAAAACACTGTCACCGGGCAGTGTTCAAAAAAATACCTTTATAAAAATGAATAAAGGCTGGATTACATCCGAATTTCATACTCCTCTTGCTGATGCTGGTGGTGATTAGATCAGACCTTGCAGGGAAGAATAGTCTGAGTGTCTTCCCACTGTTGCTGTCAGCCGGGCCATAATTTTATAGCCAAATGTCTTGTGTCATGGGCTGTGCGAACCCGAAGTCTCCAAAACCCTATTTCAAAACCAAACACTGTTGTCTACCTCCGCCTCCGTTTTCTACGCTTAGTAGGAGAGTAGCTGTTGTTAGTTAATGTTACTAGTAGTTCTATTTAGTATTGTTAAGTTTGTTTTGGAGCCTCAGACTTTAGTCCCCCCCCCTCAAAAAAAAATATATATATGTGTGTTATATATATTTTAAAAAAAAAAATTTTTTACACAGCCTCTGCCTCCTGTACAAGTTATATTAGCGGACATTGTTATACACCACCGCAGTCTGTTGTATTTATTTTACCTATCACTCTTAGGAAAAGTTTGGCGAATGTTCGGCGAATAATTTTTTGAATGATTCGCTCATCTCTATTCACAGCATATTATCACTAATACTGAATACTAATACTGAATATAATATACTAGAAATGCCACTTCTACTAAAATGACTCATATACTGCATTTTGATCCACATTCATCTATTCACCTCTACCATTATATGTATTGTGCCTCATTCTTGTGATCCATGATGCTATTTTGACAGATATACACTTGATTAAAACTGGATGCCATGTTTACAACGTATTTATTCCTAAATAGTACTGGATAAAAAGTGAATGTTATTTAGCGAAGAATCAGTGCTTTCCTTATCGTCCTTCAGGCAGCACAACACAAAGAGTTAATGTCTTGATCCTCCCGTCTAGGACAGAAGAAAATGATTAGTAAATCAGACTAATTAACACCCCCCCCCCTATAAAGGAGTGCACACGCACTAGGTAGATGTGTTTTTTTTCCTTCTGTCTAGAACTATGAAGCTCACACATAAAGAGGCTCCTGCTGCTGTGAAGGCCAGTATGGTTGTTAATAGAGTTGAGCGAATCCTAAAAGATTCGGGGGTTCGGAATTCGGCCCGAATCCCACCGTGGGATTCGTGGGTTCGGGCCGAATCACGAATCCCATTAAAGTCTATGGGAGACCCGAATATTTTTGCAGGGGCCAAAGGTTCTGCACAGTCAAGTTTGCCCCAACATGTGAAAACCTCAGAAAAAGATAGAAACACATTGGAAATGGATAGGAAACACCAGGGGCAGCATGAGGCTCCCCAATTGCACCATTTTTTCTAAATCTGGCCAATAGTCTGGTGATGACCCCAAGGCAATTTTCAGGGACACGGTAATGGTGACCCACTTAAAAATGCTGCCTGACAACCTGGCGGTGAACCCCTGATTGTCTGTCTTTCAATAAGATTGCAGTGTAAAGCATGGTGGTGAGCCTCAGTAATAAGATGGCAGTGTAAGGCCTCTTTCACACGAGCGTCGCGGATTTGTTCAGGATGCGTTCAGGGTGCGTTCAGGAAAACTCGCACCATTTTGCAAGCAAATTCAGTCAGTTTTGTCTGCGATTGCGTTCAGTTGTTCAGTTTTTTCCGCGGGGGTGCGATGCGTTTTGATGCGTTTTTCACGCGCGTGAAAAAAAACGCATCCCTCCTCCATAGTCACATGTTCAATTGACACACATATAAAAACCCACAGGATGCTATTTATCTTTGGGAAGCTTCATTTTTTTAGGTTTGAATCTATAGTGTGGAGTTTTGTCGTTTGAGAATCCTTTCAGGATGTCGGCTTTCCCCCTTTCAAGTACTGACCATGTGCTTTTGCACTGGTTGGTGTTTCGTTGTTTTGGCGAGCGCCGTGAAATGATTTGTGAGGAACCGCGGAGGAAGAGGATGTGGGTTCATCCGATTATTTCTCAGCGTGCTTGCAAAGGCCAGTTTGCGAGTTTGTATGCTGATCTTCGTGGGCACCCTGCCAAATTTTTTAACTATTGCCGCATGTCTGTCTCCACTTTTGACCGTCTTTTGGGGGAGTTGAGGCCTGACTTGACGTTCATGGATACGAACATGCGGCGTAGTGTTTCTGCTGAGGAGCGGCTAATTATCACACTGAGGTATGTATACTTTTTCACAATCTTCTCCTACGCTGTGGATTTTGTGTTGTTCACGATATATTGATGATTTTATTTTGTTTTATACTTTGCCTGTTTCCTTTTTTTTTTTCCCCCCAGATTTTTGGCCATTGGAAATTCGTTTTCGTCCTTACATTTTGAGTTCAGGATGGGCACCTCCACAATAGCTGGTATAGTTAGGGCAACCTGTGCCACCATTTGGATGTGGCTGCGAGCTACTGTGCTGCCCCAACCAACAAGGCAGCAGTGGAGTCAGATTGCCCAGGGCTTCCTAAAGAGGGCACAATTCCCCAACTGTCTTGGTGCCCTTGACGGGAAGCACATACGGGTAAAGAAGCCACCGAACTCAGGGTCCCGATTCTATAATTATAAACAGTTTTTCTCTGTTGTTTTGTTGGCCTTAGCTGACACAAACTACAGGTTTATAATTGTAGATATCGGGGCCTATGGAAGTTCGGCAGATGCTCGCATTTTCCGGGCTTCCAGAATGGGTCGGTGGCTTCAGTCCAACCAACTGGACATTCCCCCGCCTGCTCCTCTTCCTGGTTTGGGTGGTACATCAGCACCATATGTTTTTGTCGGTGATGAGGGTTTTGGCCTTTTGCCCAACCTTATGCGTCCTTTCCCCAGAAGTGGATTGGATGATAAAAGGCGCAACTTTAATTTTCGCTTAAGCAGGGCCCGAAGGTTTGTTGAGTGTGCCTTTGGGATTTTAGCCAGCAAATGGCGTATTTTTCTTTCGGCCATTCAACTTGCCCCGCAAAATGTCAACAATGTCATCAAAGCCTGTGTAGTGCTCCATAACTACATTCGGATGTATGAAGCGACTCCAGATGAAGATGTGGAAAGCTTTACTGAAGCCCCTCATGTAGAGTCGTCTCATCATGGAAGAGCTAGTACAGCAGGACTCCGAGTTCGGGAATTATTTACAGACTATTTCAGTTCTCCTGATGGTTTCTTGCCTTTACAGTAACATGACTCATCACGTGTTTACACATAATTTTTTGTTACGTCACCTGAGGCGTAATCTACTGTGTTTGTATCCAGGATGGATTTCTTTTAGTTAGTTTTTGAAATTGTTTAGTTAGGGCCTCGCAAAACGATGAGGACCCTTGACGTGGGTTGCGAGCTTACATGTTTGGCAGACATTCCGGTGGGCGTATTTTCTGAACTGCTGTAAAGTACTATTGGCTTACATAAGTTCTCAAACTATCCCACATAGTGTTTTTTGATATGTCTGTGAAACATGAACTAATACCTCATCTTAGTAACCGAGCAATCTATTTGTCTAAATCTACATTAAATCGTCTACCTGTACCAATAATTGTATTGTTTACTTTTAGTCATGGTTACATATGTAATGTTTAACATCATTGGTTATAGATTAAGGACATTATACTCCTTGATGTATGCATTCCTGACATGTATTGTAATGAACATGTTGTGTACCTATGTTGGGTCTTCAAATTTGGGCCAAAGGATATACTTGTTTGATGTCCAGGTTTTCTTTAATAAACCAATCCTCATTGTACTGTGTTATTGTTATTTGTATGTTAAAATAATTTGGGGATCTTGAATGTGTTATTACACAATTTATAAAAATATACAATATTAGGAAAAGAATAAAAGGCATCCAATTGTAAACACAAACATCCACTTTATTTTCAAACTGTGGTTCTGAAAATGGAGCTGAGCGGTCCAAAAGACCCACGAAAAATGAAACCAATCATAATTGGTAAAAACGTCCAGGTGTGGCTGGGTGTCCCTCAAACTGTGGGCCATGGTAACTGCCATGTGAGGAGGTGGATGGCTGTTGAGAAGGGGCAGGTTGGGAAGAAGCGGCAAGATGATGGGCAGAAGTAGACTCCCCGCTATAAATAGGCCCATAATGTTGAGGTGGGGGGCCATAGTGACGTCCTTGAGGAGGATATTGGGGTGGGTGTGTAGGAACTTGGGGAGGTGGCCTTGGTAGAGGGCCAGTTATGTGCCCATGGATTCTCCAGTTCTCCAAAGCCCCAAAGACTTTGGCGGGATCATTTGGAGGAGTGGCTGCCTCCAGAACGAAACCTACTGCTGATTGAGTGCGAAGGTATCGCTCTGGAGGCAGATTCCGAAAATGAGCCGCCAAACTCCGGGCATAAAGATCGAAATTATCCTCATGGCGTGCTCTTGACAGGTAATCCAGGACCTGAGTGTTGACTGCTGATTCCATCATTGGAGCAGGTCGTTTCCGGCGTGTCTGGGAAGGAAACACTTGTGGCTCAACAATTGCAGGAGGAGCAGTGGCCTGGGCCACACGGGCGGGTCTTTCATCCCCACTCTCTTGAGGAGGTTGGGATGCCGGTTCTTCCTCAGCAGCACTGGAGTGCTGCTCCAAGGTCTCCTCCCCTTCTTCCGCAAGGTTGTCCTCCGTTCTTCAAATAAAACACCAAAAAATTATGTCAAATAGTGGGTAGCCCAACCAAAAACAGAGTCAGATACAAATTGAGAAAGGAATAATTGGTTAAAATGGTGATCACAGCATCAGTTTGGGACAGAACAATAGAAAAAGGGTAAATGGAAAACACACAAGATGATGTTTACATACACTTGTGTCATATGTCCATGATTCCTATGCTATAGTACATGACTTGCTATCCCAAAAAGGTTGGTGAAACATTGCGTTTACATACAAGGTTAATATGGGCAAGTATGTCAATTTGAGGAACAAAGTCTACTACACCATTGTGGGACCTTGATCAAAGTGGTGTCAGGTGCAAATATCAGAATGGGAATGTAATTTTACAGTTGCCCCTTGAAAAAATGAACAAGTAGAATAGGATTTGGAAATATACATTCAGTTACGCCACAAAATGTACAACAAATAACCATTGGGTCTAAAAATATAGCCAAAGATCATATTTACGTAACATAATAGATATTTAATGAGTATACCATCATTAACAAACATTAGTAAATAGTAAATTTGTTCTCAAACATGACCATATATTAAGTAGCCTAGCAGATGTCATACAGTGTAGTATGTGGCCTAGCAGATGTCATACAGTGTAGTATGTGGCCTAGCAGATGTCATACAGTGTAGTATGTAGCCTAGCAGATGTCATACAGTGTAGTATGTGGCCTATCAGATGTCATACAGTGTAGTATGTGGCCTAGCAGATGTCATACAGTGTAGTATGTAGCCTAGCAGATGTCATACACTATAGTACATATGCGTAGCTATAGGGGGTGCGAGATAGTAGTCGTTCCTGTGCCTAGGAGCCTGTGGGGGCCCAAACACCATTGCCTAGCATAAGACACACAGAGCACTAAGCGCAGGTGTGTCCAAGCTGAACTGTTGCACCAGGGCCCATGAGCCTTTAGCTATACCCCTGCTATAGTAAGTAGGATGATGGCAAACAGTACTGATAATTGTTTTTGTTTTTTTTTCCCCTTTTTAGTGGAAGAGGTTAAAAACAGATGGCGGAGCTGCCGGGACCAGTTCCGCAAAGAAATGGTTCACGCCAGAAGTGGTTCTGGTCTGGGCAAAAAAAGGCCATATATGTTTAAACAACAATAGATGTTTCTGCAAGACATTATGGATTTGCGTCCGTAAGTACTATGTTCCTAATGTTTGTTAATGGTGGTATACTCATTAAATATCTATTATGTTACGTAAATATGATCTTTGGCTATATTTTTAGACCCAATGGTTATTTGTTGTACATTTTGTGGCGTAACTGAATGTATATTTCCAAATCCTATTCTACTTGTTCATTTTTTCAAGGGGCAACTGTAAAATTACATTCCCATTCTGATATTTGCACCTGACACCACTTTGATCAAGGTCCCACAATGGTGTAGTAGACTTTGTTCCTCAAATTGACATACTTGCCCATATTAACCTTGTATGTAAACGCAATGTTTCACCAACCTTTTTGGGATAGCAAGTCATGTACTATAGCATAGGAATCATGGACATATGACACAAGTGTATGTAAACATCATCTTGTGTGTTTTCCATTTACCCTTTTTCTATTGTTCTGTCCCAAACTGATGCTGTGATCACCATTTTAACCAATTATTCCTTTCTCAATTTGTATCTGACTCTGTTTTTGGTTGGGCTACCCACTATTTGACATAATTTTTTGGTGTTTTATTTGAAGAACGGAGGACAACCTTGCGGAAGAAGGGGAGGAGACCTTGGAGCAGCACTCCAGTGCTGCTGAGGAAGAACCGGCATCCCAACCTCCTCAAGAGAGTGGGGATGAAAGACCCGCCCGTGTGGCCCAGGCCACTGCTCCTCCTGCAATTGTTGAGCCACAAGTGTTTCCTTCCCAGACACGCCGGAAACGACCTGCTCCAATGATGGAATCGGCAGTCAACACTCAGGTCCTGGATTACCTGTCAAGAGCACGCCATGAGGATAATTTCGATCTTTATGCCCGGAGTTTGGCGGCTCATTTTCGGAATCTGCCTCCAGAGCGATACCTTCGCACTCAATCAGCAGTAGGTTTCGTTCTGGAGGCAGCCACTCCTCCAAATGATCCCGCCAAAGTCTTTGGGGCTTTGGAGAACTGGAGAATCCATGGGCACATAACTGGCCCTCTACCAAGGCCACCTCCCCAAGTTCCTACACACCCACCCCAATATCCTCCTCAAGGACGTCACTATGGCCCCCCACCTCAACATTATGGGCCTATTTATAGCGGGGAGTCTACTTCTGCCCATCATCTTGCCGCTTCTTCCCAACCTGCCCCTTCTCAACAGCCATCCACCTCCTCACATGGCAGTTACCATGGCCCACAGTTTGAGGGACACCCAGCCACACCTGGACGTTTTTACCAATTATGATTGGTTTCATTTTTCGTGGGTCTTTTGGACCGCTCAGCTCCATTTTCAGAACCACAGTTTGAAAATAAAGTGGATGTTTGTGTTTACAATTGGATGCCTTTTATTCTTTTCCTAATATTGTATATTTTTATAAATTGTGTAATAACACATTCAAGATCCCCAAATTATTTTAACATACAAATAACAATAACACAGTACAATGAGGATTGGTTTATTAAAGAAAACCTGGACATCAAACAAGTATATCCTTTGGCCCAAATTTGAAGACCCAACATAGGTACACAACATGTTCATTACAATACATGTCAGGAATGCATACATCAAGGAGTATAATGTCCTTAATCTATAACCAATGATGTTAAACATTACATATGTAACCATGACTAAAAGTAAACAATACAATTATTGGTACAGGTAGACGATTTAATGTAGATTTAGACAAATAGATTGCTCGGTTACTAAGATGAGGTATTAGTTCATGTTTCACAGACATATCAAAAAACACTATGTGGGATAGTTTGAGAACTTATGTAAGCCAATAGTACTTTACAGCAGTTCAGAAAATACGCCCACCGGAATGTCTGCCAAACATGTAAGCTCGCAACCCACGTCAAGGGTCCTCATCGTTTTGCGAGGCCCTAACTAAACAATTTCAAAAACTAACTAAAAGAAATCCATCCTGGATACAAACACAGTAGATTACGCCTCAGGTGACGTAACAAAAAATTATGTGTAAACACGTGATGAGTCATGTTACTGTAAAGGCAAGAAACCATCAGGAGAACTGAAATAGTCTGTAAATAATTCCCGAACTCGGAGTCCTGCTGTACTAGCTCTTCCATGATGAGACGACTCTACATGAGGGGCTTCAGTAAAGCTTTCCACATCTTCATCTGGAGTCGCTTCATACATCCGAATGTAGTTATGGAGCACTACACAGGCTTTGATGACATTGTTGACATTTTGCGGGGCAAGTTGAATGGCCGAAAGAAAAATACGCCATTTGCTGGCTAAAATCCCAAAGGCACACTCAACAAACCTTCGGGCCCTGCTTAAGCGAAAATTAAAGTTGCGCCTTTTATCATCCAATCCACTTCTGGGGAAAGGACGCATAAGGTTGGGCAAAAGGCCAAAACCCTCATCACCGACAAAAACATATGGTGCTGATGTACCACCCAAACCAGGAAGAGGAGCAGGCGGGGGAATGTCCAGTTGGTTGGACTGAAGCCACCGACCCATTCTGGAAGCCCGGAAAATGCGAGCATCTGCCGAACTTCCATAGGCCCCGATATCTACAATTATAAACCTGTAGTTTGTGTCAGCTAAGGCCAACAAAACAACAGAGAAAAACTGTTTATAATTATAGAATCGGGACCCTGAGTTTGGTGGCTTCTTTACCCGTATGTGCTTCCCGTCAAGGGCACCAAGACAGTTGGGGAATTGTGCCCTCTCTAGGAAGCCCTGGGCAATCTGACTCCACTGCTGCCTTGTTGGTTGGGGCAGCACAGTAGCTCGCAGCCGCATCCAAATGGTGGCACAGGTTGCCCTAACTATACCAGCTATTGTGGAGGTGCCCATCCTGAACTCAAAATGTAAGGACGAAAACGAATTTCCAATGGCCAAAAATCTGGGGGGAAAAAAAAAAAGGAAACAGGCAAAGTATAAAACAAAATAAAATCATCAATATATCGTGAACAACACAAAATCCACAGCGTAGGAGAAGATTGTGAAAAAGTATACATACCTCAGTGTGATAATTAGCCGCTCCTCAGCAGAAACACTACGCCGCATGTTCGTATCCATGAACGTCAAGTCAGGCCTCAACTCCCCCAAAAGACGGTCAAAAGTGGAGACAGACATGCGGCAATAGTTAAAAAATTTGGCAGGGTGCCCACGAAGATCAGCATACAAACTCGCAAACTGGCCTTTGCAAGCACGCTGAGAAATAATCGGATGAACCCACATCCTCTTCCTCCGCGGTTCCTCACAAATCATTTCACGGCGCTCGCCAAAACAACGAAACACCAACCAGTGCAAAAGCACATGGTCAGTACTTGAAAGGGGGAAAGCCGACATCCTGAAAGGATTCTCAAACGACAAAACTCCACACTATAGATTCAAACCTAAAAAAATGAAGCTTCCCAAAGATAAATAGCATCCTGTGGGTTTTTATATGTGTGTCAATTGAACATGTGACTATGGAGGAGGGATGCGTTTTTTTTCACGCGCGTGAAAAACGCATCAAAACGCATCGCACCCGCGCGGAAAAAACTGAACAACTGAACGCAATCGCAGACAAAACTGACTGAATTTGCTTGCAAAATGGTGCGAGTTTTCCTGAACGCACCCTGAACGCATCCTGAACAAATCCGCGACGCTCGTGTGAAAGAGGCCTTAAGCATGGCGGTGAGCCTCAGTATGACTTTTTAGATGGAGATTGCATGTGGTCACGTACTCCCTGGAACCCCACAGTCACCCCTTCTCTGATGTGCTACCCCAGAACATTCTCTGCCCCAATTCGCAAGAGCTTTTGCAGTCTCAGTGTGCTGACAGTGGGGATTTACCAGTGTTGTCTGAGGAGGTGGTGGACAATGGCGAGACACAGGTGTCGGGGGGGGGGGGTGAGCCACTTAAAAATGCTGCCTGACAACCTGGCGGTGAACCCCTGATTGTCTGTCTTTCAATAAGATTGCAGTGTAAAGCATGGTGGTGAGGCTCAGTAATAAGATTGCAGTGTAAAGCATGGCGGTGAGCCTCAGTATGACTTTTTAGATGGAGATTGCATGTGGTCACGTACTCCCTGGAACCCCATAGTCACCCCTTCTCTGATGTGCTACCCCAGAACATTCTCTGCCCCAATTCGCAAGAGCTTTTGCAGTCTCAGTGTGCTGACAGTGGGGATTTACCAGTGTTGTCTGAGGAGGTGGTGGACAATGGTGAGACACAGGTGTCGGGGGGGGAGGAGGTGAGCCACTTAAAAATGCTGCCTGACAACCTGGCAGTGAACCCCTGATTGTCTGTCTTTCAATAAGATTGCAGTGTAAAGCATGGTGGTGAGCCTCAGTAATAAGATTGCAGTGTAAAGCATGGCGGTGAGCCTCAGTATGACTTTTTAGATGGAGATTGCATGTGGTCAAGTACTCCCTGGAACCCCACAGTCACCCCTTCTCTGATGTGCTACCCCAGAACATTCTCTGCCCCAATTCGCAAGACCTTTTGCAGTCTCAGTGTGATGACAGTGGGCATTTACCAGTGTTGTCTGAGGAGGTGGTGGACAATGGCGAGACACAGGTGTCGGGGGGGGGGGGGAGGTAGTTGAAAGTGAAGCAAGTTACAGTGGGGACTCCTTGGGGGGACTTTCTCATGATGGGACAGATTCAACTTGGGTGGATCAGGCTCAGGAACAGACCTTTTTTTTGTGTGTTTATTTAACTTTTATTTAGCACAAATAACCACAGAGATATTTATTCGTTCTCTTCGCTGCGCAGTCTGGCGTTGGGGTTCGTCACTTTGATGGCGAGCTGTGCCGCTCTCTCCACAATGGTCTTTCGGTTCTTTGAGGAGACGTTGTGGGCAATTTCTGCACAGAAGGACTTGCTGCCCATCAACAGAACCTCGAGCTCCTTGACATTGTGGACCAGGAATTTGCGGAACCCTGTGGGCAGCATGTGTTTGGTCTTCTTGTTGCTACCGTACCCAATGTTGGGCATCAGGACAGTGGCGTAACTACAACTAGCTGGGCCCCACAGCAAATCTTTGAACGGGGCCCCCACAACAACTTCTTCATAACCCCCAACTTACATGCAACCCTGGTTCTTGTGCCTAGTCAAGGTTGCGCTTTCTCAGACAAGGCCTGGCAGCTGCTCAGTCTGTTTCCTAGAGTGTCAGTGTATATAACGTTATTGTATAATACTGTTTAGGGGCCCCTGACAGTAAAATGTTTTAGTCTTCCTCCTGAAGGGGCCCGTTGTGGGTCTGGGCCCCAAAGCAGCCGCTTCCCCTGCTTCCCCTATAGTTACGCCCCTGCATCAGGATCTGCCCTTTGAACCTCCTGCGGGCTCTGTTGTCAATACCTCTGGGTTTACGCCAGTTACGCTTAATCTTTACATAACGGTCTGATTGGTGGGGGATGAATTTCTTCATCCGCCTCTTGACGATCCTGGGCTTAACGAGGGGCCGGAGAGCCGCCATGAAACCGGTTTGGAGCGTCCGCCTTCTCTGCAGACAGCCCGAGGAAGAGAGCGGAACAGATCAATTTTAAGCGTGAGGCAACATCAGCACCACAACCGCTTGGGAGAGGCAGTGGGCATTGTGTTTAGAAAGGCTGATGGGCTTCCGTCAGCACTGTGTGTATAGAACCCCATGGCCTTTCCTAAAAAATTTGGTTACAAAGCCACATGACTCCTGAAAAATTGTTATTAGAAAGACGGATGACTTTCCAGAAATATTGTTATTAGAAAGACGGATGACTTTACTGAAAATTTGTTATTAGAAAGACGGATGACTTCCCAGAAAAATTGTTATTAGAAAGACAGATGACTTTACTGAAAATTTGTTATTAGAAAGACGGATGACTTCCCAGAAAAATTGTTATTAGAAAGACGTATGACTTCCCAGAAAAATTGTTATTAGAAAGACATATGACTTTACTGAAAATTTGTTATTAGAAAGACGGATGACTTTACTAAAAATTTGTTATTAGAAAGACGTATGACTTCCCAGAAAAATTGTTATTAGAAAGACGGATGACTTTACTGAAAATTTGTTATTAGAAAGACGGATGACTTCCCAGAAAAATTGTTATTAGAAAGACGGATGACTTTCCAGAAAAATTGTTGCATATGCAACTCAGATGAAGAGGAAGAGGAGGAGGAGGAGGAAAGCAAGCAATTTAGGAGGTAGCCTGAGGTGGGGATGAGAACTGGGGGGATATCCATGACCTGTTCATCTTGATGAACGTGAGGATGTCAGCGTTGTCGGTGGACAGGCGCGTCTGTTTGTCCGTAATGATACCCCCGGCGGCACTAAAAACCCTTTCAGACAGTACACTTGCAGATGGGCAGGCAAGCACCTCAAGAGCGTACTGCGCAAGTTCTGGCCACCTGTCCAGCTTGGCCAGCCAGTAATTATATGGCGTGGAGTTATCGGTCAGGCCGTTGGTCTGGTCCGCGACATACTCCCTCACCATCTTGCGGTACTGTTCCGCCCTGCTCTGCCTGCCCTGTGGCTGTGTCGCAGTGTCTTGCTGGGGTTTAAGAAACTTGGCAAAAGCATGGAATAGTGTACCCCTGCCCTTGGCGCCTACACTGACTTTCCCCCTCCTCTCCTCTCCAACTTCGGCCACTGCATTCCCCCCCCTGTTGCTCGACTGGTCTGGAAAGGCCTGTAGCAGTTTCTGAACCAGGGCCTTGTGGTAGAAAGTGACTCGGGTGCTCCTTTCCTCCACGCTGCGAAACTGACAACAGGGTGCTCTCAATGTCACTGTCTTCCCCCACCTCCTGTGACACTGCTGAATCCTCAGATCTTAGGTTCCGCAAGGAGTTCTGGATGAGGCACAACAAAGGGATGGTGACACTGATGATGTGTGCATCACCACTAACCATCTCTGTTGCCTCCTCAAAGGGACCTAAGACCTGGCAGATGCCAGCCATCCACGTCCACTCCTCAGCATAGACATGAGGAAGCTGACTGGCCTGACTACCACCTTGGGGGATCAGCTGGCAGTCTACAACTGCCCTGCGTTGTTGGTACACCCTGGCTAGCATGTGTAACGTCGAATTCCAACGCGTGGGAACGTCACACAGCAGCCGGTGAACAGGGAGTTGTAGCCGCCCTTGCACAGTCTTGAGGGTCGCGGCATCGGTGGTGGACTTGCGAAAATGGGCGCATATGCGCCGCACCTTGGTGAGCAACTCACTCAACTGGGGGTATTTATTATATTTATTGTATTTATTATATTATTATAAAATTTATTATACGCACTTTGCGCAACTGAAACGCAAAACCACAGATCAATACGGTAACTATACGCTGTTAGGTATATGGCACCCTGATGAGATGTACCGTCTATGAAAGCTCAGTCAGAATAAACGTACTATATAGAAATATATTTTGCTGCAATTCTTTTCAGACCTATCCAAAAAAATTTATTATACGCACTTTGCGCAACTGAAACGCAAAACCACAGATCAATATGGTAAATATACGCTGTTAGGTATATGGCACCCTGATGAGATGTACCGTCTATGAAAGCTCACTCAGAATAAACGTACTATATAGAAAGATATTTTGCTGTAATTCTTTTCAGACCTATCCCCCAAAAAAATATGCGCAGTTTGCACAACTTAAACGCAAAACCACAGAGCAATACGGTATCTATATGCTGTTAGGTATATGGCACCCTGATGAGATGTACCGTCTATGACAGCTGAGCTCACTCAGAATAAACGCACTATATAGAAAGATATTTTGCTGTAATTCTTTTCAGACCTATCCTATCATGCACAGGAATATATCTGTTTAAGATATGTATAGTTTGTGCCTGTGTACCAGCTCTGCACACAAAGGCTGACAGCATACACTGTAGTTTCCTTCAGAGAATCAATTGCTTTTTAACAGACTGTTGTGGCTTTCTTTTCCTACACAGAATACAGGCTGATAGTATATACTGTTTTTCAGAGTAAAGATAGTCTTTAAAAAGACTTTTCTTGCTTCCTAACTCCTAAGTTCTAACTGCCTGCTGCACACACTACACGAGCTAACTCTCCTATGTCTTGTCTGGTCCCCTTCCCAATGCAGAATGAGGCTGAGGCTGCAGATCCTAGACTCCCTACCATAGGTCAATTTCGGTCACATGTCACTGCCAGCCAATCAGTGCTGGGGAGACATAGGGGCTGTTACATGACAGCAGGCGTTCCCACAGGCTTACCTTTGCTGCTTATTGGCTGAAAAAAAACGGGCATTTCAAGCGGGCAGTGACGCATGGATAGTCACGAGTCCGCGCTGCCTCGTGATACCGAGCCGAGCCGAAGCAGATAACTAATTTAACAATAAATATTTTTAAAAAATCCTGATACAGAAATATGATTTTAGTCATCCAAAAACACATTAGTTTAAGTATTTGTTCTACAATTTACTTTGATCAATTATTTAAAGAAAATAGATAGTTACACAGTCCATAGTATAACGTAGCTTTAAATGTGGGTTTACATATCACTGTTGACTTCAGTATATACAAATAGTCTACACATATTAACTACAGTCACATTCTCAGCATATCTTTATGTGTTATCACAGAAGCCTTGATGTCCTGGAAGGCAGCATCATCACTGATGGCCACATGAATCTCTTTCCTCCTAGACGGCTGGATGTAACATTTTATTTTGCTTTGTTCACCAGACAGTCTTAGTTTCCCTTACTTGTTATAAAAGACCTAGAGAAGATTTACTGAGGTTATTGCATTACTTGACTGGCAAGGTTCCAGCTGAAATGTCTTTTTAAAGTTCTTGCCTGCAGAGTGGAAATTAAGAAGATTCATCAATGTGTCCACAGTGCTTCTTTCTGACGTTGTGAGTCATGGAGGAACCAACTCCAGTAACCAACCTATTGCCTGAGAAATGAGCCATTGGAAATTGAAGTGCATTATTTCCCCTGCTCACAGGCAAGGCACATTGCAATTCTCTCCAGTGCATCTTATTAACAATGCCATTTAAATCACATTGGGATTATTTTTTTTTTTTTTTCAGTAGTTTCTTTACCTGTGCATAGAGCCTTCAATAATAAGTTGTTGATCAGTGATCATCCGGGGAAAAATCCCACTGCATTTTTAACAGCAAATACACAGTTCCAATGAAATTCACCACTGGAGAATCTGTGCGAACATAATAAATCAGAGTTGTCTCTTGTTGCAGGGTATTCTAAGGCATAAATTACTAAGACTGTTGGTGTTTATTGTAATGTCAAATCATTGGGCATAACTTATCTGCCACTAGATCTCCGCCATGAAGATTAAATATTAATGCTTTTGCTGTTATGTCATATTTATGAGGACTTTACAAACATGAATGCTATCAGCTGAAGTGTCTTAAATGCTGCAGTATAATTAAATGCTTGCATTGGGTCAGATGTGGAATGTCCTGTTACAATAAGGCCCCATTCAGACGACCGTGTTTCACGGCTGTATATGGGCCGTGAAAGCCCGGCCTGTGCTGCCCCAGAGGACGGGAGTGCACGGCGTCATTGGTTGCTATGACGCTTCCTGAGGCCGCCGCCGTACAGTGAAACACTGTGCACCACGCCGTGTACAGTGTTTCACTGTACAGCGGCGGCCTCAGGAAGCATCCCGACCATCCCCTCCGCCCTCTGGGGCAGTACAGGCCGGGCTTTCACAGCCCGTATACGGCCGTGAAACACGGTCTTCTGAATGGGGCCTAATAGTCATAAGGATGAGACGCAAAGAAAAAAGTTAAATTACATTCCAGAAATGTCTGAATGAAGTTGAATTTTTATTGCACCTCTATGACCACCTTTGGTTAATTTTCCTCAAGGCTTCTCTGAAGCATTGTGTGTTATATACTGATGTAAAGAAGACTAAGCTGGTATTCCCTTTGAGGTCACAGACAGTAACTTCTTCTTACGCAAGAATGTAGGTGCACTATTTTACATATATTTATTATTTTCAGGAGATCTCAAATATCACTAGTCACGCCCCCTGGTGACGCGACAGGGTGCAATGCGCTTTCGCCCCACAGCGGGTGTGTTCTGGAGGAGACAAGCGGAGGGCTGATTGCAGCCTATCCATTGTTGTGTTCTGACTAATGGAGCGCTGAGCCATGACCTATCAGGCTCTGATCCTGGGACTCGGTGCCCTATTTAAACTCCTTCCTGGCCTTGTGCAAGTGATAGTCTCTGACTCCCTAAGCTGTGTTCCTGGTTCCAGTTCTGTGTGTTTGGATTGCTTCTATTATTGACATCAGATTGTCTTTGACCCCGCTCTCTCTCGTGTTTTGGTACTGTGTTTCTCGTCTAGTTCTGACTTTGGCTTGACTATTTGACTACCCACCTGTCTTTGGTACGAATTGATACTGTATTGTCCCCACGGTTCCAGCTAATTTTCTGGGTGTAATAATATTACAGGTTATAGTTATTAAAATTCTGGAGAAGGGTCCTTGTTCCAGAGATTTCAAAGTCAGGAAGGAATTTTTTCCTAAGATGAGGAAAATTGTTTCTACCTCAAGAGGAGGTTTTATTGTCTTATCTTGGATCTTGGACTACCTTACCACGTTAGCATAAGGCCTCATGTACACATCGGTGTTGAAGTGTTGCACTATGATGTATTTGAGAGAGTTCCCTTGGTACCATCCTTATGCTGTCATTTTTTATGCAAGCTCAATATTAGCTGCATTTGGATGTAAATGTTGGTTGGGCAAACTCTTCATTTACCAATACCACTACTGATATCAATGATTTTTATTATAAATAATTAGTATTGATAATTGGTTAATTATGACAATATTATTCCTTATATGTATTTAAGTGGGACATTTATTATTACAATCAATCGAAAAACACCAATTGTAGCAATTAGTAATACAGGAAAAAACTCTTTATAATAACCAAATAACCACCCGTGTGTACATGCTCAAAAATTAAATAAATAGCTTAAATGAATTCCTATATAGCAGAATACACAAATTCCTTGTTCAAGGTTTTTTGGTCTTTTGTTCTGCTTGTCTTTGATTTTCATAACCGTGTGTTCGTGTTCCATTTAATGAATATGCATTAACTTTTTCCTATGCTATACTGTCCCTCTCATGCCTCCTTTCATTTCAGTTGGCTTCACAGAGAGAGGATTTGCACCTTTAAGAAGATGCCCATTAAGTGATTAACTATCAGGGAAGAAGGGGCTTGTTTACCACACAAGAGTATTAAGCATATCTGTGACATCAATTACTATCATTAGCCAATGCAATTAGACTTTCTAGTCCAAGTCACTGGGGAAGATGAATTTTTTCCATGGTTGCTGTTTTGAAATGACGTCTTGTATATGATTGATGCAGTAAACCGAATTGACATCTTTGAGCACTAAAGGTCGATCTAAAAAGATAGTATGTATGTTATGACTTGTATACTGTTAGGGCCATATACATCAGACCTATGTAATCTTTTTAGCAAATAGAAACTACTACATTTGTTCAAGATGTTTTGTTGTTATCTTTTTTCTTTCTTTATTGCCCTTTTAGTTTTGTAACTGTGTCATGTGGCAGAACCGGCATGTATAAAGCCATTCAGGAAATCTACATACTCTGATCATCTAATTTAATAAATCACAAACTAATCTTCTGTAGAGGAAACAGCTTTTTACCTGTCATTTTATCTGTCAATATTTTTGTAAACAATGTTTAGCCAAATTTTGCCATAAGAGGTGGCATATACTACTAACTGGGTCAGCAACCTTCGGCACTGCAGCTGCTGTGAAACTACAACTCCCAGCATGAACACTTGCTCATCTGTTCTTTTAACTCTGGGAGGATTCTGGGAGTTGTAGTTTCAAAACAGCTGGAGCACCGGAAGTTGCTGATCCCTATACTACTTGGAATCTATCATCAGAAACATGCTATTTAAATTAAGTTTATTATATATTTTATAAACATTTTGGCAGAGTTTTCTGTGTCTGAAAAAAAACATAACACATTCTCAATATCCTGACACTGCTTATGTTATGTAGGTCACTTATAAGCTTTGCTGTACTGTATAGGATGTTACAGACAAAGCAGAGTCATCTCATTATCGTTAGAATGTGGATGTTAATAACAGCTCTGTTGTACTGCCATAGGGTCAGATAAGGCTGGAAATGCCATATATGCAGATAAATAACCATGTTTTATCATCTACAGACACCTAGGGACAGATTTATGGATGAAAATGCACAAGAATTCTGGCTATAATTGAGACAGAATTCTGAACACTCTGCATCTCAGTAGTGGGTCATGGTTTAGCCACAAACGGGTCACGGCTTTAGCTGTAACACTGCACCAAAATTGTGCCATTATTTTGAATAAAATTCTGGCACAAAGTAAACCAATTAATAGGTGGTAAAGCTTAGAATTGTCAGTCTGAAGATGCACCAAATGTATCATCCAGCATCAGTCAATGTGATAAATCTGGCACACCTTTAGACTGTCTGGTTTATACTAAATCTTAGGATTAGTAAATCTGCCCCATTATTTGTGGTCTAAACACCATATAGAAAAATAACAATGTACAGTAAAGTGCTGCAGAAAATGCTCGCACTATATACATGGAAGATTATTATTATAATTATTATTATTATAGACATTTTCAAATTGCAGTGAAATTGAACATCATACCTAAATTTAGTTTAGTTTAAGAGGAGCATAACGTGAAGTTAGATCATGACAGCAGCTGGCAATGATGCAAACTAAAAACAAAACAAAAAAACTATTCTGCCCCCCAACAAATTCACAGAACAATATTTAAAATTGGACCAATTTAAAAGTCATATGCAGAAAGAGAAATATAATGTGACAATCACCATGTACATTTTCTTTATCCTAATTCTATACAAGCAGAGTACAGCAAGCAAGAAACCTCCACCCATTCTATGGATATTTTGCATCCTGTGTTGCTTTCTCTAGGCCTCCTTGTAGTCAATGGCTACTGTTAATACACATATTCCTAGAAAAAAGTACAAACATGCAGCACAAAGTTTATTTCCAAAGTTTACTTCCACTTTTGAAAACAAAGAGAATTGCATGATTTGTTAATATAATATTTTTAGATGACTTACTCCTGGGGCACCCAGGAGACCTAAAAACCAGGAAGCTGCAGAATATTGACTCCTCCTAGTTGTATATACAACTATGCAGGACACCATAAATGGTTTATATAGCAAGCATCATAGAGAGTCTTGTTTCAGGGCTGTAGGTTGGTGTCACTCTTGATGAAGCAGTAATTATTTGGATAGTAACATTATGCTAAGATATAGTACATTATACAGTTCCCTAGTATCTATAGAAGGAAGTGCTGGTATGTATGGGTGTATATGTATATGCATGCATGCATGCCCCCTTAATTAGGCATGCATATACATGTATATCTATATATGGGCCTTCTATATATGTATCTGTGGGTCTCCGGATATGCCCCAATCTGATGCATATGATGCCCCTATATATATATATATATATATATATATATATATATATATATATATATATTTAATCCCAGTAGTGAGAAGGCCAAGATACATAGTATTCACTTTACTCTATTCAAAGCCCCCCTCCTGCAGGAATGCCATATGCCTGCTGGGGTATGGGGGAAGACAAAGGGGCCATATGTTTAGACCCTTTTGTCTCAATAGGTGTGGTGGATGCACTTCCCTCTATCTTAAACTGATAGCAGGAACTTTCAGGCGGGCGTTACAATGGCCGGAGACATGGAGGCTGATGAGATCAATAGAAAATAGATCCGTGTGCTATCAGCAAAAGGTTCCCTGTAGGGGGTGTTGGGCTAGTATCACTACACCTCACTGCTTTCACCTGAAGGGGGAGGGGGCTATATAGCAAACTGTGGGGGCCAGAGAAGGCAGTCTCCTGAAGGAGTCACCTGAAGGAAGATGGGGGAAAGGTCACCTTGACAGAGCTCCAGCAAGGATTGGTCTAAGTATCCTAAGAACCCCTAACCCTTGCCCTACCTTTTAACCCCTGAACCACCAATGCTTTCCCTGTAACCCCTGCAATACCCCAGCAGCCCTATTTTCCCTAACCCATGATCCAAACCCTGTTGCTCTAACCCCTGTAACCATCCTGCCCATACCTCCCTGCACCCTTGCCCTGTGGAACCTGGGCTAACCCCTGCTGCCCTGCCAGTGTCCCTGTCCATTTAACCCCTGCCATACCTCCCTGCACCCCTGCCCTGTGGTACCCCTGTCCATTTAACCCCTGCAATATCCCTCATTATCCCCTACTGTCATTAACCCTTTATATCCCAGGGACAGTATAGTATAGGTGAGGGTGGGCTGCTATCTGTATATTGTGAGTGTGTGTATTATCTAGTTAGTATTGTGGGTGTAAATTACTAGTGGGAGTGTGTAGTGTAGTTGAGTTTTTATACTGAGGGTGTGTTATTGTATTGTTGTGCGGCTATATGTATATATATTTATATACGTTGATATAAATATATATAGATATAGTCTTAATAATTGGACGTAGACATTGTTTTGTTTAATAAAGCCTTTTATTGTTTAAATATACAGTTTACGTGGTCTATATAGACGCCGCTATAGCTTAAGCGTGAAGGGAATAAAACAGTGTGGGAAATAAATAGGCGGAGCTAGCGTCAGCCGGTTACGCCTATTTATGAATATTAATTAATAATATTCCACAAAATATTATTAATTAATAGCTCCTTTAACAGTATCTTAGTCAAAGCACCCTCAGAAGTGGAGACACACATTAAAACCAAGCAATGGAAATTGCGGTGTCCTGACCAGCTGACCTGTAGATGATTATGTATATTATATTTAGAGATGAGTGAATCTATTCGCCGCTTTGTAGATTCGTGTCGAATCTTGGAAATTTTCCGTTGCAAAGAGAACCCACATTTTTTGAGATTCGCTCCGTTAGATTCGTAAAGTTTCGCAAAGCTTTCTAAGCATTCGCTATGTACTCGTACACTTAATTGTACGCTAATGCAATGTATAAGTTACTTTATATGCTTATGCGTACAAATTCAGTTAATTAGTGAACTTTTACTGTTTATTATTCGTGCGGCAAAAAGCCCGAGAAGAAAGTGATCACCTGACCTATTGGGAAGTGCTTGCTCTGATTGGCTCACAGGCTCGGTAAGCCAGGACTCCAGGGAGCTTACCATTAAAAGTATAGAGAGTGAAGACTCCTCCCTTGTAGCTCCGCCTCCATCTACAGTTTGAGACTCAGAGCAAGTGTGCTGTGCAAGATGGCGAAGCAGCTGTGCCCCAACTGGGCAGAAATGGATTAAGGTAGCGATATCCCAGACCCAGAGGTTAAAGAGGAGCCAGAAGAGACTTGGATTCCTAAGCCAAGACCAAAGAAAACACCTGTGGCTGTGGTGTTTGCCGAACCAGCTGGTGCACCGGAGATGCCTGGGGTTCCCGCTCCGCCCCCCAAGAAGAAGGATTACTCCTTGAGGCAAAATGATATTGTCCCAGCAGTGGTGACTGCAAATGCCCTGACATTATGGGATTACAAAAAGGCTGTCGAGGAGTGGGTAATACAAGTCCTGGATCATCCTAGGCCGGGGGATCCTAAATTAGAAAGGAGAAAAGGTACCGTCCTCTGGTTCTCCGTAGAACGGGGAAGTGGGTTCCTCGCTGATGATGAGACAGCAGAGGAGTACTTTGTGGGCCGGCGCTCGGTGAAACGCCCATATTTTCCACAACCCCGCCATAGCCTGTATGCTGGTGACCAAGTGGAGTATACCCCTATGAAGTCCTTGAAGGGGCCCTTTGCCACTGGAGTGACGCTATTAGCCAGGCCTCTGGTACCCGTGTCACCCCCTGAAGTGTGGCCAGAAGATACGGCAGCCATAGGCCGCGTGTGATGCCTCCAGGTGATGGAAGATGGCACCCTGCGCTTTGGAGAAAAGCGCCAATCTCAGCCGGAGCTCCTGATCCCGGGTCTGCTGCCACTACCACCCTCTCTTCAAGTGGGACAGCTAACTACAACTACCTTCTCCTACCAGCCAATGGTAGTAGAGTACCATCTTCCTTGGAAGATGGAGGCCGCCGCTGCTGTGGCCAGAGGAAGACCACTACCTGAACCCATGAAGCCGGAGGTTCTTACTCCCTTCGCGACGGCCAGAGGTTCCAGCAAATTCAAGGCTCAGTTTGCCACAACACTTGCCAGTGTGACCACCCGGTCAATGCCAGAATCCGCTACTAGAGGTCAGTGGATCTCCACTACATCAGCTAGCATGGCTTACAAGAGGCAGGAGCAACCTCTAATGTCTTTTAGTAGCAGCAGCGAGGAGGATTTCCAATCCTTAAACTAAGGGACCCCTCAACAGTCTGCTAGGACTTATGGGAGCCAAAACGTGGACTACTTCTGATGGGTGAGAACTAGTTGGCCATTGTTTTAAGTTAACTTGTTTTTATTGCCCCGTTTGCTCTCATCCAGATGGACAAGTATTGTTAAGACTCCCCCCATCAGCAGAAAAAGTAACGTCCCAGTTGCGCCTAAGCACGACAATTCCCTTTTTACCCCCTACTCAAGTTAGGAAGATGCAGTCAGCAGCAGCCAGGGGAGCTGGGGCTTCTTCCCTGGATGTAACCTTGCCTCCACCACTGCAGCCAGAAGTACTTACCCCTGCTGTCCCGGCAGGAGGATCCGGGAAAGAGCAAGTGACTGCAGCGCTCACCAGTGTGACCACCACCCGGACCCATTCAAGTCCAACTTCCAGAAGAAGAGGGCAGTGGAGTTCCACCACGGCAGCGAGCATGGCCTATGAGAGGTAGGAGCGTCCTCTGATGTCCTTCAGTAGCAGCTCAAGCGAGGAGGACTCATCTGAGGAACCCAACTACTGGCTGTCTCAAGGACACTTTAAGAGGACCTATGGGAGCCACACCATGGACTGCACCTGATGGGTGAGAGCTAGTTGGCACTTTTTGTGTTTGTTTTATAGTTTGTATTGCCCCCATTTGACTCTCACCCAGATGGACATGGCTGTCAGGACTACCACCCCATTCTGCAGAAAATTCCCAATTGTGCCTAAGCGGGCCTATTTTCCTTTTTCCCCCTTCTCAGGTTATTTGGGAGCCCCCTTTGCTGCTATTCTCTATTATCTATGTGGATTGCACATTACCTGTTTGGATTACAATATTACCTCACGTGGATTACAATTGAATTTTGGACGCGTTCCAGACAGACACTGTTTTATCATGCCAAGGAGCCACGAGGAGAGACTCAAACGTATATCTGAGCCTTTTATGCTTGCAAATGTGAAATTGATTGCACTAAAATGTTTGCATACTTATAGTGGGGAAAAAAAGTATTTAGTCAGCCACCAATTGTGCAAGTTTTCCCACTTAAAAATATGAGAGAGGCCTGTAATTGACATCATAGGTAGACCTCAACTATGAGAGACAAAATGAGAAAAGAAATCCAGAAAATCACATTGTCTGATTTTTAAAGAATTTATTTGCAAATTATGGCGGAAAATAAGCATTTGGTCAATAACAAAAGTTCATCTCAATACTTTGTTATATATCCTTTGTTGGCAATGATAGAGGTCAAACGTTTTCTGTAAGTCTTCACAAGGTTGGCACACACTGTTGCTGGTTAGAGATGAGCGAGTAGTGTTCGATCGAGCCGGTATTCGATCGAATATTACGCTATTCGGCATACTCGATTTCAATCGAGTATAACGGCGATGGCGCACTTAGAATTCGTTTCCCCTCCCACCTTCCCTGGCGCTCTTTTTCCACCAATCAACATGCAGGGGGGGTATGACAGGCCCGCGGAGCACGCTGGCAGCGCGAAAACAGCGTCTACATGGATTGGCTGGAAAAACCATGTGACCTCGAATATTAAAAACTCAGCTCTTCCTGCTCGTTCGCATATGCTGCGTGAACTTAGTCAGGGACAGAGGCTGGAGAAGGGACAGATAGGTTTTAGCTGTTGGACAGGCAGGAGCGTGATTAAAAGCCCTTATCAGGGCTACTATAGTGCAGTACAGTGATAGCTTTACTACAATATACAGTCTGCAGAGAACGGTTGCTGTATTCAGGGATAGCTGCTGGAGTAGGGACAGAGAGAGGCATTAGTGGTGTATTAGGTGCTCTGCTACATACCAAACTATATTTGGCACTACTGTTCTGCGTTCTTTTTGGCTGCAAAACCCTGTTATATACCTAGTGTGTATATGCACCATCTGATCTGGCAGTATACGGCTGTGAATTTTATTTTTTTTTTTAAATACAGTTTATTTGGCTCTAGTGTTCTGGGTTCTGTGTGCCTGCAATACCCTTTTTGTATACCAGGTGTAAATACCCACCGTCTGACCTGTTAGTACACGGCTGTGTACCTAGAAATATATAAAAAAAAAAAAAGCCTTTTCATTGGCACCTGTACTTTGCATTCTCTTGCAAAATAATTGTATATACGTAGTCTTCATACACACCGTCTGATCTGTTAGTACACGGCTGTGTACCTAGAAATATAGAAAAAAAAAAAAAGCCTGTTCATTGGCACCTGTACTTTGCGTTCTCTTGCAAAATAATTGTATATACGTAGTGTTCATACACACCGTCTGATCTGTTAGTACACGGCTGTGTACCTAGAAATATAAAAAAAAAAGCCTTTTCATTGGCACCTGTACTTTGCGTTCTCTTGCAAAATAATTGTATATACGTAGTGTTCATACACACCGTCTGATCTGTTAGTACACGGCTGTGTACCTAGAAATATTTAAAAAAAAAAGCCTTTTCATTGGCACCTGTACTTTGCGTTCTCTTGCAAAATAATTGTATATACGTAGTCTTCATACACACTGTCTAATCTGTTAGTACACGGCTGTGTACCTAGAAATATAGAAAAAAAAAAAGCCTTTTCATTGGCACCTGTACTTTGCGTTCTCTTGCAAAATAATTGTATATACGTAGTGTTCATACACACCGTCTGATCTGTTAGTACACGGCTGTGTACCTAGAAATATTAAAAAAAAAAAGCCTTTTCATTGGCACCTGTACTTTGCGTTCTCTTGCAAAATAATTGTATATACGTAGTGTTCATACACACCGTCTGATCTGTTAGTACACGGCTGTGTACCTAGAAATATAAAAAAAAAAGTCTTTTCATTGGCACCTGTACTTTGCGTTCTCTTGCAAAATAATTGTATATACGTAGTGTTCATACACACCGTCTGATCTGTTAGTACACGGCTGTGTACCTAGAAATATAGAAAAAAAAAAACCTTTTCATTGGCACCTGTACTTTGCGTTCTCTTGCAAAATAATTGTATATACGTAGTGTTCATACACACCGTCTGATCTGTTAGTACACGGCTGTGTACCTAGAAATATAGAAAAAAAAAAGCCTTTTCATTGGCACCTGTACTTTGCGTTCTCTTGCAAAATAATTGTATATACGTAGTGTTCATACACACCGTCTGATCTGTTAGTACACGGCTGTGTACCTAGAAATATAGAAAAAAAAAAAGCCTTTTCATTGGCACCTGTACTTTGCGTTCTCTTGCAAAATAATTGTATATACGTAGTGTTCATACACACCGTCTGAACTGTTAGTACACGGCTGTGAAGGCAAAATATTGTAACCAAAAAAAAATAAAATGCGGAGGGGGGCTAGCGGAATCGGACGTGGACGAGGACGGGGGCGCGGAAATGCTGTTGGTGGCCTTGTTGAAGCCAGTGGGGATACAATGCGTGCCTAGTGAGGGTCAGCCAGGATCCCACTCATCCAGAATCCCTGCCTTTATGGGACAGTTAAGCAGGGGGCGGGTTACACCGCTGTTGAGGCCTGAGCAGGTTGAACAGGTGGTGCAATGGATAGCCGATAGCGCTTCCACACAGTTGTCCACCAGCCAGTCATCCACACAGTCTCACTCTGACCCTCCTTCCTCCACACCTGGCCAACAGAGTCATCCCACCATTGACCCCTCCCAGGAGCTCTTTTCAGGTCCTTTTTCAGATGTTCCGGAAGAATTCCAGGAGCTAGCAGAGGAATTTGTTTGTAGTGATGCCCAACCACTTGAGTATTCGCCATCTCCTGCTGATGTGGACCCTGAACCAGCATCTGTTATCATGAGCGATGATGATGATGAGACGCAGTTGCCATCAAGGAAGGCTGTTGGAATGTCCAGTTGGCAGGAGGAGGAGCAGAGTGAGGAAGTGGAAGAGGAGGTGGTGGATGACGAAATGACCGACCCCACTTGGCCAGGGGTGATGTCCAGCGGGGAAAGCAGTGGAGAGGTGGTGGTCTGCGCAGCACCGAAAAAGGCAGCAAGAGGCAGAGGGATGTCCAGAGTCAGAGGGATGTCCACAGGCAGAGGGATGTCCACAGGCAGAGGACAGTCCAGACAGAGAAGTGAGGCCACAGCCAGCAGGGCCGAAGCTGTTCCCGGCTTCGGGCAGTCGCGCGAAGCTCCCCCATCGAGGCCTCGTACTTCTGTGGTGTGGAGATTTTTTAATGTTTGTGCGGATGACAAACTGAGCGCGGTTTGCACACTCTGCCACTCAAAACTGAGTAGGGGCTCTGAGAAGAGCAATCTGACCACCTCAGGCATGCGGCGTCACTTGGAAGTCAAGCACTGGGCTGAGTGGGAGAGAGCAAACGCAATACAACCTGTGCCCGGTCTTGCTGCCACTGCCTCTTCCCCTTTGTTGTGTGCTGCCACTGCGGTCCAGACCTCCAGCCAGGACACCTCCACATCTGCCTCTGCTACTTTGGGGCCTTCTCCTTCAGCCTCCCCTTCCCCCGCCTCTTCGCCTGCACCTTCACACTCCTCGTCCCAACAACTGTCCATCTCGCAGGCGTTCGACCGCAGGCGGAAGTACGCCTCGAGTCACCCCCAAGCCTTAAACTGCCACATCTCCAAACTGCTGGCCCTGGAGATGTTGCCGTTTAGGCTTGTGGAGACGCAGGCCTTCCGCGACCTGATGGCGGCTGCCGCACCTCGCTATTCCGTCCCCAGCCGCCACTACTTTTCCCGGAGTGCCGTCCCCGCCCTGCACCAGCACGTGTCGCGTAACATCAGGCGGGCCCTGAGGTACGCAGTCAGCGCAAAGGTCCACTTGACCCACCGACTCGTGGACAAGCGCTTGCGGCCAGGGACGATACATCTCTTTGACGGCACACTGGGTGAATGTAGTGGAAGCGGGGACGGGGTCGCAAACAGAGACGGCCTACCTACCACCCCCGCCCAAGATTGCCAGCATGGGTTCTGATAAACCCCCCTCCTCCTCCTCCTCCTCTGCCTTAACATCGCCCTCAGCCGCTAGCTGGAAGCGTTGCAGCACTGGCGCGGGGAGACGTCAGCAGGCGGTGCTTAAGCTCATCAGCTTGGGCGACAGGAAGCACAGCGCCCCAGAGGTGAGGGACGCCATATTGCAGCAGACGGAGATGTGGCTGTCGCCACTGCAGCTAGGACCAGGCATGGTCGTGTGCGATAACGGCCGTAACCTGGTGGCGGCTCTGGAGCTTGCCGAACTCAATCACGTACCATGCCTGGCCCACGTTTTTAATCTGGTTGTCCAAAAATTTCTAAAGACTTACCCCAACCTGGCAGAGCTACTGGTGAAAGTGCGGCGCTTTTGCGCTCACTTTCGGAAGTCAACTGTAGCTGCTGCTAGCTTAAAAAAACTCCAGCAACTCCTCCATTTGCCTGAACATCGGCTGTTGTGCGACCTGCCGACTCGCTGGAATTCCACCTATTCCATGTTGGCCAGGGTATGTGAGCAGCAGAGAGCATTGATGGAGTACCAGATTATGAATCCACGCGTGCCTCCAACTCAGCTCCCTCAGTTTGCCAACCACGAGTGGCCATGGATGGCAGACATATGCGATGTACTGCGTATCTTTGAGGAGTCCACCAAGAAGGTCAGCAGCGAGGACGCTATAGTGAGCGTAACCATCCCGCTCCTATGCGTCATTAAAGAATCACTCATCGCAATAAGGGAGAACGCATTGCACGCAGAGGAGACGGGGGTAGGAGGAGACGCAACGGAGCTACACAGTCAGACCACACTTTTGTCTGCTTCACGGTGGCAGTTGCAGGAGGAGGAGGAGGATGAGGAGGAGGAGGACGACGTGAAGGTGGCTGTGGAAGAGGAGGAGGATGCTGGCGGCGAGGGTAGCAGTCAGGCTGTGTGCGTCCCATTGGTTCAGCGCGGATGGGGCAGAGAGGAGGCGGAAGAGGAAGAGGAGGAAATGGCAAGTGATCCTTCTGGTGGAGGCAGTGAGGTCATGCCTATTCAGAGTCTGGCACACATGGCTGACTTCATGCTGGGCTGCTTTTCCCGGGACACACGTGTTGTCCGGATAGTGGAGAACAAACTGTACTGGGTCTTCGCAATCCTGGACCCCCGGTATAAAGATAACGTCTCCTCTTTTATTCCGGTAGAGGAGAGGACGAATCGATTGCTGGAATACCAGAGGGAACTCGTGCAGAACATGATGGAGATTTTCCCACCCACCATCGCTGGCGGCAGAGAGGAGAGGGTCTCCCAGAGTCCCTCAACATCGATCAGGCCCACAGCCACCAGGGGAACACTCTCCAAGGTGTGGGACACGTTCATGGCACCCCCTCGTGCAACTTCCATCACTGCGGGGCCCGCTATCAGCAGGAGGGACAAGTATCGGCGGATGTTGCGGGAGTACCTGGCAGACCGTACGCCTGTCCTCCCCGATCCCTCGGCGTCCTACACTTACTGGGTCTCCAAGTTGGACACGTGGCTGGAACTGTCCCTGTACGCCTTGGAGGTGCTTGCCTGCCCTGCCGCCAGCGTGCTATCAGAAAGGGTGTTCAGCGCAGCCGGGGGCATTATAACCGATAAGCGCAGCCGCCTGTCAACCGACAGTGCCGACAGGCTGACGCTAATCAAAATGAACAGCAAGTGGATTGACCCGGAATTTGCTTCTCCAACAGTGGAAAGCAGCCAAAAGTGAAGTGCCATCTGTATGAAGTGCCATTTCCTCCTCCACCTCCTCCTCCTCCTCCTTAACCGCCGTAGAATTGCTCCGTAAATAAAAAAATGTATATATTTATGGCTCACCT
>ONZH01016104.1:0-85224 GCA_900303285.1 Rhinella marina | reverse complement strand
GAAAGCAGCCAAAAGTGAAGTGCCATCTGTATGAAGTGCCATTTCCTCCTCCACCTCCTCCTCCTCCTCCTCCTCCTTAACCGCCGTAGAATTGCTCCGTAAATAAGAAAAATGTATATATTTATGGCTCACCTCTTGGCCTCCACATAATTTTTAACAGGTCTCACCTCTTGGGCCTCCACAAAATGTTTAACAGGTCTCACCTCTTGGGCCTCCCACAAAATGTTTAACAGGTCTCACCTATTGGGCCTCCACATAATTTTTAACGGGGTCTCACCTCTTGGGTCTCCACAAATGTTTAACAGGTCTCACCTATTGGGCCTCCACATATTTTTAACGGGTCTCACCTCTTGGGTCTCCACAAAATGTTTAACAGGTCTCACCTCTTGGGCCTCCACAAAATGTTTAACAGGTCTCACCTCTTGGGCCTCCACATAATTTTTAACAGGTCTCACCTTTTGGGCCTCCACAAAAGGTTTAAGAGGTTAACAGTGGAAAGCAGCCAAAAGTGAAGTGCCATCTGTATGAAGTGCCATTTCCTCCTCCACCTCCTCCTCCTCCTCCTCCTTAACGCCGTAAGAATTGCTCCGTAAATAAGAAAAATGTATATATTTATGGCTCACCTCTTGGGCCTCCACAAAATTTTAACAGGTCTCACCTCTTGGGCATCCACATAATTATGCTATAAAATATTAGGCCTTATAATTGGCAACTGTACTGTGCGTTCTCTTGCAAAATTCTTTAAATACCTGGTGTTAATACCCACCGTCTGAAAAGTTAGTACACGGCTGTGTACCTTGAACTCTAAAATATTAGGCCTTATAATTGGCAACTGTACTGTGCGTTCTCTTGCAAAATTATTTCACGGCTGTGAAGGCAAAATATTGTAAACCAAAAAAAAATAAAATGCGGAGGGGGGCTAGCGGAATAGGACGTGGACGAGGACGGGGGCGCGGAAATGCTGTTGGGGGCCATAGTTGCTGGTTGAATTATCTGAGGTAAATGATTCTCCTTTAGACGACGCTTTCCCTTTGCATCGTTCTGCGATTAAACCATAAATAACTCTCTGCATATTTATACCAAATGCACCCAGTACGAAAAAAGTCATAGAAAGTTTCCAAACAGAGACTGGAAAACATCAGTAAGTTGAAAAAAACTGTTCGCTAAAAAAAAAAAAAAGTTAAAAATAAAATTGGCAGTTGATAGTATCGAGCTATTGTCACAGAGAGACGCGATTACAACACCTTCATTTACATTCAGTACATGTCTCAAGGCATTGGGAGAATGAAAACAGGCCACGGCTGGAGTATGAAATGTACCACCGCTTTGTACTGTCCGATACTGACCCGGTCCAGGGTGATGTCCAGCGAGGAAAGCAGTGGAGAGGTGGTGGTCTGCGCAGCACCGAAAAAGGCAGCAAGAGGCAGAGGGATGTCCACAGGCAGAGGAATGTTCCACAGGCAGAGGGATGTCCACAGGCAGAGGCATGTCCACAGGCAGAGGGATGTCCACAGGCAGAGGGATGGCCACAGGCAGAGGGATGGCCACAGGCAGAGGACAGTTCAGACAGAGAAGTGAGGCCACAGCCAGCAGGGCCGAGCGTAACCATCCCGCTCCTATGCGTCCTTAAAGAATCCCTCATCGCAATAAGGGAGAACGCATTGCACACAGAGGAGACGGGGGCAGGAGGAGACGCAACGGAGCTACACAGTCAGACCACACTTTTGTCTGCTTCACGGTGGCAGTTGCAGGAGGAGGAGGATGAGGAGGAGGAGGACGACGTGGAGGTGGCTGTGGAAGAGGAGGAGGATGCTGGCGGCGAGGGTAGCAGTCAGGCTGTGCGCGTCCCATTGGTTCAGCGCGGATGGGGCGGAGAGGAGGCGGAAGAGGAAGAGGAGGAAATGGCAAGTGATCCTTCTGGTGGGGGGCAGTGAGGTCATGCCTATTCAGAGTCTGGCACACATGGCTGACTTCATGCTGGGCTGCTTTTCCCGGGACACACGTGTTGTCCGGATAGTGGAGAACAAACTGTACTGGGTCTTCGCAATCCAAGTTGGACACGTGGCTGGAACTGTCCCTGTACGCCTTGGAGGTGCTTGCCTGCCCTGCCGCCAGCGTGCTATCAGAAAGGGTGTTCCGCGCTGCCGGGGGCATTATCACCGATAAGCGCAGCCGCCTGTCAACCGACAGTGCCGACAGGCTGACGCTAATCAAAATGAACAGCAAGTGGATTGACCCGGACTTTGCTTCTCCAACAGTGGAAAGCAGCCAAAAGTGAAGTGCCATGTGTATGAAGTGCCATTTCCTCCTCCACCTCCTCCTCCTCCTCCTTAACCGCCGTAGAATTGGTCCGTAAATCAGAAAAATTTTTATATTTATGGCTCACCTCTTGGGCCTCCACAAAATGTTTAAGAGGTCTCACCTCTTGGGCCTCCACATAATTTTTAAGAGGTCTCACCTCTTGGGCCTGCGCAAAATGTTTACGAGGTCTCACCTCTTGGGCCTCCACATAATTTTTAAGAGGTCTCCCCTCTTGGGCCTCCACATAATTTTTAATACGTCTCACCTCTTGGGCCTCCACAAAATGTTTAACAGGTCTCACCTCTTGGGCCTCCACATAATTTTTAACGGGTCTCCCCTCTTGGGCCTCCACATAATTTTTAATACGTCTCACCTCTTGGGCCTCCACAAAATCTTTAACAGGTCTCCCCTCTTGGGCCTCCACATAATTTTTAATACGTCTCACCTCTTGGGCCTCCACAAAATCTTTAACAGGTCTCACCTCTTGGCCTCCACATAATTTTTAAGAGGTCTCACCTCTTGGGCCTCCACAAAATGTTTAAGAGGTCTCACCTCTTGGGCCTCCACATAATTTTTAAGAGGTCTCACCTCTTGGGCCTCCACATAATTTTTAAGAGGTCTCACCTCTTGGGCCTCCACAAAATCTTTAACAGGTCTCCCCTCTTGGGCCTCCACATAATTTTTAATACGTCTCACCTCTTGGGCCTCCACAAAATCTTTAACAGGTCTCACCTCTTGGGCCTCCACATAATTTTTAAGAGGTCTCACCTCTTGGGCCTCCACATAATTTTTAAGAGGTCTCACCTCTTGGGCCTCCACATAATTTTTAAGAGGTCTCACCTCTTGGGCCTCCACATAATTTTTAACGGGTCTCCCCTCTTGGGCCTCCACATAATTTTTAATACGTCTCACCTCTTGGGCCTCCACAAAATGTTTAACAGGTCTCACCTCTTGGGCCTCCACATAATTTTTAAGAGGTCTCACCTCTTGGGCCTCCACATAATTTTTAAGAGGTGTCACCTCTTGGGCCGCCACAAAATTTTCCATGAGCCTCTGGCCAGCCCACGGCCTCTTCCTGCCTTTTGCGGTCCTACGCATCCCTCAACATCCCCACTGCTTTACCTGCTAGACATGACACTGGGCCAGGTCGGGTGACTGACATCTCAAGCGCCAACAATTTGGGCATTTTAAGGCTTCTGCATGTGTTTGAGTTGTTTTTACATTTTAAAGAAGACATGTCTGACCACATCTCACACACACAATGACAATTAGGGGTGGGGTCTATTTGCTTTCCCCTTTGCTTATGCCATCTGTGGTTGTCATAGGCAACGTGATTTTAAGGGGTGCAGAATTTTATCTTCTTTTTTGTCTAGTTTGGCTTGGGGTCCATGGCAATGTAGAGGAAAGAAGGTTTCCTTGTATGGTCTCACTTTACAGAGAGGTTAGATTGTGTTTGGAGTGTATTGTTGAGAGGCTGTGATAGTGGCGTAATAGTGCGACTTGGGCGCGTTATATGCACCCAGACATGCTTCCCCTGCTGTCCCAGTTGCATTCCAGCAGTGTTGGCATCCTTTTCTGAGGTTCCAGGGTGGACTTGGTGACCTCCAAGTGGTCGAATTGAGATTTCCAAGTGGCGAGCATTTTTTTCCCATAGACTTTAATGGGATTCGATATCCGGTCGAATAGTCGAATTTCGCAGTCTATTCGAATCGAATTTCGAACTTTCGAATATTTCACTACTCGCTCATCTCTAATGTGTATCAATCAACTTTTGTTACTCAAATTGAACACTCCCTTTTCATCGATGAGTCTTCATACTTCTTTGGAATCATCACATTTTTTTGACTACTAGTTTTTCAATTTTTTTATCCTTGGAACTTTCCCTTTTTCAACAACCAAATTTGGTTGTTTCTCTCTCTCTCTTTCTGATAACTTTCTTTCCTAAATTGCTGATGGGGAAACTTTTGAGGGTTAGCACCCTGATGCATTAGTAAGAATTAGAGATCAGCAGATAGACTGTGAACAAATCAAATTCAACCAAAATTTAGTAAAATATTGAGCTGGATCCAGGTGTTATAAACAAATTTTCTGAGCATTTTTGATTCTGGTAGAATCGATTTGGACTCAAATCTAATCAGTTTACCCATTCCCGAAAAAAAAAATTTGAGTTATTCTCTAGTGAGAATCTATTACTTTGTGTAATGTTGGTTGTAGGTATGACTCCCTTTCATTCAATGGTGCTGGTATAGGTCTTTATTGTTTAAAACTATTTGCAGAATACAAACTTGATTGAGTGATATTATGCTGAATAATATGAATTTGAATGTGTATTTGAACTATTGATAGTACCATGTCTGATATTGAAGCATAGAATTAAATTGCTTAAATTATCTATATTGATTATTATATTTTCCATAGCAATTAGATGGAAGCTTATGTTGCAAGCAATAGGTATATTGATCTGAGAAAAAACTCCCCCATGAACAGCATTACATTTTTTTAGAAAAATTCTGAGAAATTGTTCCATGCAGGAAGATTTTGAGTCAATATAAAACTAGAGCAAACAGACTCTTTGATAGAAACTATGGTGCATCATTAGTTAACCCCTTCACACATTATCACGTGAGGGAATGCGGCTTCTTGCCGCATCCTCACATGCATGTACTGTACGTGATGTGATCAGGCAGGTGCAGGAGCTGCACCCGCCGGATCAGTAGCACAGGCCGGCTGTTACTGATAGCCGGGCCCCTGCTGCATCCGCCGATATTGCTGTGTGCGGTGATGCTGGCGGATTAACCCTTTCACATGGCGTTGTCATCGCTGACCGCGGCACATGCGGGGTCTGCAGAGGGAGGGAACTCCCTCTGACTCCATCAGGCCCCCCACACTGCGCTGACAGGGGGGCGATGGTTGCCATGGCAGCTCCGATGCCTTACACAGGCATTGGAGCCTGCCAGCTACGGAAGCCCAGGAGATCCAGTCTGTAAGCTGGGTCTCCTAGGCAACTGTCAGCGTCTTACTGTATAAGATGCTAACAGTTCAAGTCAGTACAATACAGAATGTTTACAATATAGATAATCTATATGGTACCGTGCACTGTTACTTATCCGGAGTATTGATAGAGTCCTTTACTGTGGAGCGTTCCCCGGCCGGTGGCGCCGCTCCGTATACTTCCCTTTGAAGGCTCAGTTCACACTTCAGTTTTTTGGTCAGTTATTTCCATCAGTTAGGGTAGGTTCCAATTGACGTTACTGAATTCCATTATAGGTTCCGTTATAACAGAATTATAACGGAATATTAAGAACAGAATTTTAGGATGGAATGCCAAATGGAAGCCATTCCATTTAGCTCTGTCTTAATACATGTCTACAGGGACACATAACAGTTCTGTTCGGTTCTGTTATATGTACATAACGGAAAAAAAAATCCTGTCGACAGGACTATTTTTTCCATTTTAGAAAGAACTGAAAAAAAATACTCATCTCATCCACTTGCTCGCACAGAGACAGTCCGCTCCTTTCTTAATAAAACACCTGCCCAAGGATCTGCACTAAGTGTGATGACATGACACTATGTTCCCAGCGTGATGTCATGACATCATCGTCACCACGTGTTTATGCTGAGAGCACAGGGTGACATTATCACGCTTATTGCAGGTCCTTGGGTCTTTTTCAATCAAGAGAGGAGCCGACTGTCTCTGCACAAGCAAGTGGATGAGGTGAGTGATTTTTTTTTTTAAACCGAAAAGGCCATATAGCACTAGCATATTACCATTTTTAATGACCGTTAGACGGATGCACTTCTGTCTAAGCGGCTAATAAAAATGGTCCCACTCATAGGCAGAATGGGGTTTTAACATAGCGATTCATGACAAATTAATTACTAATCAAATTTCTTGTCAAACTTCGGAGAAGCTGCCGAATTGGATTTTTCAAAACCTCTCTCATCTCTACTACAAGGGCACAAGCTGGTTAGGAAGACAATGTTACTGCCGATGGGGGAGGGGTAGTTAGAGGGACAGTTTCACTGCCATTGGAGGATTTGTTAAAAGGACAATTTTACTGTCAGTGGGAAGAGGCAGTGAGAGAGACAGTGTAACTGCCACTAGGCGAGGGGTAGTTAGAGGGCAATGTGACTGCCAGTTGGGGAGGGGTAGTTAGGAGGACAATGTTACTGCTGGTGGGAGAGGGTGATTAGGGGGACAATAGTACAACCACTGGGGGATGAATAGTTAGGTGGACAATGTAACTGCCGGGAGGCGGGGGGGTATTTAGGGGAACAATTTTATTGCCAATGTTGAAGGGGACATTAGAGGGATACTGTTACTGTTGATGGGGAAGGAGTAGTTAAGGGGACTATGTCACTGCTGGTGGCAGAAGGATGGATGGAGGGACAATGTTACTGCTGCTGGTATTTTGTGCTGCATGGTGGCACCTGATGCAACTAAGGAGGTATATGGTGCTATTAGGGATGTAACATATTTCCCTTCTGTGTTGCAGCATTCATGGATAACTTGCCACTGTGTTTGTGCAATATCATGTTTGGACTGCTGGAAATTGTGTGCCAGGGCTTTCTTGTAATGCCAGTCTTGCCCCGATCTTCTCCTTACATGTGTATTTAGGTTGAGATCAATGCTAAACACTCATTTGGGCCATCATATTGCTATAATCCAGCTCCAACAGCACTTACCCGACTTCAGTGACCCTCCTTATCATAATTCAAACAAAGAAATCTGTGGGAGTCAGTCTACACAGCCTCCATCACAGTCTATCACTGCTATCTTCTCTTTCCTCACTGTATCTAATATGGTGGATCTGGGTTCTTTAGGGGGCAGTGAAGATTCCGTAATCAGTGCACTGTTTTCTCCAGCCCTCCTTTCCTACAAGATCTGCATCAACCATCTGCCAATCTCTTCAAAACGATCAGACAGATGTTCAGGGATGAATTAACCCAAACTGTGCTTGAGTTCACTGGCCAGATTCAGGAGCTAGGCCAATGGGTGGCAGATATGGATGCCAAAACTTTGTGCCAGAGACTACCACTTATCTTCCACAACATGATGCTGATTATTCTCAAGCTTCTCTACCCTGAGATGTGGGAGAAAATCCTGGGGGCTACACGCAACCTTCAACTGTTAGTCCCACCCACTGTGCATATATATATATGCAGACTTGGGTAGGCACCAAGAGATAAGATTTGTCACTTTAGCTCTTCAACAAGCCCAGGTATGATATCATTGAGGATTCCCATTCTCACCATCCATCCAAGTCAACTCCTAAACTTATATGATCCATAATCTGGAAAAAAATAAACCCTCCAAAAAACTGGCATTCCACCTGATGTGTAACAACCTCTTCCCCAAGACACATCAAGCAGCAAGATCCTGGTTTCAGAAGGCTGGTAGCAGTTTTGGTTCATTGGCGGTGGTCCAGACGGTGACTCTAGTACTCCCTAACACCATTGAGTTTTTTTGGGGCGGATTTCTAGTTCCACAGTCTTATTGTTGACTGTATAGTAGTTGTGCTTGGTGTGGGTTCAGCTTTCTATTTACATTTTGAGTTTTGCAATTTTCTTAGTGTCTAAGTAGATCTTTATTACTGTGCCCAATATAAGTACAGGGTACAGCATGGTGGTTAGTACTGTTACAAATAGTATCAGTGACAGTCTTTTTATATATATATATATATATATATATATATATATATATATATATCTTCTCTTAATAATATAAAAATGAGTTTCTGTCTGTCTGTCTGTCTGTCTGTCTGTTCTCTATGCGCAACCAAACTACTGGACCGATTTTCACCAAATTCGGCACACAGGTACATCAGGTGTCCGGGAAGGTTTTAGACCAGGTCTCATCTCTCTAGGACATACCATTCCTGAGATATTCCCAAAATATGATCTCCATTAGCCAACATTACAACTGGGAGCTTTGGTTTTAAACTCCAACTGCCATTCTCTGCAAAGACACAAACAGGGAGGGCAGGTTTCCATAACAACCAGGTAATTATCAGCAGCTGAGGATCTCATCCATTTCTATTTACTGACACTGTTAAAGGTATTCCGGTTACCATAAATATAACTTATGTTTTTTTCTATTACTACAGTTCAGTAGTAATAAAAGATGTTTTCCTCCACTGCTGTCTATTGCGTGGGCTCATAAATAAGCATGGTATTGACCTTTAATTCAGGCCACCCTAAAAGAAGTACTTAAAACCCCCGCCCCAGGTCTCACTAAGCCACACCCCAACTATGTCAGGCCACACCCCCTTTCACTCCGCAGCCAACAGAGATTGAAAAAATAAAGGTAAAAATCAACTTCTGTCAGCTGCAGGGATGGGTGGGAGGTTGACTTTCTTTCTGCAACAACACACACAAACATTAAATAAAATAGATTAAATACACCCATGCGAAGCGTCTTGCTAATCCACGCCCCCGACTCTGTCAGGTCACGCCCACTCCGCGGCCAATGGGAATTGAAAAAATTAAGGTAAAAATAAACTTCTGTTTGCTGCAGGGGTGGGAGGGTGAATTTCTCTCTGCAACGACACACAAAAATTTTAGATGAAATAGACTAATTATAGACTACAACCGTTCGAAGCCTTTTGCTAAGCCACACCCTGTCTCTGTCAGGCCACGCCCCTCTCACTCCGCAGCCATTCTGCAACGACACACAGAAACATTAAATGAAATAGATTAAATGCACCTATGCGAATCGCTTTGCTAAGCCACGCCCCGACTCTGTAAGGCCACGCCCCCTCCCACTCCGCAGCCAACAGGGATTGAAAAAATAAAGGTAAAAATCAACTTCTGTCAGCTGCAGGGATGGGTGGGAGGTTGACTTTCTTTCTGCAACGACACACAGAAACATTAAATGAAATAGATTAAATACACCCATGTGAAGCGTCTTGCTAATCCACGCCCCCGACTCTGTCAGGTCACGCCCCCTCCCACTCCGCAGCCAATGGGGATTGAAAAAATAAAGGTAAAAATAAACTTCTGTTTGCTGCAGGGGTGGGAGGGTGAATTTCTCTCTGCAACGACACACAAAAATTTAAGATAAAATAGACTAATTATAGACTACAACTGTTCGAATCGTCTTGCTAAGTCACGCCCCCAACTCTGTCAGACCACGCCCCCTCCCACTCTGCAGCCATTCTGCAACAACACACAGAAATATTAAATGAAATAGATTAAATCACCTATGCAAAGCGCTTTGCTAAGCCACACCCCCAACTCTGTCAGGTCATGCCCCCTCCCACTCCGCAGCCAACAGGGATTGAAAGAATGAAGGGAAAAATAAACTTCTGTCAGCTGCAGGGGTGGGAGGGTGAATTTCTCTCTGCAATGACGCACTAAATTTTAGATGAAATAGACTAATTTCAGACTACAACTGTTCGAAGCATCTTGATAATCCACACCCCCAACTCTGCCAGGCCACGCCCCCTCCCACTCCGCAGGCAACGGGGATTGAAAATATGAAGGTAAAAATCAACTTCTGTCAGCTGCATTGACTTTCTCTCTGCAACGACACACAGAAACATTAAATAAATAGATGAAATATACCCAGGCGAAGCCGGGTCTTTCTGCTAGTATATATATATATATATATATATATATATATACAATCCCCGCAGTCTGCATGGATAACACCTGTGGTTTATGACTCTCTCACACCCATCATCTTTCTGGTCCTTCAACAAACAGAAGTCCCTAGAATCTTCCTTTCTAGGGACTATGACTCCATTTTGTCTGCATTAAACATCACATCTCTTTCTCCTAGAGCTTTTACCTACATTAATTGTTCCCCACCTATACACCATTACCATCTGCTGTTTGTTTGATTGCCAGACTCCCATCTCCCTTATGCATTGCCATCCTCATCCAGTTTTCTGTCATCTATTGATGAGTTTATTATTCATCAATTTGTTATTATTATTCGACAATTTATTTGTCTGTCAATCTGATACATGCTTCATATATCTTCTTATGAGTATTGGGTTCTTACATAATTCTTCTCTATTGAAGTCTTGGGGGTTAGTACCAACAGCCAGTTATTAGAACTTGAGAAAGTTACTGCTATATATGAAGTCAAGTTCTGTAGTCTTGCAAACAACCAGCATCATAACACAGACAAATCCTGTCACTGCAGCTAGTCCTGCTCTGTGAATAGGCTATTAATCTGTGTAGTACGGTAAGAGGGTTTATCACAATTTTTTAGGATTCATGTGTTGATTCCCTCACTCTGAAATATATGTTCTGTTGTCTTTATATTATCTGAGTGGCTTAAGGCTACTTTCACACCAGCATTTTTGCAGGATCCGTCTTGAATCTGCAAAAACGCATTCAAGACTGATCAGTTTTGTCCTAATGCATTCTCAATGGAAAAGGATCTGTTCAGAATAAATCAGCTTTGCTTCAGTTCAGTTGGATGTTTGATATCTGTCAATATGGAGAGCTGGGGATTAGCTCTGTTCTATCAATGGGGAGTTCATACTGTATATTTCTACACTTTTTGTCTTTTCCACAATATATTTTGTTCATTTTTACATGTAGAATGGTGTCTCATAATGCAAGAGGCTTCACATCCCCTCAGAAACTCAAAGAAAGCTTTCATAAATTACATAAGATATGCCCCTGATATTTTATGCTTGCAGGAATCTCACTTTAACCAAACTTAAGCCCCTAAATTTTAATCTGACATTAACCCACATTTTGTCACGTCAGGGGGTAAGTGCAGCCCTGACTTAAACACCACCTCTGACCCTGCCTACTTGCATGACCCGTCCTAGTCAATGGCGTACAACTGGGCGACAATCCCTAGCCTAGATACGTTCAGGGGCAAACAGGGGAAGGGAATAACAGGAGAAAACAATAAACTAAAACAGAACCACAATACAGAAATGCAGAGTCGTAAAGCCAAAGTGAAACCTGGAGGACACGTCAAACTACAGGGGAAATCCAAAAGCCAAATCCGATAACAAGCCGAGATCAAACCGAGAGATAACGAAGTACCAGGGGAGAGACAAGAGGGTAGTCGAGTACACAAGCCGAATTCACAGGTAGCAATCACAGTGGTAACAAGCTCTGGATGAAAGACTAATCACAGGCAACCTGTGGCTGGCAGGCTGGCTGTTTAAATAGGGATCCAAGTAAGTCATGTGACGAGGAGGCATCACGTGACCTAATTCCTAAACTGAAACAGGAAATGCTGGCTTCCCTGCCAGTACTCAGAGGTCGGTCACATGATGTGGCCAGCGTCACGTGATCTATAGCACACATATTCATAGCTGAGCACTGGCCCACCTGCCAGCGCTCAGAAGCTCCTCCTGCCCATTGTCAAGGGGGTCGGGAGGACGCCGGGTGCGCTGAGACTGAACGCGCGCCGGGTCCTTCCCGCCCCTATTGTCATTGAGACGAGGACGCACATCTCGTCCTCGCTCCTGAACAACAGTGGGAGTCCGGCGGCGCTGCACGGAGGAAGCACGCCGCCGGCTCCCCGTGACACATTTTATACAGCCTCATATATCATTAAAGAGGTTCTCAATGTTTCTTTATGAAACATTTTTATCTGCTCTGAGTACCCCAAACACTGCATATATTTGCTCCATGTTTTTCATGTCAGTACTTTCCTTCTCCTTTTTTCTGCATCATTTCACTTGGGTAGGATGTTTACATGCAGAATTTCCTAATCGGGTTTCTAACTAAAAGACACAGTTCCTTCTGTAGTAGTCATGCCCCCTACACCTTCCTTCTCCATGTTAGCTAGGTGGAGTAAGCCATGAGAAATGGATCAAAGACTGCTGTGTTTTATTATGAAACCCAGAAGGAAGCTGGTGAAATCAGGAAGTTATATATAAACATCCTACCAGGATCTAGTGAAGCTGAGGAAAGGGAAAGGAAAGTTATGCCTTGAAAAACAGGTATATGGAGCATGGTATATGCAGTATTTGGGGTACCCTGGGCAGAATGAAAAAATCATTATGTACCTGGAAAACGTGTTTAAGTCTCACGGCGTTGACAACATTCTCAGACACTTTTAAGGTTAACTCTATTATTGGTGACATCGAAGTACACTTGATTCTGTTTGGTGCCATAAATGACATTATTGTCTGTATAGTAAACTTCTATACTCCTAATAATGTTCCTATCTCTTTCTTTCACTCAGTTGCTGCTATTATTGCTCCTCTAGTCTATCAAAATGTAGTGTGGTCTTGGACTTTCATGGTAAATACTAGCCTGGACAGCTTTCATAGCTCTGTTTCATAATTTTCTAGTACTCAGATTAGATCAATCGCTGATATCTTTAGTCTATTATATTTAGCAGACCCTTGGTGACAGAAAATGGTGGTAAAAAAGGTTAAATTTATGTTCAATTGCTCAACATCATCATACCAGACTAGATTTGATTCCTTACTATAATTTTGCCTCTGTTCTTCTCTCTCTCTCTCCCTGGGTTGATTGTGACAGGCTATGTTCAGAATTTCACTTCACCAGCAGAGGGACTATTCCCTTCATTACCTTAAATGAAATAGATCACTAATTGCTGATCCTGTAGTCCATGATCTGAGTATCTTGGACTTTTTTTGGCAGTTAAGTTGAGAACCCCAAAACTTACTCTACTCTATTAGGTTTGGCTCTCACATAAGCTCATCCAGGAGAAAGAGGGAGAGAGGAGTGGAGCATTCGAACTTGGAGGACAAGTTGGCCAGATTGGTGTCTTCTCTCCAACAACACCCTTCTTTATATCTCCATCAAAGTACAGGTATACTACTTACAATCCTAATCATATATATGAGTCACTAGCAGAAGGACTCGGCTTCGCCTGGGTGTATTTCATCTATTTCATTTAATGTTAGTGTGTGTCATTGCAGAGAGAAAGTCAATGCAGCTAACAGAAGTTGATTTTTAACTTCATTTTTTTTAATCCCCATTGGCTTTGGAGTGGGAGGGGGCGTGACCTGACCGAGTTGGGGGCGTGGTTTAGCGGGATCTTGGTTGTTGTTGCAAAAAAAGTCAACCTCCCACCCACCCCTGCAGCTGACAGAAGTAGAATTTTAGCTTCATTTTTTCAATCCCCATTGGCTGCGGAGTGGGAGGGGGCATGGCCTGACTGAGTCGTGGCTTAGCGAGACCTGGGGCGGGGGTTTTATGTCCTTCTTTTGAGGGTGGCCTGAATTACAGGTCAATGCCATGGTAATTTATGAGGAAACGCAGTGGGTAGAAGTGGAAGAAAACATTGCTTTGCACGGGTATATTTCATCTATTTCATTTAATATTTGTGTGTGTCATTGCAGAGAGAAAGTCACCCTCTCACCCACCCCGGCAGCTGACAGAAGTTGAGTTTTACCTTCAATTTTTCAATCCCCGTTGGCTACGGAGTGGGAGGGGCGTGGCCTGACCGAGTCAGGGGCGTGACTTAGCGAGACCTGGGGCGGGGGTTTTAAGTCCTTCTTTTGAGGGTGGCCTGAATTATAGGTCTATGCCATGGTAATTTATGATAACACGCAATGGGTAGCAGTGGAAGAAAGCATCTTTAATTACTACTGAACGGTCTTAGTCTAAAATTAGTCTAAAACATAAGTTATATTTCTGGTAACCGGAATACCCCTTTAACAGTGTCATCCACAGCGCTCTGTCCCTTTAAAGCAGTGAAAAGAAATGGCTGGGTTGTTATTTACCTGAGCTTCTCAGCAGGCTGCTAATTACCTGGCTAGGTTGTTATGGAAACCTGTGTGTATGTGGAGAAAATGGCAGTTGGGATTTGAAGTGAAAGGCTCCCAGGCTAATATTGGCTAATGGAGATCATATTATGGGAATATCTCGAGACATCCTAGAGAGCTGAGACCTGATCGAAAACCTTCCCGGACACCTGATGTACCTGTGTGCTGAATTTGTTAAAAATCGGTCCAGTAGTTTGGTCGCGCATAGAGAACAGACAGACAGATGGACAGACAGGCAGACAGAAACTCATTTTTATATATATAAGAGACTAGCAGAAGGACCCTGCTTCGCCTGGATATATTTCATCTATTTCATTTAATGTTTCTGTGTGTCGTTGCAGTGAGAAAGTCAATGCAGCTGACAGAAGTTGATTTTTACCTTAATTTTTCTAATCCCCATTGGCTGCGGAGTGGGAGGGGGCATGACCTGACCGGGTCAGGGGCGTGGTTTAGCGGGACCTTGGGGGGGGGGTTAAGTCCTTCTTTTGAGGGTGGCCTCAATTACAGGTCGATGCCATGGAAATTTATGAGGACACGCAATGGGTAGCAGTGGAAGAAAACATCTTTTATTACCACTGAATGGTCTTAGTCTAAAATTAGTCTAAAACATAAGTTATATTTATGGTAACTTGAATACCAGTGTCATCCACAGTGCTCTGCCCCTTTAAAGCAGTGAATAGAAATGGTTGTGTTGTTACCTGAGCTCCTTAGCTGGCTGCTAATTACCTGGCTGTGTTGTTATGAAAACCTGCCCTCCCTGTGTATGTCTGTGCAGAGAATGGCAGTTGAGGTTTGAAATCAAAGCTCCCAGGCTAATATTGGCAAATGCAGGTCATATTTTGGGAATATCTCAGGAACGGTACGTCCTAGAAAGCTGAGACCTGGTCTAAAACCTTCCCGGACATCTGATGTTCCTGTGTGCCGAATTTGTTGAAAATCGGTTCAGTAGTTTGGTCGCACATAGAGAACAGACAGACAGATGGACAGACAGAAGAAACTCATTTTTATAATATTAAGAGACTAGCAGAAGGACCCAGCTTCACCTGGGTATATTTAATCTATTTCATTTAATGTTTCTGTGTGTCATTGCAGAGAGAAAGTCAGTGCAACTGACAGAAGTTGATTTTTACCTTCATTTTTTCAATCCCCATTGGCTGTGGAGTGGGAGGGGGCGTGACCTGACCGGGTTGGGGGCGTGGTTTAGCAGGACCTTTGGCGGGGGGTGCTTTTAAGTCCTTCTTTTGAGGGTGGCCTGAATTACAGGTCAATGCCATGGTAATTTATGAGAAAACACAGTGGGTAGCAGTGGAAGAAAACATTGCTTCGCACGGGTATATTTAATCTATTTCATTTAATGTTTGTGTGTGTCATTGCAGAGAGAAAGTCATCCTCCCACCCCGGCAGCTGACAGAAGTTGATTTTTACCTTCAATTTCTCAATCCCTGTCGGCTGCTGAGGGGAAGGGGGTGTGGCCTGACTGAGTCGGGGGCGTGAATTAGTGAGACCTGGGATGGGGGGTTTTATGTCCTTCTTTTGAGGGTGGCCTGAATTACAGGTAGATGCCATGGTAATTTATGATGACACGCAATGGGTAGCAGTGGAAGAAAAGATCTTTTATTACTAATGAGCGGTCTTAGTCTAAAATTAGTCTAAAACATTCGTTGAATTTCCCGGAATACCCCTTTAACAGTGTCATCCACAGCACTCTGCCCCTTTAAAACAGTGAAAAGAAATGGCTGGGTTGTTATTTACCTGAGCTCCTCAGCTGGCTGCTAATTACCTGGCTGGGTTGATATGGAAACTGATGTGTATGTGGTGAAAATGGCAGTTGGGATTTGAAGTGAAATGCTCCCAGGCTAATATTGGCTAATGGAGATCATATTTTTGGAATTTCTCGGGAATGGTACGTCCTAGAGAGCTGAGACCTGGTCTAAAACCTTCCCGTACATCTGATGTACCTGTGTGCCGAATTTGGTGAAAATCTGTCCAGTAGTTTGGTCGCGCATAGAGAACAGACAGACAGAAACTCATCTCTTAATATTATAAAAATGAGTTTATGTCTGTCTGTCTATCTGTCTGTCTGTTCTCTATGCGCGACCAAACTACTGGACCAATTTTCACCAAATTCGGCACACAGGTACATCAGGGAAAGTTTTAGACCAGGTCTCAGCTCTCTAGGACGAACCGTTCCCGAGATGTTCCCAAAATATGACCTGCATTAGCCAATATTAGTCTGGAAGCATTTCACTTCAAATTCCAACTGCCATTTTCTCCAGATGCACACAGGTTTCCATAAAAACCTAGCCAGGTAATTAGCAGCCAGCTGAGGAGCTCAGCCATTTCTATTCGCTGCTTTAAAGGGGCAGAGTGCTGTGGATGACACTGTTAAAGGGGTATTCCGGTTACCATAAATATAACTTATGTTTTAGACTAATTTTAGACTAAGGCCGTTCAGCAGTAATAAAAGATGTTTTCTTCTACTGCTACCCATTGCGTGTCCTCATAAATTACCATGGCATTGACCTGTAATTCAAGCTGCCCCCTAAAGAAGGACTTAAAACCCCCACCCCAGGTCTCGCTAAGCCACGCCCCTGACTTGGTCAGGTCATGCCCCCTCCTACTCCGCAGCCAATGGGGATTGAAAAAATGAAGGTAAATATCAACTTCTGTCAGCTGCATTGACTTTCTCTCTGCAACGACACACAGAAACATTAAATAAAATAGATGAAATACACTAATTTTAGACTACAACCGTTCAGTAGTAATAAAAGAGTAGTCTTCCACTGCTACCCATTGCGTGTCCTCATAAATTACCATGACATCGACCTGTAATTCAGGCCACCTTCAAAAGAAGGACATAAAACCCCCGCCCCAGGTCTCGCTAAGCCACGACTCAGTCAAGCCATGCCCCCTCCCACTCCGCAGCCAATGGGGATTGAAAAAATGAAGTTAAAATTCTACTTCTGTCAGCTGCAGGGGTGGGTGGGAGGTTGACTTTTTTGCAACAACAACCAGAAACACTAAATAAAATAGATTAAATATACCCGTGCGAAGCGATGTTTTCTTCCTCTGCTATCCATTGCGTGTCCTCATAAATTACCATGGTATCGACCTTTAATTCAGGCCACCCTCAAAAGAAGGACTTAAAAACAACCCCTCCAAAGTCCCGCTAAACCACACCCCCAAATAATGGGGATTGAAAAAATGAAGGTAAAAATGAACTACTGTTAGCTGGATTGACTTTCTCTCTGCAACGACAAACACAAACAATAAATGAGACGAAATATACCCAGGCGAAGCCGGGTCCTTCTGCTAGTTTTTATATATATAAGAGATTCAAACACTTTTACCACTGCTCTATACCATGCTATTTTTTAAACACCTTAAGCTAGGTAAGGTCCTGGGTCCAGAGGGCTTTTTTCTGACCTTTTATAGGAAATTTCCTTATTAGTTGGTCCCACAAAAAATTAGATTTTTCACTCTTTTAAGACTAAAGATTAAGATTTTAACTTCTGTTTTGGCTCATAGATTAAATTCACAGTTCAGTTAATGCAGAATAATTGGGTTTTAATCCTCATAGGAAAGTCCCTGACAATATTTATAAGATCAACAATTTTATGTCCTGGGCTCAGAGACGGTCCATTCCCCTTACCTCTCTTGCCTTAACCCCTTCCCGACCAGCGCCATACATGTACGGCGCTGCGGGAAGTGACTTCGGCACGCTGATCGGGTGGGTGCAGGAGCTGCGCCCACCCGATCAGCGGAGGGGGTCTGGCTGTGCCCATTAGCCGGACCCCTGCTGTATGCACCGGCATCGGTGAAAACACAGATGCCGGTGTATTAACCCTTCATGTGCCGCAGTCAGCGCTGACCGCAGCACATGAGATGCAGACGGTGGGAAGGGGTGTCCATTGGGTCCCCGCGCTGCTGTGATGGGGACACAATGGCTTAGATAGCAGCCGGATGCCTTCCTTAGGCATCCAGCTGCTATCTACGGAAGCCTGTGAGATCCAGCCCCCTGGATCTCACAGGCAGAAGGCTGTAAGTGTATTACATTGAGTAATACACTTACAGCTAATGCATTACAATACAGAAGTATTTATATGAAATTAACTTTGTGGCACACTGCAAAATGAAGCTGGACTTCAGGTTCCCACCCCGTTTGTAATAGAATAAGTAACTCCAGCATGAATAGAATATTTGCACGTTGTAGTTTATTCGATGTGCGGCCCAATACAACAGGTGTGACATTTCGGCCCTTCCGGCCTTTATCAAACTGTGGCACAGAACATAATAAGAAGATACATAAGTTACAAGTCCAGGGAGTGTATCAAAGAGATAGCAAGTTACATACTAATACAGGTTGGCATAAAGTCTATAGTCGCATATATATATAATGACTCCTATATATGCAGTAACTTCAATACAGAGTAAGGGACATTCTTGAGTAAATGAACCTATATTACTTTGTTGTTGTCTCACTAGTTAGGGTAAAGATCAAAACAGAATCATATCTATGATTTCACATATCGCATAAATAGGTTATATATCGAGGAGTCCTCCTCTGTATCGTCTCTGGTACACCGTAGGTCAGGAAAATATAATAGGTATTTACATATGTACATCTATATACATCTATATAGACAAGGTGAGTATCTCAGCAATAAAGGTGAAATATGACCTATGGTCAAAAACAGCATCGTCCTAGGAGAGAGCCATTTTTCTCAAGCTTGCTACGCACTCATTTAAGATTGATGTGGACCTTATAGATAACATATACAGTCAAAGTTGGTTACCTGGTGCTGCTTGGAGATAGGAGATAGCTGGTACATGTGGACGCTTGTGGATAGGAGCAGTATGCTCTATGTGGAATGCGTCTCGTGTGCATGGACGGGCTGTCGCTTTAAAAAGGGCGCACCTCGAGCGGGGAGGAGGAGCGAATCAACGCTCGTTGCGTGTCAAGCCTCCGTATCAAAGAGTTCAAACATGAGCTCTCCATGGTCCTGTGCATCGTGTAAGTGCGTCTATTCGCTATGGACAGAGTGGCAGATGCGTGCTTTCTTAGTATCGGGATGCTTTTGTAAAAGAGTATATTAGGAGCGTAGATTCGCTGTAGAGGATTCGCTGATGTGTGTTTTCTGTAATGTTCAAATAACGTTGGAATAGCGTAGAAAAGAGTGTAAATGTTCCCTGTGTACAGATGGGAGACTATATGAAGGTAATAAAGCAAATTATCTCTAGGTTGTATGATGGTACCAGGTGATAGCAAATTGTGTAAACTATAACCAATATGTGTCTGGAATTTACCTGTACTGTATGTATAGTGCTAATTAAGGATACGCTGATATAGTTAAGGGCACCAGGTTCCTTATATTCAGTGCATCTAGGAAGATAGGAAAATAGGAAAAATAGATGAATTATTCATAGTAAGGACGATGGACTTATAATGGTTACAGTGAGATGTATGGAATAATCTGGTAATCAATATCAACATCCTTGCATCAAGTAAGACATTAAATCAAGTAAAACATTGGATTTCATACTCCCTATTCATACCATGGGGCTCAAGACTATTGAGCCTATGAATCCAATACGCTTCACGCATCATAAGCCTCTTGATTCTGTCCCCACCCCTCCTTGGTGGCATCACCTGTTCAATGATTTGGAATTTTAATTGCGACAAATTGTGTCCTGCTGTATGGAAATGAAATGGTACAGGTAGTAAGAGATTTTTCTTTCGTATATTTGATTTATGTTGACTCACACGGTCTCTTATTTTTTGTGTGGTCTCACCTACGTAGACGTTTCCACAAGGGCATTTCAGCAAGTAAATGACAAAATTAGTATCGCATGTGTAGTACCCCTTTATTGGGAACTTCTTTCCAGATTGGGGATGATAAAAGTCAGGGCCCTTTAATACATTTGTACATTGAGCACAGTGTATGCAGGGGAATGTACCCCTTTTGGGTGTCCCTAGAAATGTTTTCCTGGGAAGATATTTTGTTGGACCAATGTCTGCCCTGACAAGTCTCTCAAGTTGGTAGGTCTACGGGTACATACTAGGATTGGATTATGAAATGCTGTAATGTGTGGGTATGCCTTCTGTAGGAGGGGCCAATGGTTTCGAATGCTGTTGATTATTTTATTGGCAGTCGGGTGAAAAGTGTGGACAAATGGAATCCGGAGTTGATTGTCAGAATTTGTCGGTTTGGGATTGTTGCTATGGATTTGAAGCAACCGTGGTGGATAGCCCCTATCAAGGAAACGATCTTTCATTTCCTGTAGTCTCAGTTGTCTTGTAGAGTCTATTTTAACAATACGTTGTATGCGTTCAAATTGGGAGTGGGGAAGCGCTTTTTTAGTATTAGGAGAATGAAAACTACTGTAATGTAGGAGATTGTTGCGGTCCGTAGGTTTTCTAAAAAGGTCTGTCGTAATGGAACCTGATGGATCTTTACTGACTGTGGTGTCTAGGAAATTAATGATATTGGCGTCATAATGTAGGGTGAAACGTAACTCGGGATATCTGGAATTCAGGTGTGTGTAAAACTCGAGCAAAGGGTCTAATGGACCCTCCTATATGCAAAATATGTCATCAATATAGCATTTCCAATGTTTAACATGGGTGGTAAACAGTTGATTGGGATAGACATGGGTCTCCTCGAAGTGTGACATATAAGCATTTGCATAGGGAGGCGCCACATTAGACCCCATTGCGATCCCCTGCTTCTGTAGAAAAAAAGTCGTCTTGGAAAAGGAAATAGTTGTTATGAAGAATTGTATACAATAGGTCCATACAGAAGGAAATCACTGAAGGATGGGTGTTGTTGTCCAGAAGTAAGTTATGTACAGCGGTTAAACCCTTTTCATGTTGGATTGAGGTGTATAAACTCGTTACATCCCACGTTACGAATAATGTATTTTGGTGTAATGGTGGTATACTGTTGAGTAGTTTGAGGAAAGTTGAGGTGTCCAGCAGGAAGGATCTTGTTTTTTTGACCAAGGGGGGTTAAAATTTTCTCTAAAATTATTGCAAGTGGGGCCAGAATGGATTCTGTTGATGCTACTATCGGACGTCCAGAGGGATTATAGAGATCTTTATGGATTTTGGGTAGTGTATAAAAAAACGGAATGATTGGATGATTTTTTGTGAGGTAAGTAACTGTTGCCTCATCGAATACATTTAATTGGTGATAATGTGCCAATAATTTGGAAATACGGTCAGACACATAGTGTGTAGGGTCTTTTGTCAGCTTGTAATATACTGTGTCGCCGAAACGTCACACCTGTTGTATTGGGCCGAACATCGAATAAACTAAAACTTGCAAATATTCTATTCGTGCTGGAGTTACTTATTCTAATACAAACGGGGTGAGAACCCGAAGTCCAGCTTCATTTTGCAGTGTGCCACGAAGTTAATTTCATATACAGTATATAACTCCCAAACCGAGTGCTGCACCTGCCTACGCCATGGCCAGTGGAGTTCTTTCCTTCCAAGATTAAGAGATCTCCCTGATGCTATCACAGGCTAACATCTCTGGTGAGTTCTTGCAGACTCCTCCTTCTGACATCAAGGCCAGAGACCTTGAGCGGGAATCCCGCAGACTACTGAATCAAGAACTCCATTATGTTACCTTAGCGGAATACCATAAGGTGAAAAGGATTCCCCGTGGACTTCGAATTCGGAATAAACCAACCTTCTTCAAAGAAGATCCATCCTTTTGTGAGAAATTTGAGCAGATTCTCAACAAATGTTCTTTTGACCTGATGGCCTTGACAGTGTCTTATCTGAAGGAGTCGATCGACAAGATAAAGGAAGAAATATGCGGTATCGAGGACCAACTCAGAGCCATTCTTCCTGGAGAGGAATTTAATTCCCTGAAAGAAAAAATCAAGACAACATTATCCCAGTATAGGAAAGATGTGGAAACGACTAAACGTCAGAAATTCTTACGCGATGCAGAAGATTATAGACAAAATAGGGTCTACAAATGGCCGGAAGGATCAAACGGACGTCTCTTCTCATCTAGTCGACGCTCTACCTCGGCAGACTCATCCCAATCTTCTTCAGGTAATGAAAACCGTTAGCACCGAAAATCCATGGACCAGCGCTCTAATAGAGGCAGAAGGGGACAAGGAGGTGGACCTTCCACTACCACTAGAAATACATCTCAGATGACAACCCACTCACAGGTAAATTCCCTGGTCGTGAACATTTCCTCCTATACACTGGGACCGGCTGAACTGTCCCTATTGGAAAAAGGACTCTAATTTTGTCCGTCTAAACAGTTGGACACCTTCCAACTGGATTTGGACTTGCAAAGACTGTTCAGAAATATTAGGCTAAAAATCCATTTCTCAGTGAATCCAATCCCTACCTCCACTACCGCACCAGGGACACCCGGGACTATGTTATCAGTCAAAAAATTGGGCTTACGCAATAAAATTCACTTTATGCCCCCTAAGACCAATCCTCCCATTGAAACATTTATAGACTTGGTCCAAAACGATGCTAATACATTTAGAAAAGAATTAGAGAGGGGTAAATATAGATTTACACACAATCTGAACAATATGAAAAACAATCACTTTCCTCATTGTGCAAAAAGAAGGACATTATCTTGAAACCAGCAGACAAGGGAGGGGCACTTGTAATAATGGACAGAGAAAAATATATCGCCGAAATACGACGTCAATTAAGTGACGACACAGTATATTACAAGCTGACAAAAGACCCTACACACTATGTGTCTGACCGTATTTCCAAATTATTGGCACATTATCACCAATTAAATGTAATCGATGAGGCAACAGTTACTTACCTCACAAAAAATCATCCAATCATTCCGGGTTTTTATACACTACCCAAAATCCATAAAGATCTCTATAATCCCCCGGGACATTCGATAGTAGCATCGACAGAATCCATTCTGGCCCCACTTGCAATAATTTTAGAGAAAATTTTAACCCCCTTGGTCAAAAAAACAAGATCCTTCCTGCTGGACACCTCAACTTTCCTCAAACTACTCAACAGTATACCACCATTACACCAAAATACATTATTCGTAACGTGGGATGTAACGAGTTTATACACCTCAATCCAACATGAAAAGGGTTTAACCGCTGTACATAACTGACTTCTGGACAACAACACCCATCCTTCAGTGATTTCCTTCTGTATGGACCTATTGTATACAATTCTTCATAACAACTATTTCCTTTTCCAAGACGACTTTTTTCTACAGAAGCAGGGGACCGCAATGGGGTCTAATGTGGCGCCTCCCTATGCAAATGCTTATATGTCACACTTCGAGGAGACTCATGTCTATCCCAATCAACTGTTTACCACCCATGTTAAACATTGGAAACGCTATATTGATGACATATTTTGCATATAGGAGGGTCCATTAGACCCTTTGCTCGAGTTTCACACACACCTGAATTCCAGATATCCCGAGTTACGTTTCACCCTACATTATGACGCCAATATCATTAATTTCCTAGACACCACAGTCAGTAAAGATCCATCAGGTTCCATTACGACAGACCTTTTTAGAAAACCTACGGACCGCAACAATCTCCTACATTACAGTAGTTTTCATTCTCCTAATACTAAAAAAGCGCTTCCCCACTCCCAATTTGAACGCATACAACGTATTGTTAAAATAGACTCTACAAGACAACTGAGACTACAGGAAATGAAAGATCGTTTCCTTGATAGGGGCTATCCACCACGGTTGCTTCAAATCCATAGCAACAATCCCAAACCGACAAATTCTGACAATCAACTCCGGATTCCATTTGTCCACACTTTTCACCCGACTGCCAATAAAATAATCAACAGCATTCGAAACCATTGGCCCCTCCTACAGAAGGCATACCCACACATTACAGCATTTCATAATCCAATCCTAGTATGTACCCGTAGACCTACCAACTTGAGAGACTTACTTGTCAGGGCAGACATTGGTCCAACAAAATATCTTCCCAGGAAAACATTTCTAGGGACACCCAAAAGGGGTACAATTCCCCTGCATACACTGTGCTCAATGTACAAATGTATTAAAGGGCCCTGACTTTTATCATCCCCAATCTGGAAAGAAGTTCCCAATAAAGGGGTACTACACATGCGATACTAATTTTGTCATTTACTTGCTGAAATGCCCTTGTGGAAACGTCTACGTAGGTGAGACCACACAAAAAATAAGAGACCGTGTGAGTCAACATAAATCAAATATACGAAAGAAAAATCTCTTACTACCTGTACCATTTCATTTCCATACAGCAGGACACAATTTGTCGCAATTAAAATTCCAAATCATTGAACAGGTGATGCCACCAAGGAGGGGTGGGGACAGAATCAAGAGGCTTATGATGCGTGAAGCGTATTGGATTCATAGGCTCAATAGTCTTGAGCCCCATGGTATGAATAGGGAGTATGAAATCCAATGTTTTACTTGATTTAATTTCTTACTTGATACAAGGATGTTGATGTTTTTGACCATAGGTCATATTTCACCTCTATTGCTGAGATACTCACCTTGTCTATATAGATGTATATAGATGTACATATGTAAATACCTATTATATTTTCCTGACCTACGGTGTACCAGAGACGATACAGTGGAGGACTCCTCGATATATAACCTATTTATGCGATATGTGAAAACACAGATATGATTCTGTTTTGCTCTTTACCCTAACTAGTGAGACAACAACAAAGTAATATAGGTTCATTTACTCAAGAATGTCCCTTACTCTGTATTGAAGTTACTGCATATATCAGAGTCATTATATATATACAGTATATGCGACTATAGACTTTATGCCAACCTGTATTAGTACCGTGTTTCCCCGAAAATAAGACAGTGTCTTATTATTTTTTTTCCTCAAAAAAAAGCGTTAGGGCTTATTTTCGGGGTAGGTCTTATTTTCAGTGAAACACGGTTTACAGCATGCCCCCATCAGACCCCCGATCAGCCCACTCTGCCCCCTTCAGACCTCAGATCAGCCCACTGTGCCCCCTTCAGACCTCAGATCAGCCCACTGTGCCCCCATCAGACCTCAGATCTGCCCACTGTGCCCCCATCAGACCCCCGATCAGCCCACTGTGCCCCCATCAGACCTCAGATCAGCCCACTGTGCCCTCATCAGACCTCAGATCTGCCCACTGTGCCCCATCAGACCCCCGATCAGCCCACTGTGCCCCCATCAGACCACAGATCAGCCCACTGTGCCCCCTTCAGACCTCAGATCAGCCCACTGTGCCCCCATCAGACCTCAGATCTGCCCACTGTGCCCCCATCAGACCCCCGATCAGCCCACTGTGCCCCCTTCAGACCTCAGATCAGCCCACTGTGCCCCCTTCAGACCTCAGATCAGCCCATTGTGCCCCCTTCAGACCTCAGATCAGCATGCCCCCATCAGACCCCAGATCAGCGTGCCCCCATCAGACCTCAGATTAGCATGCCCCCATCAGACCCCCGATGAGCCCACTGTGCCCCCTTCAGACCTCAGATCAGCCCACCCAGCCCCATAACAATAAAATAAAAAACTCCTCTCACGTGTCCTGCGCCGCGGCTCCGCTCCGGGTGCTCCTCTGACTTCTGAGGCCAGCGCTGCACTGTCACCTGACTGCGTGCAGCGTCAGGTCATAGTGTGCGCACTACGTCCTGACGCTGTACGCGGTCAGGACAGTGCAGCGCCGGCCCTGGAAGCCTGTGGAGCGCTGGACCCGGAGCGGAGCCGCGGCGCAGGACAGGTAAGAGGAGTTTTTTATTTTATTACTATGGGGCAGGGTGGGCTGATCTGAGGTCTGATAGGGTGCCGGCAGCGAAAATATACAAGTGAGCGCTTCCATAATGGAAGCGCTCACTTGTATTCACTTTATACAGTAACGTAGATAGGGCTTATTTTTGGAGTAGGGCTTATATTTTAAGCCTACTCCAAAAACAAGGCAAAATAGCACTAGGGCTTATTTTAGGGATAGGTCTTATTTTCGGGGAAACACGGTATGTAACTTGCTATCTCTTTGATACACTCCCTGGACTTGTAACTTATGTATCTTCTTATTATGTTCTGTGCCACAGTTTGATAAAGGCCGGAAGGGCCGAAACATCACACCTGTTGTATTGGGCCTCACATCGAATAAACTACAACTTGCAAATATTCTATTTGTGTTAGAGTTACTTATTCTAATACAGAAGTATTGTAATTCATTGTAAAGGGGATCAGACCCCCAAAAGTTAACAAAAGTGTAAAAAAAGAAAGTGAAAAAAGTGAAAAAAATAAGTTTTACAAAAAAAGTTTCAAGTTTCAAAAAAAGCGTCCTTTTCACAAAATTGTAAAAAATAGGGAAAAAAAGAAAAATAGACATATTAGGTATCGCCACGTTCGTATCGACAGGCTCTATAAAAATATCACATGATCCACCCCACCAGGTGAACGCAGTAAAAAAAAAAGAAAAAAATAGTGTAAAACAACCATTTTTTAGTCAACTTCCCTTACAAAAAGTGTAATAGCAGACGATCAAAAAAGCGTATGTACCCCAAAATAGCACTAATCAAACTGTCATCTTGTCCCGCAAAAAATTAGACGCTACCTAAGACAATCGCCCGAAAAATAAAAAAAATATGGCTCTCAGAAAACATTACATGAGATGGCCCCCTAGGTGAATGCTGTAAAAAAAAATTTTCCCTCTTGCCTCACAAAAAGACAATCGCCAGAAAAATAAAAAAAAAATATGGCTCTCAGAAAATGGCAACACAAAAAAAAGATTTTATTCTGTTCAAAAATAAATCTAATGTGTAAAATTTAACAAAAATGGTAGACATATTGGGTATCGCTGCATCCGTAACAACCTGCTCTATAAAAATCTTACATGAGATGGCCCCCCAGGTGAATGCTGTAAAAAACTTTAAAAAAAAACTATGCCAAAACAGACATTTTTTTCCTCTTGCCTCACAAAAAGTGTAGTAGCAGGCGATCAAAAAAGCATATGTATCCCAAAATGGTACCAATCAAAACTTCATCTCATCCCGGAGAAATTGATACCCTACCTAAGACAATCGCCAAAAAAATACAAAAAATATGGCTCTCTGAAAATGGCAGCACAAAAACAAGATTTAATTCTGTTCAAAAATGCAGCTAATGTGTAAAATTTAACAAAAATAAAAATGGTAGACATATTGGGTATCACCACGTCCGTAACAACCTGCTCTATAAAAATATCACATGATTTGCCCCCTCAAGTGAATGCTGTAAAAAAAAAATTAAAAAATAATATGCCAAAATAGCTATTTTTTTCACCTTGACTCACAAAAAGTGTAATACCAAGCAATCAAAAAGTCTTATGTACCCCAAAATGGTACCAATGAAAACATCACCTCATACCTCAAAAAATGAGCCCTCACATAAGACAATAAGTCAAAAAAATCAAAATCAATGGCTCCCAAAAAAAAAACCCCATCAAAATCTGTGCTGCAAAATCCATATGGCGCTCCTTCGGTTCTGAGTCCTGCCATGTGCCCCCACAGCAGTTTGCCACCACATATGGGGTGTTGCCGTATTCAGGAGAAAATGGGGAACAAATTATGCGGTACTTTTCTCCTGTTACCCCTTGTGAAAATAAAAAAATTGGGGCTAAAGCAACATTTTATTGGAAGAAATGAAATTTTTCATTTTCACAGCCAAGTGTTTCCAAATTCCGTAAAACGCTTAGGGGGTCAAAGTGGTCAGTACCTCCCTTAATATATTCTTTGAAGTGTGTAGTTTCCAAAATGGGGTCACTTTTTGATGGTTTCTACTGTAGGGGTACGTCAGAGTTCCTCAATTACAAAATGGTGCCTAAAAACCATTCTAGCAAAATCTGCCTCCAAAATTCGTATGACGCTCCTTTCCTTCTGACCACTGCCACAAATCCATAGAGACGTTTACCACCACATATGGGGTATTTCTGTAAACTGCAGAATCAGAGCAATGTATATTGAGGTTTAGTTTGCTGTTAACCCTTGCTGTGTTGCAAGAAAAAAAATATTAACATAATTAATCTACCAAAAAAGTGAAATTTTGAAATTTCATTACATTTTAAATACATTTTGATCCTTAATTTCTTCTACAATGTCAGATGGTTTTACATTTCATAAGTTGCCCTTGGTCTGTTTTTGGGTGATAAACCAGTTGGCTTGAAGCACGCCATGTTCAAACTACTTCAATTTATCCTGTTAATACATATTGCAGCTAAATGAAGAACTCTGAATCTCTTTATTTTGGAGGTCAGGCCTACAATAGATAATATTATTATTTATGGGAAGATTGAGGCAATTTGTGCTGGCACTGTAGATCATTTTAATAAAGTATGGTAACCCTGGCTGTCCACTCACTCCTCAAATATGCATTATTATATTTATTTCAGTGACCACCAGAGTTAACTCTAATATTTTGAGAACTCTGACATCCCTTTTTTTGATCATTGTGTTCTGTCATTTTGTGACATTTCTCCTCAGACTGTCTCTGCCTAACCTTTGTTGCTTTGTATTTGTTTTATTCTGGTCTTGTTCTATTAACCACTTACTGTATGTTTACTGTATCCTACGACACCTGCGTGGATTTCATTGTTTGCTGTATCTTCACTTTATTGTATACTTATCAAGCAAAAACTGCCTTTTGAAATTAAATGTATGATTAATAGTGGCTTTACTGCTGGAACCACCACTCACCAACCACCTACTAGAATATGGTACTGGGGAGGAGGATTTTGAATTGAGCAGTGGTTGAGCCCCAAATATCTTCCCCGGAATATCTGAATAGGTGATAAATGTCACTGGCACATTTTACTTAGGTGCCAAGCATCCATGCATAGCCTGCTCTACATTTCATAGTTTTCTCATATGGACATGTCTAGTTATCAAAAATTCGATTTGGACACTTACACTGGTCACATTATTTGGTCAGTCAAAACAAAGAACAGGTGCAGATCTTTTCATGATACATATTCTGCGAGTAGGATTGGCTCCTGATTTTGGCTCACCATACAGTAACTGCTGGAATTAACTGACCAAATAACTAAAGTGTGAACTTAGCCTTACAGGTCAATCTTTGCGTCAGGTATAATGTACTTAACCGTGCAGTTGCCCAAGATTCTAATATAGAGTGGAAGACTGGTCTCATTTTATACCGTCTGCTGTTTCCATATAGATTGCTAGCTAACCTGTTAGTCACTGATTCTACTAAATGGTGAAAAAGCGGTCTCATTTTACTGTTTTTGGGGTGTTCACATTGATTGATAGATAAGGTATTGTGTTATCCATTCATTCTACTATAGAGTGAGAAGTCTCATTTTACACTGTCTACTGTTTACACATAGATTGCTAGAAAACCTGTTCTGTTTACTTACTGATACAAGTAGTGGCGCGATGACAGAGTGCAGGGGTATCAGCAGTAAATATGTGTTGACGTCAGTGTTTATTTTTCTCTTCTGATCCATCAGAAGAAAAAACCCCAAAAAATGGATCCTGTGTTTTGAGTATCCGCCTTCACACAGTCAGTATTTGGTCAGAAATTGATCAGTATTGGTACAGCAAAAACAGGAGTGGGTCCAAAACAGAGATGTCACATGAAGGAAATATTTGCATGTCTTCTGTGTTTTGGACCCACTCCTGCTTTTGTCTTCCCCATGATCAAATCCTGATGCAAAACACTGATTGATGATCATGATAGATCGCATGATAGATGCCTTATAGATGCTCCAAAGATAGGATCCGTTGTGTTTTTCATTTTTTGGTTCTTCAGACAGATCAGGAAAATGGTAAAATAAATTGTGATGTCAACAAGGCCAAGTAGGCAAATTAGTGTCCCTAGAACACACTGATGAGGGCGGCAACAGCATGAGGAGACAACAAAGTGGCCCAGACACATAGTGGTGAGGGTGGCAACCACATGAGAAGTCAACACAGTGGCCCAGTTACAGAGTGCTGAGGATGGCAACAGCATGAGGAGTCAACACAGTAGCCCAGTCACAGAGTGATGAGGATGGAAACAGCATGAGGAGTCAACACAGTGACCCAGTCACAGAGTGGTGAGGGTGGCAACTGCATGAGGAGTCAACATAGTGGCCCAGTCAGAGTGGTGAGGGTGGAAACCACATGAGAAGTCAACACAGTGGCCCAGTTATAGAGTGGTGAGGTGGCAACCACAGTGGCAGTAACAACACAAGATGGGGGCAGTAGGAGAAGATGGCAGCAGAGACAGCAGGTGTGTGGCATCAGGCAGGTGGCAGCATCAGAATAGTGGCTGAAATATGTGGCCAGAAGTAATAGGCCATTTTTCACAATGTTCTGGTGTGGAACCATGCTGCAGTCATAACATTACTGCCAGAATGATCTAGTCTGATGCATCAGGCACCGGTGTGTGGAATTCCTGGCTGATCTACCTGATTCATCTTTATAAAGGTTAATTTCTCAACATTTCCTGTTAAAAGGTGAGTCCTCTTTGGGTTAACTTTGACCCCATCACACGAAACACTTGCTCTGATGCCACAATACTGGCCGTACAAGAAAGCTTGCACAGGGTAAACTCGGCCAGTTACGGCCACAATTCAAGTTTGGTTGTCCAGTAGTCCTGGGGATCTTGGTGACAGGGTGAGGTCCAAGTATGCCACCAACTGTTTGTTCAGGTTCTGCTCCATGTCCTGCTGCTTATGGCTAGTTTCTTCAGTTTGTGGGTGAAGAAAACTGCTCATAAGAGACTGAAGACTCAAGTTACTGCTGAAAGAGCTGGTGCTGACCCTACCCCTTACACTCCTCCAGCAGTCATGGCAGTGGAGTGTGAGCGTAGAGGGTCTCCCCTGTGACCTTGGTGAGGATGGGCGATGGCGCACGTATGCAGCGACCAACTGACTACATAGGATGTCTTTATAGTAGTTAAGTTTATCACCCCCCCCCCACCCATTTTGGCCTAGTAGCAAGGGTCTAACATGATGGAGAGCCACTAGTCATCCCGCTGCCAAATGGTGATAATGTGACTGTCACTATGCAAGCAACTCAGCATGCATCTGGCCACTTGTGCAAGTGACTCGAAGGCACTCCCTGCCTCCATCTCCGCTGCATACTGCCACAGTCTGTTGGGGTCATCTGCCTTGTCTTCTTCATCACCCTCCAGCTCCTCTTCCTCCTTTCCTGTCGCTTGTACAGATAAACCACTTATTTTTATATACATTTCCTGGGCGTTGATATCCTCCTCCTTGTCCTCCTCCTCCGCCAGTTCAGCCCCCACAGGACCCAGATGGCCATGAGGTGTAGGTGCAGTCTCCTTTCCCCTGGCCAGCAAGATTTATCAGTATCTTTTCCAGGATGTGAAGGAGTGGAATTACTTCATTCATCCAATAGTCCTGGCAACTTACAAATAAAGTGGCCTCCTCAAAGGGCCTGAGCAAATGACAGCTGTCATGCATGAGCTGGTACCTCTGTCTGCTTGCATCATCAAGAAATCATTCATGGCCTTCCTCTGCTCATATAGTCGGTCCACCATGAAGAATGGAATTCCAACATGTGGAAACGTTGCATATGAGGCGATAATGGGGAACACCATTCTCCAGCTCAAGCACAGCATATTTTGGGTGGGGTGGAAGTGCCATGCTTTGCATAGGTGGTATGCTGGAAAACAACTCTGAACTGTGTCTACAGTGGAGGCTGAGGACAAGGCGAAGAATGAGGAGGCAGAGAAGGATATTAACACAGAAATCCCACAATTACAACCTGGAGACGGCATTGGTGTGCTGGTGTGCCTGGGCAGGAACCACATTTACCCAGTGGGCCATAAATGGAATATATTGTACTTGACCATAGTTTCAGCTCCACATGTAAACTGTACCAGACACCAACAGGCACAAGGACTGGCCCACCTTCTGCTCAACATATGTGTGCAGGACTGGTACAGCTGTTTTAGAGACATAATGATGGCTTGGGACACTCCACCTTAGCTTGGCACAAGCCATGAGTTCTCTGAATTGTGCAGAGTCAATTTGAGAATAAAGGCCCCATGGAATTACATATCTACAATACAAGGAGGACACCCCAATAACAGTTAAATTACACTACTGTACTTATTTAATCAAAACTGATAATCAATGCCTAATATTAAACAGGGTGGGCACCCCAATAACAGTTAAATTACACTATTTATTCAAGCCAATTTGAGAAGCAAGGCATAATAGAATTGCTTATCTATTTAAAGAGGACCTTTCACCACTCTTGACATGCTTGTTTTAACAGATTCATGCATTCCCCACGTACTAACAATTCTGGAACATCTATTCTTATGTCTCTATGTTGTGCCATTCCCTTTTTATTTGCACTAGAAGTTATGAATGAATTGCTATTTGCTTTCAGTAAGGGAACAGAGGGGAGGTAACAAGTTGGGGGTGTGAACCTGCACAGTTTGAACATGGCAGCACTGATTGGATAGAGTCAGTCTGCGCAGGTACACCCCCCCAACTGGTTACCACCCCTCTGTACCCTTACTGCAGACTGCTAGCAATTCATTCATAACTTCTAGTAGGAATGTTAAAGGAATGATACAAAATAGAGCCATAAGAATAGATGTTCCAGAATTGTTAGTACGTGGGGAATGCATGAAGCTATTAAAATAGGTGTGTCAGGAGTGGTAAAAGGTCCTCTTTAACAAAGGGGAAACCCTAATAACAGTTAAATTACACAGCTTATTCACCCTAAATTGAGAATCAAGACGTAATAGATAAGCATATCTATTACACAAAGGGGACACCCCAAGAACAGTTAAATTACGCTTCTTATTCACCCCAATTTGAGAAGCAAGGAGTAATAGAATTGCTTATCTATTAAACCAGATGAACACTGTTCAATTAAATAGCTCAGTGCAGGGATTGATGTAAACTGAGCTCTCTCCTATGGATCCTTTCAGCTTTTGATTACACAGCATTCACTGTACCTGCACTGTCTCTATGCTCTCCTTACAGTGTATAAAAACTCTCCCTATGATCTGCCTAAACTGTCCCCGTAGTCTTTTTATCCAAGACAATTAAAGCTTTTTTAAACACTGTCCCTAGGACTTGTCATGTCTCCCCCTATGCTCAGTTCACTGTAAAATGGCTGATACTGGGTGGGATGAGGATTTTTATAGGTCTGTGACATCACAGGGAATGGCTAGCTGCTGATTGGATGGCTGCACTGCATTATGAATGATCACTTGTTCCCGGGCTTCTTACTTTCACTTTGTAACACATGTCACTGCCATTTTAGGAAAAAAATCGATTCACTACCACGAAGTGCCAGGAAATTCAGATTTGTTGTGAATCGAATTTTTCTTAAAGTTCAGATCAAATTCCACTTTGGATGCTTATATTCATTCAACACTAGACATGTCCCTTCCAGTAAACTGCCTTGTGTGTGCTTACCTTTCTATGTTCTGCCTGTGTGATCTGCCCTCCTTGGATTTTTTCCCCATATGCTGTCCCCCTCCCTGCAGCTTAAAGGGGTATTCCGATTACCATAAATATAACTTATGTTTTAGACTAATTCATCATCAATAATTACCCAATATAATGTCAATTTCACATATTTACCATTCAGTAGTTATAAAAGTAGTTTTCTTCCACACTACCCACTGTGTTCCTCATAAATTACCATGGCCACGACCTGTAATTCTGAGCCTTTGTTAGGTCAAGAATGCTCAGTGTGTTGCTATCAATTCTCTAGCTAAATGTTAGTGTGCTGCTGATTACTGAGTAGAGGGGGCGTGACTGCACTGTGATATCAAGCAGCCAATCAATAAACATCAATACTCATGAACAAGCACAAACTCACTGCAGGAATGCGAGGCATTGTGGGGATTGTAGTTTTGTGAGGGAAGATCAGACGCCATGATACCCTCAGTGTGCTGCAGGCTCACACAGGAGCTAGATAAATGGATTGCAAGGTAAACTGAAGCTCTGGTTATATTTATGGGTTCTGGTTGGGTCACAACTTGCAGCCTTAATGCAGTTTTTGAAAAAATTAAGTTACTTTACCGGAATACCCCTTTAATACAGAGAGAAGAGCAGAAACAGCTGTCAGAAATTACGGTACATAAATCCATACAGTAGTCCTCTGATGGCAGAAAGCACTGGTAGGAATAGTAGGACATTTTTTAATGAACCTTATTAATAAGCTGACGGTTTTACCATGGTCCTCACAGTCCCCTGATCTGAACATCATTGAAAATCTGTGGATAGACCTCAAAAGAGCAGTGCATATAAGACGGCCCAGGAATCTCACAGCACTGGGAGAGTTCTGCAAGGAAGAATGGATGAAAATCCCTCAAACAAGAATTGAAAGAGCCTTGGCTGTCTACAAAAAGGGTTTACAAGCTGAATGTGTCATCTTTAAAATTATGCCTTTTGAAGATCATTTTATTTTCAACTTCCAGGGGTGCCCAAACTTGTGTATGCCACTGTACATTATGCAAGGTGGTTCAAAAAGGAGGATGCAAAATTAAAGTCCTGTAGTTAATGTAAACTAATTCTGCTTTGAAACATGAAAGTTGTGTTGTGATTGGTTGCTATGGGCAGTTTATTGCTTATAGCAACCAGTCAAAGCACAACATTAATTTTTCAACAGTACAATTTGTTTGTAAAGGACAGTGGGGGATGACCCACTGTGCCAACTAAGCGGCTTGACTTTGAGATATTCCTGAGGGTGTTGTCCTGGCGGTCCCCTGGTTTTCATCCTTTAACCCATTTATGGTGATCTGGTCTTACCTGCAAGAGAGCCACTATGCTGCTACCTCTTGGAGAAGTCCTGTAAAAGTTGGCAGCTGTCCTACAGGGGTCAGAGACAGAAGCACCATTGGTTCAGGCAATACTCCTAGTCAAGAAATAGTCCGAAGTCAAGATAGGCAAACTTCACGAGTATCTGTAAAACAAGGTCAAGGTCAGGTCAGACAGCTGAGGGTCAATGTGATAAACAAACAGTGGTCAGGACAAGCATCGGTGGATCCAAGATGGTAATAGGCAAGGTTCGGAACAAGGGCAGTCAATCACAGATACTGTAAGCACATATTCATTAGGACAACAATACATAACGTTCAAGCTGAAGCCACATGGGACTCCAGCAACCGGGCCTGCCGCTGTTGAGTAGTGGAAGGCAAGTGGTTTCTGGCCGATTAGACAAGAGAGACAAGATAGGTAACATGGTGTCTGTGCCCATCCGGAAGTGTGGTGCAATGGTGGGCATGGGTAGCCATTGCAAAATTGTTTACTTTAACTACAGGCCTTTACTTCTACATCATCTTTTTTGATTCACCCTGTATGTGTACTTTCTTTTAAACATGGAAGTCTATTGTGACATTTGGCCAATGGATGGCATCCATCAGAGCCAACATTTATATTTTTCTCATCTTGCACCACATATCTTGGGATATATCAAGTTAAGGAAATACTTAAGGGTGGACAATTCTGTATTCAGTAACAATTAAGTATATAAGTCCTCACCGTCTTGCTTTTGAAGCCATTAAGGCCAGTCCCAGGTTCACACTTTCGTTATGAACTCCGGCACTCTGATCACTGTATCTTGTATGTATGCCGGCTTTTGGCTGGACAAAAAATGCTACACGCAGCATTTATTGTTCGCCAGAATGCTGGAGTTCACAGCCCAGAGGTGAATACGGCCTTTCCTTAAATCTCCTCTATATGAGTGATACTGTCAAGGAGGATCCCTCTGGAGCATGATTGGGTTTGACTGAATAAAGCATGTTACTAATATTACTCACTACTTGGTATGATATCTCCCTGTCTTTGTCATACACATCTCCTTCATTGATGCACATATTTCTTCCATTGTCTCCCATTTCCTTGGAGTGTTTTCACCACTTAGGTCCATCCACTGTATAAAAAAAAAATAAAAGAACAAGGATGAACTGGCTAAATCCCATAGATAGACAAGCAGACAGACAGATTTGCAGATCGGTGAACCTCTGCCCATCTTTGCTTCTGAATGACTCTGCCTCTCTAACATGCTCGTTTTATACCCAGTCATGTGACTTAGTTGCACATTGCTCCTCAAACTTTTTTTTCATTAGCACCACTTAATTTTCAAGCCACTTGTTACCCCTGTCCCAACTTTTTTGCGATGTGTTGCTGTCATGTAAATAACTTCATTTTTTTCATGAAGTAATTAAGTACCTGGCTTTTAACATCTGATAAGTTTTATGATCTATTGGGAATATAATATGGGCCAATGAGATTTGCAAAGCATTGCATTTTACGTTTTATTTACATTTATTTACATTTCACACAGCATCCCAACTTTTTGGAACTGTTTTTTTAAATAATCCAGGGGGATGTAATCTTCACTTGTATTCACAGTATTTGTCAAGCTAAAATGTATAATTTCTGCTCTTCAGTTGCTGTGCAAGTCCTTGTTTATCTTTGATGCAGAACACCAAAAAAATAAAATGAGAAGTGCACTGAAATGTTTTACTTAAATTCATATGCTATAGTTTAATAAGATTCTCTCCAAACACTCTTATTTTTTCTGCTCCATTATAATTGAAAAACGGACAGAAATACATCAAGTTGCATGGACTTACACACAGCTAACACTAATTGGTTCCTGTAGAGATCCACAATATTCCAGCTCCATTGTGAGAGAGTATTGAAACATTTTGGTCTCTAATTCAGCCTCGGGTAACTTACCAGGGCACTAGTCAACAACAATTCCTAGCCTAATAGGACCCATGAAAGCTGGCAATGGACTGCATTGAAAGTGGTGAAATCCACAACAAATCCACTAAAGAATGAGCATGCTGTGGCGGCAAATCTGCAGTTTATATCCATAGCAATTCTGACACATATGGATTAACCAAAAGGCTGGGTCTAGACATGGCAGAATTGCCCAGACCCATTGTTCTGGATTTATAAGTAAGAAGGCAGATCCTCCAAAGCAAATATAAACAGAACTTCACTGTTTCACGCCTTGTCACTAGTATTGAGCGAACTAAAGCATCCAAAGTAGAATTCAATCTTCAAAGTTCGGGAAAAATTTGATTCACTGTGAATCTGAATTTGCTTGCGCTTCATGGTAACTAATCGCTTTGTTTTTTTTAATGGATGATGCACATGTTACAAAGTTAAAGTCAGACACCCGAGAACGCAATATGACCCATAATGCTGTGAAACCAGCAAATCCGCAAATAGCTGTCCCCTGTGATGTCACAGCCCTATAAAAAGCCTCATCCCGCATAGTCTCCACCATTTCACTGTGAGCTGAACTTAGGGAGAGACCTGACAAGCACTTATGCGTTAGGGACAGTGTTGCAGAATGCTATAAATAGAAGAATATTGGATAGGGAGAGTGCATGGACAGTGTAGGGAGATTGTGGGGAGAGTTTAGTAAAAGACTGTAGTAAGAGTATTGGGAGACAGCAGGGACAGTGCAGGTTGAGTTTAATCTTGTGTGCATCTTGTTGAATTGCTGCCACATTCCCAGTTAATGTTCATTTATACATAAAATAAATGTGCCTCAGTACTAAAGGTCAGTCTAATATATTTATATAGATGTAGATAAGCACTCAATATCCAGAATACATGGAAACTATTTAATAGTTAAAATAATTAAAAACAATCACAATAATTACAATATAAAAGTATAACAGGACTACAACAAGATTGCTGGATAGCAATTGATAAATGAACGTATCCGCCGTATATCATAAAAGCATACACTTCATATAAAGAAACCTCCTGAACACCTATTTTTGGAACACCTATATTAGCGTCCGATATATATTATATCTATGAGACTATATCTGGTCCGAAGATCTGTGTTATATCTCACTGGTATTTGGGAAAGAATTAGACACCTGTTGTTGTTGTGTATTATTACAAATTGTAATGTACCTTTTTTCAGGAGGTTTCATTATATGAAGTGTATGCTTTTATGATATACGGCGGATACGTTCATTTATCAATTGCTATCCAGCGATCTTGTTGTAGTCCTGTTATACTTTTATATTGTAATTATTGTGATTGTTTTTAATTATTTTAACTATTAAATAGTTTCCATGTATTCTGGATATTGAGTGCGTATCTACATCTACATACATAATCACTTTTATCTATTGGATTGGGTGTGTCCAGTACAGATAGTGCACCTATCCATAGCAAGCAGATTGAGTGAGCCGCCCTGTACTGATATATTGTTTCAGTCTAATATATTGCCATGTACATCTTGTCGAACTCCTGCCACATTCACAGTTAATTTGTTAGGTTAATACACAGAATTACTGTGCCTCAGTATTAAAGGGAAGTCTAATATATCTCTATGTGCATCTTGTTAAACTGTTGCCACATTCCCAGTTAATTTATCAGTTTATACATAGAACTGCTGCAACATTCCCAGTTAATTTTTTATACATAGAAATACTGTGCCTCAGTTTTAAATGGCGGTGTAATATATTGCAGTGTGCATCTTGTCTAACGGCTGCCACAATTACAGTTAATTTGTTACTTTATACATAGAATTACTGTGCTTCAGTATTAAAGGGTGGCGCAATATTTTGTTGTGTGTATGCTATTGAACTGTTGCCACATTCCCAGTTCATTTGTCAGTTTATACATAGAATTACTGTGCCTCAGTATGAACTGGCGGTGTAATATATTGCCATGTGCATCTTGTTTAACTGCTGCCAAATTCTCAGTTGATTTGTTAGTTTATACTTAGAAATACTGTGTCTCAGAGTTAAAGGAAGGTCTAATACAGTATATAACCCATGTGCATCTTGTTGAACTACTGCCAGATTCCCAGTTAATTTGTTAGTTTATACATAGATTTACTGTGCCTCAGTGTTAAAAGGAGGTCTAATATATCGCCTGGTGCATCTTGTTGAACTGCTACCACATTCCCAATTCATTTGTTAGTTTATATAGAATTACTGTGCTTCAGTATTAAAGGGCGGTCTAAAATATTATTGTGTGCATCTTGTTGAACTGCTGCCACACTCCCTGTTAATCTGTTTCTTTACACATAGAATTACTGTGCCTCAGTATTAAATAGTGGTGTATAGAGATGAGCGAATCATTCAAATTTTTATTCGCCAAATATTCGCTGAATATCTGACAAGATTCGTATTCGCACAAACTTATTCGGTCGAATCTACGTTAAAAAAAAACAATCGTTGTTTTGCGAGCATTCCTGTGTAAATTACGTATGTACAGTCAGCGTATGTAAAAGTACGCAACATGTAAGCATTAGCGTACAAAAGTGCGTACGAATCCTTAACGTACAAATGACGCGCAAATGCGTCATATGCACGAGGCTAGGCCGCGGCCTACAGTCTTTAGAGGAAGACTATATGAACTACCAAAAAAAAAAATAAATACACACAATGGGCTAAGGTGCTGTACCATTAAAAACAGTGTAGCTAAAATACAGCAAACACATAAGTATGCAAACATTTTAGTGCAATCAATTTCACATTTGCAAGCATAAAAGGCTCAGATGTACGTTTGAGTCTCTACTTATGGCTCCTAGTTGGCTTGGCAATGATAAAACAGTCTGTCTGGAACAAATATTCCAAAATTCAATTGTAATCCACGTGAGGTAAAATTGTAATCCAAACAGGTTTGTCATGTGTAATCCACACGGATAATAAATAGCAGCAAATAGAGAACCTTTTTGCAAAAGTGGTTCCCAAATAACCTGAGAAGGGGGTAAAAAGGAAAATAGGCGCACTGTGGCGCAACAGGGAATTTTATGAAGAATGGGGGAGTCCTGACAGCCATGCCCATCTGGGTGAGAGTCAAACGGGAGCAACACAAACTAAACAAAAACTACTCACCCGTCAGGTGCAGTCCATGGTGTGGCTCCCATAGGTCCTCCTGACTCCTCCAGCAGTGTCCTGGACTGCAGCCAGCCAGTAGTTGGTTCCTCAGATGAGGGACTTGAAATCCTCCTCACTCGAGCTGCTGCTAAAAGTCATAAGAGGATGCACCTGTCTCTTGTAGGCCACGCTCGCTGCCGTAGTAGAACTCCAGTGCCCTCTTCTTCCGGAATTCAGACTTGACCAGGTCCGGGTGGTGGTCACGCTGGTGAGTGCTGCAGACACTTCAGCTTTTCCGGATCCTCCTGCCGGGACAGCTGTGGTAAGAAGAACTTCCGGCTGCAGCGGTTCCGGAAAGGTTGCATGATCCAAGGAAGACGACCTAGCTTCCCTGGCTGCTGCTGGCTTCACCTTCCACGGCAGCTGGTAGTATTGGTTGATGACCGTTGACTGAAAGGTGAAGGATGACGTGGTCAGCTGACCCAGTTGTAAGGACTGTCGTGGTGGTGGTGGTGCTGGCAGTCCGGGAATCAGTGGCTCCAGCTGAGGCTTTTTTACAGAACCGGAGGACGCCATCTGGGAATTCCTGCAGGCAGCGCAAGCGTCCTGGACCTGGTGGTTCATCCAGCCACACTTCTGCGTCACTTGAAGGCACCAGGGGCTTGGAAAGGAGGGTAACCCCGGTTGCAAATGGTCCTTTCACGGACTCCATGGGGGTGTACTCCACCTGATCCCCCACGTACAAGCTGTGACGAGCTTGCGGCAGGTACGGCCGTTTCACCGACCGGCGGCCCACGAAATACTCCTTCCTAGAGTTGTCATCCTGCAGGAAGCCAGACCCTCACCCCACTGAAAACCACAGCACAGTTCCCTTCCTTCGTTCTAGTGAAGGATCTCCCGGCCTAGGGTGGTCAGGAACTTGTATGGCCCATTCCTCCACCGTGGTTTTATACTCCCACGGGGTCTGTGCACGGGCCATCACAGATGCCAGAACAATGGGGCGAAGTGGACGCTCCAGCCATTTCCGCTGAACAAGACAGGGCGGACCTTCCACCCGCGCGAACACCAGCAGATGCTCCAGCTGTCTCACTAGTCGCAGCTTCAGTTGATGATGATGATGGCCAGGCAGGCACTGAAGCTGGGTTTCTCCGGCACAGTTTAACCTGTGACGCTCTGATGTCTGTAGCGGGTGGTGGTTCTGGAAACTCGTCCCCAAAACACATCTCATTCCAGTTGGGCCGCAGCAAGTCACGCTTCTTTTTTATAGCCATGCTTGCTTTCTTGCTTGCTTTCTTGCAGGTCAGCAGTCAGCACTGGTCTAAACTGGTTCAGACTGCTTGACTCAGGGGAGGGTGGAGTAATGAGGGAGGAGTCTTCACTCCCTATACGTATAAATAGTTAGATCCCCGGTGGGCTGTTTTTTTCCAGTTCGGAGGGGGGCGTATATTTACTTTCCTGCTCTTGCGAACTTGTCCCGCTCACGTATAATGCGTACATTTTGTACGGTTCATACGTATCGTACATATAGTTAGCGTGTAAAATTTTGCGTACGTTTATGAATAATACGAAAAAAGCGATTTGTTGATTTGTATTGGATCTTGGGATTTTTCAGCTGCGAAGCGAATCTGAATTTCCTTGGATTCGCTTTGCAGCTATAAAATCCCAAGATTCAATACGAATCAACGAATCGACGAATAGCTTCGCTCATCTCTAGTGGTGTATTATATTGCCATGCACATCTTGATGAACTGCTGCCACATTCCCAGTTAATTTGTTAGTTTATAAATAGATTTACTGTGCCTCAGTTTTAAATGGCTGTGTACTTTATAGCTCTGATCATCTTGTTTAAGTGCTGCCATGTTCCCAGTTGATTTGTTAGTTCACACAAAGAATTACTGTGCCTCAGCATTAAAGGACGGTTTGATATATCGCTGTGTGCATCTTGTTGAACTGCTGCCACATTCCCAGTTAATTTGTTAATTTATGCAGAATATTACTGACCCTCAGTATTAAAAGGAGGTCTAATATATTGTTAAATGCATCTTGTTGAACTACTGCCAGACTCCCAGTTAATTTGTTAGTTTATACATATATGTACCCTGCCGCAGTGTTAAAAAGGAGGTCTAATATATCGCCGGATGCGTCTTGTTGAACTGCTACCACATTCCCAGCTAATTTAGTTTAGTCCAGTTAGTTTATACATAGAATTACTGTGCCTCAGTATTAACCCTTTCAGTACCGAGCCACTTTTCACCTTAAATCCCAGGCCGATTTTTACAAATCTGACATGTGTCACTTTATGTGGTAATAACTTTAGAACGCTTTTACTTATCTAGGCCATTCTAAGATTGTTTTTTCGTGACACATTGTACTTTATGACAGTCACAAATTTGAGTCGATATATTTCACCCTTATTTATGAAAAAATCCCAAATTTACCAAAAATTTTGAAAAATTTGCAAATTTCCAAATGTCAATTTCTCTACTTTTAAAATACATAGTAATACCTCCAAAAATAGTTATTACATAACATTCCCCATATGTCTACTTTATGTTGGCATCATTTTGTAAATGTTTTTTTTTTTTTTAGGACGTTAGAGGGCTTAGAAGTTTAGAAGCAATTTTTCACATTTTCAACAAAATTTCTCAAACCATATTTTTTAGCACAAATTCAGTTATAAAGTGATTTTGTGAGGCTTACCTAATGGAAACCCCCATAAATGACCCCATTTTAGAAACTACACCTCTCAAGTTATGAAAAACTGATGTTATAAACTTTATTAACCCTTGAGGTGTTCCACAAGAATTAAAGGAAAATGGAGGTGAAATTTCAAAATTTCACTTTTTTTCGTAGATTATTCATGTTAATAATTTTTTTCTTGCAACACAGCAAGGGTTAACAGCAAACTAAACCTCAATATACATTGCTCTGATTCTGCAGTTTACAGAAATACCCCATATGTGGTGGTAAACGTCTCTATGGGTTTGTGGCAGTGGTCAGAAGGAAAGGAGCGCCATACGGATTTTGGGGGCAGATTTTGCTAGAATAGTTTTTAGGCGCCATTTTGTAATTGAGGAACTCTGACGTACCCCTACAGTGGAAACCCTCAAAGAGTGACCACATTTTGGAAACTACACCCTTCAACGAATATATTAAGGGGGGTACTGGTCACTTTGACCCCCTACGCGGTTTACGGAATTTGGAAACACTTGACTTTGAAAATAAAAAGTTTCATTTCTATCAATTAAATGTTGCTTTAGCCCCAAATTTTTCATTTTCACAAGGGGTAACAGGAGAAAAGCACCCCATAATTTGTTCCCCATTTTCTCCTGAATACAGCAACACCCCATATGTGGTGGTAAACTGCTGTGGGGGCACATGGCAGGACTCAGAACAGAAGGAGAAGTTATTGTCTTATGTGGGGGCTCATTTTTTGCGGGATTGACGGTTTGATTGGTACCATTTTGGGATAAATACGTCTTTTTGATCGCCTGCTATTACACTTTTTGTGAGGCAAGAGGGAAAAAAATGGTTGTTTTGGTATAGTTTTTATTTTTAATTTTTTGCTGCATTCGCCTGGGGGGCCATCTCATGTAAAATTTTTATAGAGCAGGTTCTTACGGACGCGGCGGTACCCAATATGTCTAACTTTTTTATTTTTGGAAAGTTTTACACATTAGATTTATTTTTGAACAGAATAAAATCTTTCTTTTGTGTTGCCATTTTCAGAGAGCCATATTTTTTTATTTTTCGGGCGATTGTCTCAGGTAGGGTATCATTTTTGCGGGACAAGATGATGGTTTGATTGGTACCATTTTGGGATAAATACACCTTTTTGATCGCCTGCTATTACACTTTTTGTGAGGCAAGAGGGAAAAAAATGGTTGTTTTGGCATTGGGCTGCTATCCGAGCCATTGGGTCCCCGTCACAGCAGCGTGGGGACCCGATGGCCCCCCGCTCACCACCCTTAATCCCTTAACTCCCGCACACCACATGTGCCGCGGTCAGCGCTGACCGCGGCACATGAAGGGTTAATGCACCGATGCTGGCGCATTCAGCAGGGGTCCGGCACCTGGGCACAGCCAGACCCCCGCCGCTGATTGGGCGGGCGCAGCTCCTGCACCCGCCCGATCAGCGCGCCGTAAAAGGACGGTGCTGGGACTTGTGTTCCGGCTTTTTGCACCGTACATGTACGGCGCTGGGACTCTAAGGGTTAAATAGTGGTGTATTATATTGCTGTGTGCATCTTGTTGAACTGCTGCCATATCCCCAGTTAATTTGTTAGTTTATACAAAGATTTACTGTGCCTCAGTGTTAAAGGGAGGTCTAATATAAAGCTGTGTGCATCTTGTTGAACTGCTGCCACATTGCAAGTTAATTTGTTAGTTTATACATAGAATTATTGTACCTCAGTACTAAAGGGCAGCCTAATATATTGCTGAGTGCATCTTGTTGAACTGCTGTCACATTCCCAGTTATTCTGCTACTTTAAACATAGAATTACTGTTTCTCAGTATTAAGGGGTAGTGTAATACATCGCCATCTGAATCTTGTTGAACTGCTGCCACATTGCCAGTTAATTTGTTAGTTTATATATTGAATTACCGTAACGCAGTATTTAAAGGCGGTCTATTATATTGCCACGTTTATCTTGAACTGGTGTGACCGTTACTGCTACGGTCCGTTACATTTCTGATACATTTACTGTACACTATGGCCAACTGACAGTTCCCTGGGCCCTCCAAAGGAATGGGCAGTGGCAAAAATGTTGCTGTAGCCAGCACAAGTAGCTGCAGAAGATGTGGTGGTGGTAGCAGCAGCTGCAGCAATAGGCCAAAGCTCCCACTGTCATCCAGTGGTCGTGTTGTGGCCAACAATGCTGCTGTAATGGAATAGTTGACTAGCTCTTCAGTATCCTCTCTAGTGACAACAGATACAAACAGCGAGTTGGCATGGCCCAGGAAATGCCTCTGTGCCCTCACCTGTCCTGAACCTGCCTCATGCTTTTGCTGCTCCTTCTGCTAGCCGCCAGCTCTGTTCTGCTTTTCAGTGAGAATGAGCTTTGTGAAGACAGTCAGCAGTTACAGACCAGCCCAGACATAGTGTAGAGGACTGCTGCGGACTCTTCTAGGTGTGCAACTACCGATGATTACAGTCGGGTGAGAGCACATATTGCGAGCGGTCATAGAAATGCACAAGAGACAGGTGAGGATAACACAAGTAACAACCAAACAGATGTAGAAGATGATGTAGCCAATTGCACGTGGAAGCTAGGTTGAAGACGGGACATCATTATCGCCAGGGGGCAAGAGATGGCAGCGTGCTCGTGAGACAGCAGGGTGGAAGCTTGCCCGTGAGACAATCGCAGAAGAGATACACTGTCTGCTACTCGGGAGGCTACCTGTGAGTAACACACTAGCAGTGCAAGGGTTCATAAAAGCAGCAGCAGGCAGGCATCACACAGTGGTGGAGGGAAAATGCTATACTCACCAGTGTGAGAATTTTTCACCAAGTTGCTGGGAGAAGTTAGCGTGGCGATATGCAGGATGTGTGGGCAGAAGGTGAGGTGCAGCTAGGGTGCTAATGTTGGCACGACGACCCTGCATCAACACATGGAGTGTCACCAGCGTCACAATTGGTGTGGGAAAACCGTGCCACTTATTTAGTGTCACAGCCTGATGCAGCAATTGTTGCATCTATCATCGGCCTGCACTCCCTTTCCAGCAGTCAGGGCTCTTCAATGTCAGCAGAAGAAAGCTCCTTTTCATCAACTTCAATGTCATCAATTGCTCCTGTTGCCCCCTCCCCCCTCCTTCTCCTCGTCACTTGTTCTGACAGCAATTGATCACCGAGGTGATTAAAAAAAGACAGCAGTATTTGTGCAATCATCCTATGGCATTGTAGCTGAACGTTCACCTGGCCAAGTTCCTAATACTACAATGCCTCTCTTTCCATGTAGTTGACTATGGAAGTAGTATGTAGTAGAATATGGAAATCATTCTTTTTTTATGCACCCCTTAGGGGGGCAGGTTTCAGTGATGACTATCCTCATCTTTTGCTGGCTTAACTTCTTCCAAATCATCCTTTGCAGTCTCCATGTTAAAAAAAAAAGTCAACCAGATACAAAGAGAGGAGAAGCTGGATCATCGGTATTAGATGATATGAAAAAAAGTGGAAAGGCAGATGCCAGAAGAAGGGTTCTTTCAACTTTAGGGCAGTAGAGCGGTCGGGGTTGCAGAAGCTGGTTTGCAACTAGGGGGAGTGTAGGGGATGGCGCTTCCTTCTTGTGTGACTCTGGGAATGAACCATGACCATTTTTCTTTCCTCTTTTATCAGTTCGTTGGAACCACCGGTAAACCGAGAGCAAGGCAGGCGGTTGTTCCGCAACCAGAAAGAACGCACACTTGGTGTTTAAGTTTAAGAACAATACATTTACTATAGATTAATAAAGGCAAGTATCCATACACTGGGAGGTGATGTAAGTTGGGGTTTTGCAGTGACTGTCCGGTACTCAACAGCACTGCGAGTCTCTAGTTTTGGTGCAATATACACAGCCAAAATGTCAGCCTCACTGGTTAGCCACTGCACACAGTTCTCTCAGCGTGGCTCCACTAAATGTGCTTGTCTCTTTACACTCTGTCCGCCTCTGGACTGAAGTACATACAGCTTAGCTGCACAGGAGTGTTCTCTGATGCCTCCACACGCTTTTAACACAGCACAGACACCTGTCTTTCTCTTGCCAAGATGGCTACAGCTCCTTGTCTCTTCACTTCCTGCTTCTCTTCTCTCTCTGCAAAACTGGCAGGATGACCTCATTGGGGGCGTGTCACTCCAGCATCTCAGTACAATGGCTGCTGTCTTAAAGGACCAGAATCACAGAAATACAGGAACAGATATGCATTTAACTTTAACACATTTTAAACATACTAATGAAAGTTAGGATATCATTGAGCTGTCTCTTACACACCTGTTGCGCAATGAGGTACTCTTCATATGTAGTGTTAGGATGCAAGGGTTAAAGGTAAGTATAAGTCCTTTTTTAGCCCCTTCCCGTCCAGCGACTTACATGTACGGCGCTGAGGGAAGTGCATTGCCGCCCAGTACCGTAGTACTACGGTGCGCTGATCGGGCGGATGCAGGAGCTGCGCCCGCCCAATCAGCGGCAGGGGTCCGGCTGTGCCCATTTGCCGGACCCCTGCTGTATGTGCTGGCATCGGTGAAAACACCGATGCCGGTGCATTAACCCTTCATGTGCCGCGGTCAGCTCTGACCGCGGCACATGGGATGTGTGCGGCTTGCAGGGGGAGTCCATCGGGTCCCCATGCTGCTGTGACGGGGACCCGATGGCAGGGAAGGTAGCCCGATGCCTTCCTTAGGCATCAGACTGCCTTCTACGGAAGCCTGTGAGATCCAGCCCCCTGGATGCCACAGACAGTGAGCTGTAAGTGTATTACTGTGTGTAATATACTTACAGCCAATGCATTACAATACAGGAATATTGTAATGCATTGTAAAGGGGATCAGACCCCCAAAAGTTAAAAAATGTGAAAAAAGTTAAAAAAGTTTAAAAAAAATAAAGTTAAAAAAACAATAATAACAAAAGTTTCAAGTAAAAAAAAAAGTGCCATTTTCCAAAAATAAAGTAAAAATAATTGTAAAAAAAAGGAAAAAAAGAAAAGTATACATATTAGATATCGCAGCGTCCAGCTCTATAAAAATATCACATGATCCATGATCCGCCAGGTGAACACAGTAAAAAAAAAAAAAGTGCCAAAACAGCCATTTTTTGGTCACGTTCCCTCACAAAAAGTGTAATAGCAAACGATCAAAAAGGTGTATTTAACCCAAAATAGTACCAATAAAGCCATCATCTTGTCCCACAAAAAATGATACCCTAACTAAGACAATTGCCCAAAAAATAAAAAAAAATATGGCTCTGAGAAAATGACAACACAAAAAAAGATTTTATTCTGTTCAAAAATGCATCTAATGTGTAAAACTTAACAAAAATCTAAATGTTAGATATATTGGGTATCGCCGCGTCCGTAGCAACCTGCTCTATAAAAATATTACATGAGATGGCCCCCCAGGTGAATGCTGTAAAAAAAATTTTTTTAAAAGCTATGCCAAAACAGCCATTTTTTTCCCTCTTGCCTTACAAAAAGTGTAATAGCAGGCGATCAAAAAGGCGTATTTACCCCAAAATGGTACCAATCAATCTGTCATCTCGTCCCGCAAAAAATTAGACCCTACCTAAGAAAATCCCCAGAAAAATAAAAAAAAATGGCTCTCAGAAAATGGCAACACAAAAACAAGATTTTATTCTGTTCAAAAATGCATCTAATGTGTAAAACTTAACAAAAATAAAAATGTTAGACATATTGGATATCACCGCATCCGTAACAACTTGCTCTATAAAAATATCACATTATATTACCCCTCAGGTGAACTCTGTTAAAAATTTTTAAAAAAAAAACTATGACAAAACAGCCATTTATTGGTCACCTACCTTCACAAAAAGTGTAATAGCAGGCAATCAAAAAGACATATGTACCCCAAAATGGTATCAATCAAACCGTCATCTCGACCCACAAAAAATGAGACCCTACCTAAGACAATTACCAGAAAAATAAAAAAATAGGACAGTTAGAAAATGTCAACACAAAAACAAGATTTAATTCTGTTCAAAAATTCATGTACTGTGTAAAACTTAACAAAAATAAAAATGTTAGACATATTGGGTATTGCCGCGTCCGTAACAACCTGCTCTATAAAAATTTCACATGATTTGCCCCTTCGGGTGAATGTTGTAAAAACATTTTTTTTTTAAAACTATGCCAAAACAGCTATTTTTTTCACCTTAACTCACAAAAAGTGTAATACCAAGCGATCAAGAAGTCTTATGTACCCCAAAATGGTACCAATGAAAACGTCACCTCATTCCGCAAAGAATGAGCCCCCACATAAGACAATAACTCAAAAAAATAAAAATCAATGGCTCCCGCAAACCAATCCATCAAAATCTTTGCTGCAAAATCCATATGGCCCTCCTTCTGTTCTGAGTCCTGCCATGTGCACCCACAGCTGTTTACCACCACATATGGGGTGTTGCCGTATTCAGGAGAAAATGGGGAACAAATTCTGGGGTGCTTTTCTACTGTTGGGGCTAAAGCAACATTTTATTGGAAGAAATGAAACTTTTCATTTTCACAGCCAAGTGTTTCCAAATTCCATAAAACGCTTAGGGGGTTAAAGTGGTCAGTACCTCCCTTAATATATTCTTTAAAGGGTGTAGTTTCCAAAATGGGGTCACTTTTTGAGGGTTTCCACTGTACCGTCAGGGTCTCTCAATTACAAAATAGTGCCTAAAAACCATTCTAGGAAAATCTGCCTCCAGAATCCGTATGGCGCTCCTTTCCTTCTGACCACTGCCACGTGCCTATAGAGATGTTTACCACCACATATGTGGTATTTCTGTAAACTGCAGAATCAGAGTAATGTATATTGAGGTTTAGTTTGCTGTTAACCCTTGCAGTGTTGCAAGAAAAAAATTAACATGAAAAGTCTGCTTAAAAAATGAAATTTTTGATATTTCGTCTCCATTTACCTTTAATTCTTGTGGAACAGACAAAGTTTGTAACATCAGTTTTGAATAATTTGAGTGGTGTAGTTTCTAAAATGGGGTCATTTATGGGTGGTTTCCATTACGTAAGCCCCTCAAAATCACTTTATATCTGAATTGGTGCTTAAAAAATGGTTTGGGAAATTTTGTTGAAAATTTGAAAAATGGCTTCTAACGTCCTAAAAAAGTAAAATGACATTTAAAAAATGATGACAACATAAAGTAGGTAAATGGGGAATGATGACTGATAACTATTTTATAAGGCATTACTATCTGTCTTAAAAGTAGAGAAATTCAAATTTAGAAAATTGTGAATTTTTCCAAATTTTTGGTAAATTTGGGATTTTTAAAAAATAATGGAAAAATATATTGACTCAAATTTACCACTGTCATGAAGTACAATGTGTCACGAGAAAACATTCTCAGAATGGCTTGAATAAGTAAAAGTGTTCCAAAGTTATTACCACATAAAGTGACACATGTAAGATTTGCAAAAAATGGCCTGGACAGGAAGGTGAAAACAGGTACGGGGTTGAAAGGGTTAAAGTTCTTAATTGTTTGTATTGTTTTCAGAGCATATATTACCAGCCCCATTTTTTATTTTGCATTTTCATTTTTTCTCCCAACATTCCAATAGCCATAACCTTTTTAAATTTTCCATTCATATAGCCATGAGTGCTTATTTTTTGGTGGATAAGTTGTTCTATTTAAGAGCATCATTCAATTCACCATAGAAATTGGGGGAAAAAATATTTTTGGGGTAAATTGTAAAAAAATACCATTCTGCCAAAGTTTTGGGGGTTTTTACATCACAGCGTTAACTGGGTGTTAAAAATGACTTTCTGCATCTAAATATGAATATGGTGATACCATACAAATTGTATATATTTTTTTGTTTTACTACTTTTAAAAAATAAAAAATCTTTGAAAAAGACAGTGGGCAGTCATCTTCTTTTGCGGCCCCATTAAAATGAATTGCGGAACGGGATACGGACCCATTCATACAGTCATGTGAAATATTAATATAATATCATATTTTAACTATATGATAAGCACTATTCTGAATGTATCAATACCAAATGTATATATATTATATATAACTAATTTTGCACCAAATGCAGCACTTTGCACTTTCTCATGCAGCAATTCTGTTTTCACTTTTGTTTCCTGCTTTCCAGTAGCAATAACTTTTTTATTTTTCTGTTCACATAGCCATATGAGGTCTTACATTTTGAGGAACAAGGTGTACTTTCTACTTTTGATTAGCATCATTTAATATTGCATACGATGTAGTGGGAAGCTGTAAATAAAATTCTAAATGAATGGAATTGGAAGAAAAAAGCGCAATTTCTCTATAGTTTTATGGGTTTCGTTTTTGTGTGGTACAAATTACATACGGTATTACTTTGGGTCAGTATGATTACAATAATATGACAATTTTACAGTTTTTCTTGTTTAGTATTTTTTTAAAAACAAAACTGAAAAAATTAAATTTTTTCTTTTCATCCCCTGATTCTGGCCCCCACAACTTTTTTATATTTATGTCTACAGAGGTGTGTGAATGCTCATTTTTTTAAGGGGCTATCTGTATTTTTATAATAATACAATTTTGGGGTGTGTAAAACTTTTTAATCACTTTTTTTCCTATACACCATTCATAATTCAGGATAAACACTTATATTTTAATAGTTCGGGCATGAGACAATAATAATAATTCTTATTTATTTATTGATTGATTTAAGGGGTGATTTTCAAATCTTTTAGGTTTTTCTTGACAATTTTAAAAACTTTTTATATATTTATTTTTAGTTCCTCTAGGGCACTTTAACATGTGACTGTCTGATCGCTTATCCCATAGACTGAAGTTTCTATCCTGGGAAGGGCTAAAAAGAACCTCCGCTATTGCAGGCCTCAGATCTTTCAGAAGTCCCAAGTATGCCCTAGTAAGTGAACTTGTGAGTGAGCTCAGTACTCCCAGTAATTGACCGCTTAGATGCCATGGTTGCAATTGATCACGGCAGGTTTATTGCCGATCACAGACTCTGCAACTGAGGGTCTGCTGTGTAAAACAGCAGGCGCTCGTGACTATGGCACCGCATCAGCTCACAAGCGGTACTTTGAAAAATTTCGAGCAGTAGACCAACCCAAACCTTTTCAGGTTCATTTTGGATGGATCATGTAAAACAGCACAGCACCATTTTACTGCACATGTCAGCGGGAAAAAGTACTAGGAAGGAAGAAGGAGGCTCCAATGACGCTGAGAGGAAGGGGGCTTGCCTCCATTGACTCCCAGGATGACAGACAGCCTGGATGAGCCAATCAGTTCAGCAGCAGGCAGGGAGGTGCCCTTGCAGAACAAGCAGAACATCATTCTGTGTAAGGGCTGTGAATAAGGGAGAATGGGTCTGTCATGTATCAGGGAATAGTGCAGCCCTGAGCTCAAACCCACACCACTGTCCCTACCTACTTGAACAGTCCGTCCTAACTGAAGGTGCACAACTGGACGGCAGTCCCTAGCTTACATAGTCCTGGGGCTTACAGTGAGGGGAACAACGGGAGAAAACAACAGACAAAGACAGAACACATGGACACGAAAATATTACCAAGCCGAGGTCAAGAGCCAGGAGGTCACGTCAATATCAAGGGATAATAATGGAGCGGAGTCAAATACGAGCCGAGGTAAGAAACTGAGAGGTAGTGTCAATACAAGGGGTAACACAAGGACGAGGTCAAATACTAGCAGAGGTCAGGAGCCAAGAGGTCACGTAGTACAAGGGGAGATACAAGGATGAGGTAAAGTTCAAGCCGAGGTCAAAACAGAACCCTAGTTAGAAGATCCAATGCAGCTGAGCTCTAGCTTATCAACGCCGGCACTCACATGCCCCCCTTGCTTGTTGCCTAGGGGATGGAGGACACTGGCCGCACTGGGAAGCGCACGCCGCCGTGTCCTCCCCACCCCCTGGTCACCATGGAGACGAGGACGCCGGTCGCGTCCTCACTCCAGCATACCAGCGGGAAACTGGCAGCGCTGCAGGGAGGGAGCGCGCCGCCGGCTCCCCGTTACAGGGTCTTGCAGTGTCTGCTTCACAGTATATCGAATTTTCCCTGAAATTCAGATCGAAGTTACCGGTAATTCGTTTGACTTCCGTTCACTCATCATTAATCTCCACTTCATTTCCAAACAGTTCAAATGTAATGTTTTTTTTGGGGGGTGAGGTTCTGAAAACCACCATATACTTGTCTTACAAAATGCACGGTAGCGAACGGTTAACATCAGTGATTGGTAACGTGAAAAACTAGGACAAAATATGTGTTGGGGCATCTCCAGGAATTTCAAGAGTTGGTGTAGTGGAGAGGTCGAGGTTGGAAATGATTACATAGCAGTTTGTCAACTTGTTTTTTACACTGGAGAAATTTTTCTCTGCAAATCTGTTAGTGGCACAGATACTGCAGTATTTCTAAAGTCAAATGTTGGTAGCAGTGTTTTCAGTGTGTTTGTGGAAAGGAAAGGACATCATATTGCGCCTCCCAGTCCTTACGCTACCTTAAACCAGATTTGCAAATTTTTCCATACTTTGTGTAATTGTGTACATTTAGGCCCAAGAATGTCAGGGATACATAAGGGTTCCCAAACAGAGACCCAGAGCCAGAATGCGAGAAGTAGCAAAACCAGCCATCTGGCCAGAAGTAGTAGTAGTTGTCCCTAGCTTTGGAAAGGTGCAACATTATCGTTGAGGAGAAAGAGGATAAAATTGTGGATTGGATGGCTCAGTCCTCCTCTCAGACACAGCAGGATGCTGTGGAGGTGACTTCAGAGTCTGACACTGTGCCATGGAGCCAGGGGTCAAAGCGTTCCTCCTGCTCCTCCTCCTTGCACCCCCAGAAAAAGCCTTTCAGTGGAGTCCTCTCAGTCTTCCTTGCCCCTTCCTAGTGGGGTACCTTCCTTTTTCCTAATAAGAGGCAAGAAAATCCCACCACGCCCTATGGTAGATAGTCAAGAAAGTGTTACTGTTGGCAACTCGTGTGCACTCAGAGGTTGTGCTGCCCTGAGGAGGAGGTTCAGGAGGAGGGTGCAGACGCCATGCATAGCTGTGTTGGTGGTAGTAGTAGTGGCACCCATAATCACGGTATGGGCGTTGAGGGCAGCAACAGTGGCAGTCTGGGCAAATACAAAGCAGGTTCTCCTTTACAGCAACCAGGCCACATCCACGGTTAGCACGGTATCAACACCATCCCTTTCTGCTTCTCCTGCTTAGACATGTCCTCCGCTCCATTGTCAGCCATCGATTATGTAAAGTGTGGCCAGGAAACTACTGTGCACTCCAGTCAATCCACTACTGCAAAAGCTTAATTCCCACCTGACCAAGTTGCTGGCGGTTTAGTCCCTGCTGTACCATTTAGTCGAGTCTGTTGCCTTTAGGGAGCAGACGACATGTGCTTAGCCTTATTGGAAACTACTTAGCTAACATACTTTCTCCCAAAAAGCCATCCCTACCTTGTACTCTTATGTGGCAAAGAACATGGGGCACTCCCTGTGATTCTCGTTGTGCAGCAAAGCTCACGCCACTCTGGACACCTGGAACAGCTCTTATGAGCAGGAGCAGTACTTACATTTCACGGCTCACTGGGTCAATGTTTTTTCTGGCAGTGGTGAGGCAGCACTGCAGCAATGAGGCCAGGTTCATTTCACACCCCCATGATTGTATCTGCCTGACCGCCACACCAGGCACTCATCCGCCTCCTCCAACTCCTCTTCTATGGACATACTCTCCTCCCCAAAGGCAGCAGGGCACAGTGTCTCTATCACTCCCCCTTGTTCCTATCACATGTGTCAAGTCAAGTATTGCCACGGTGTGTTGGAGTTGATTAAACTGGGTGAGAGTAGTCACACAGATGAACAGTTGCTCAGGTACATCAAGCAGCAAAAATCCCATTGGCTGTCAACCCGCAGATTCCATCAGGGCAATGTGGTCAGTGACAATAGACGCAACATCATGGCCATCCTGAGCCTGGGGGAAATAACACATGCTCCGTCCATGGTGCACATCATCGACCTAGTAGTACAACACTTTTTAAATAAGTACACTGGTTTGCGAAAGGTGCTTGCAATGTCTAGGAAACTGTCCTTGCATATTAGACATTCTTAAGTGGCGAGGAATGCTCTTCTAGACCTACATATTTATCATAAAACAGACGCTGATGCTCATGCAGCAGGGAACAATGGCGGAAGAAATACAGCTAACACTTTTTGCTGTCCAACATATAGTTCTTGGGAACCCACAAGAGAAACTGACACTCAGCACCCTCCCGCCGCTACAAGCAGCAGAGGCCACAGCACAAGTAGCAGCAGAAGCCAGTTCGGTCTTCGAGCAGTTTTCCCATGTGTCACACAAGGCTTAGGACAATCGGCAAGCCAAGGTCTCCCGCCTCAATGCCCAGGTTCCAGCCTGCTGTGCCTATTCAGTCTATGGTACACACCCTGTTCCCTGACCCCATGGATTTTTGGGCAGGCAGTCTGTAACAGCGTGCTCTCTTTCCTTTTTTTTTGTCCAATTCAATGTCATGTTAGAGTTTTCAGTATGGTGACACCCAAATGGACCACGTTGTCTTCTGCCAGTTCCTAAGACATTACTTTTGTCAAAATGAACCAAGCCTGGATTTGGGAGGATTTTGACACTGACAAATAGATCTGGCCTTGCTGACAGTGCCCCATTTTGCAATTGTTGCTGTCTTGCCTGCCTGCCGTCCTGCCTACCATCATTCTATATGGCTACTGCTGCCTCCATCATTCCACTGCCACCTTCATGACGCTGCTGAGGCCTGCCTACCATCATCTTCAGTAAGGCTGCTGCAGCCTCCATCATGCTGCTGTCTGCCTGCCTGCCAATATTTACTATATGGCTGGTGCTACCGCTGCGGCCTCAGCTGCTGTTTTTTGCTGCTAGTCCCCTAATGCCACCACTATTAATGCTACACATCTGTAACTACTACCAATACCTCCACTACTACTACTATTACTACTACTACCCATAGACATATGCTTCCAATTAAAAAGGAGCATTTTTCTAGGCTCGTTCACAACTACCCACTTTCTTAAAAGTAGCACTTGTGTGTGTTGTATGGGCAGGCGTTCTGACCCTGTCAAGGCATAACTTTTGGACACTTGGTCCCCCAACAAGTCACTTTCTTTTTTGTTATGCCATAACACTATGTGTGTTTAAACACCATCTGCTCCTGATAAGGGATACCTTTTGGAATATGAAAAAGCATAACACATGTGATGATGTGTTTTTTACAGTGTGTTTTGAACACACTGTTTGTTAATGTCATCGTACGTGCGTTTACCCATGGCTGTGCATGTCAGTGTCACTCAGACATGATTTACTATTGCTGTCATTGTGTTCGAGAGCTTAGGGAGGGGGAGGAAAAAAAGCAAAAATTCATTAAAAATGAGTTTAACAATATAACAAGTTTTCCTAAAAATCCTAGGAAACTAGAGTCCTAGGAAACTAGAGGGGTTTGTATACCAATTTCCAGATAAACACCGAAAAATAAATATCAAGCACACTGCATACACAGAGTTATATGAAAATAAATCAATATTTTATCATATAAACATATAATACTACATTGATAGATCAGACACATGGATGAGCCACAACATAGGTCACATAGACAGTAATGTAAGCATGTATCAGCAGTGAATATAAGTATAAACCAAAATATGGCACTGCTAAAAATACATAGTAGCATACAGACCAAGAAGTGTGTTCCTCCAAAAACACCCCAACACGTGTTTCGCATCAGCTTCCTCTGTGGCAATTGGAGCCAATGTGGTTCAGCCTGAATCTATTTGGAGCCAGAGGATTTTTGTGTAACATACTTCATATATGCGACGAGTAGAGATGAACGAATCTATTCGCCGATTCGTTGATTCGTATAGAATCTTGGAAATTTTGAGCTGTGAAGCGAATCCGAATATTTGGAGATTCGCTCCGTTAAGTTTCGAAAATGTTCCTAAGGCTTTCTAGGCATTCGCTACGTACTTGTCCGATAAATTGTACGCTAATGCTACGTATAAGTTACTCTATATGCTATTGCGTACAAATTCAATTACTTAGCGTACTTTTACTGTTAGTTCATTATTCGTGCGCAAAAGCCCGGGAAGAAAGCGGTCACCTGACCTAGTGGGCAGGGCTTGCTCTGATTGGCTCAGGCTCGGTAAGCCAGTGACACATCACTTCTGCTGTGACTCCTGAGACGAGCAGAAGCACTGTGTGTGAAGTTCCTAAAGACTGAGACCTGTGCTGCTGCAATTGGGGTGTAATTGTTCAGGGAATCCATATTACACATCAGGGATACTGCAGGTCAAGTGCAGGGCTAGTAATTAATCAGGCAGGGAGAGAGAGACAGGGAGAGAGATAGGGAGAGAGACAGGGACAAAGACAAAGACCAGATGCAGGGCCACAGAGTCAAGTGAAAAATGTCTGGAATGTATAAGCAAAATAGGTCCAGTTCCAGCCAGACCTCGTGCTCTAAAAAAAAGGAGAAGGTGGCACAGGGCAGCACTGCCAAAGGACCTGTAGCCAGAGCTTCTACTTGTAGTATTCGCAATACTTGGCCGGTGTCCCACCGGGCTAACCCACCAAGGCGCGAAATTGTAGTGGAGGAGAAAGTGGATGGCACGCTCATCTCAATCTCAGCCGGATGATCTGCTGTCACCTGCTGATACAGTATCCATATGTAGCCAGTGGTCAGACTCAGAGCGTTCCTCCTGCTCCACCATTCCTCTCCAGCAAAGCCCGCTCATGCATACGTGTTCAAAGAAGTTGCATACCTTTTAAAACTGAATGTTCGTTGCAAAACGCCACATAATAACGTATGATTTGTATGCAGATTCGTCGAATAGATTCGTATCTATTCGTATCTACAAATCTCATGAAAAGTTCGACGAATGTTCGGCTAATAAAATTTTGAATGATTCCCTCATCTCTAGCGACGAGTAATGATGTTTACACAGCACATATACAGTATGCAGACCTGGGGGCCTTATTCTACATGGCAGGGTTAGCTATTGAGTGACATGCAGATGTATGTCACACAATCACACAAGAAATAGATTATGATTTTAACAAAGTGGCCATATTACCCCTACATTGCCATAACAGTAATCTGTGCCAATTCTGTTGCTTGACACTAATGATTATTTGTGGATACTTCCTCTTAAAGTTTCCATCCTCATTCCTTATCCCCCTCTTTCCTCTCCAGAAGGTTCTTTGCTACCACAGTTAGGTAAAATAAACCACCAGAGTACCACATGAGGTACAATTTATGAATTTAAAAAGAAATTATCTGCCTTTATAGTTCTTTGTATATTTAGTACTGTAAGTTGAGGTACAAGTGAGCACCTTCTCTAAAATAAAGGGAAACATTTATTGGTGAGGAAACTATACTTTGAATAGAGAAATGAGGGATGGAGCCAGGAGAATTATAAAACATAACATTCATAATCAGCGGAGCCAACCATGCATGTTACTAGATGAATCAGAGATGATAGCTGTTGAAAGTATGATTGTCCATCTAACAGATATCATGCTGAACCACAGGGACTGAGGCGTGGGGAAGTAGGGTATTCATCCATAATTTTCTCTGCCTTGGGCACCAAGAGAACTTGCTTGACCCTGACTCCTACACCAAATATGTATCATAAAAAAATTGTATTTGTTTAATACACTCGAAATAATACTTCAGTGCTTTTCCTGACACTGACAGATGGTTTGTCACAGCTCTAATTTTACTGATATCATAGCTGAATAGTAATCTGAGGCTTTTTGTGGCTTGTTTTTATAATGGAAACCACTACACTGTGCCAGATCTTTCATATAACAGATTCAAAGACCGCCTTGGCTTTCAGTGGGCCATCAGGTTCCTGCATGGTGATGATTATTTTGCAGTTCGATTTTTTCCATTAATCTCTTTTAGAGGATCCAAACAGAAATGTTAACAAGGCCAAAATAAACCAAAATTGAATAACCATAGTATGTATGTTTCAGAATATCTTCAATCAAACATTTCAATCAAACATTTTCAAGTTTCACTATTAAAGGTATTTCCAGGCTCTTGATATTGATCACTTATCCTCAGAATAGATTATCAATATATGATCAGTGAGGCCAACATTCCACACCCCCAATGATCGTCTGCTCCGTTTTGCCTCAATCACTAGAACTAGCACTGTGAATGGAGCAGGAAGCAAAGCTCTGTTCAAAGTGTAGTGGCCGTGCTGAGTTACTGCAGCTCTGCCAGGGGCGTCGCTAGGGCATTTTATCCGGGGCCAGGGCCCCGAATCAAACTGCCACTGCCCCGAACCTCGGGACTGGTGGAGACTGGCTGGCAGCTGCGCAGTGCTGCACTGCGATATTACCTCTATCAAGCATGAGCTGAGCTTACTTTGCATTGATTCTCCTGGGCTGGCTCAACTTAGTTCACTTCACTCGCTGGGGAAGGACCTCCGGATGTCACACTATCATGTGACATATCTAGGTCACATGGGTCGGCAGCCGGCGCGCTCTGCAGTAGGAAGGTTATGGATGGCTGCTCAGCAGCCTTTATAGCAGTGAGAAGGGAGAGAGGATCTGTCTGCCTGAGAGGTAGATGTGAATCCTGTGGAGGGGCAGACAATTCTATGAGGTGGGATTGTATGATGGAGGAAGGGGGGGCAGCTGTGTGGGATTGTATGATGAGGGGGCAACTGTGAGGGATTGTATGCTGGGGGGACAACTGTAGGGGATTGTATGCTGGGGGGGCGACTGTGGGGGATTGTATGCTTGGGGGCAACTGTGAGGGATTGTATGCTTGGGGGCAACTGTGGGGGATTGTATGCTTGGGGGCAACTGTGGGGGATTGTATTCTGGGGGGGCAACTGTGGGGGATTGTATGCTGGGGAGGCAACTGTGGGGGATTGTATGTTTTGGGGGGGACAACTGTGGGGGATTGTATGCTGGGGGGTAACTGTGGGGGATTGTTTGCTTGGGGGCAACTGTGGGGGATTGTATGCTGGGGGGGCAACTGTGGGGGATTGTATGCTTGGGGGCAACTGTGGGGGATTGTATGCTGGGGGGGGCAACTGTGGGGGATTGTATGCTTGGGGGCAACTGTGGGGGATTGTATGATGAGGGGGTGACTGTGTGGGATTGTATGCTGGGGGGGCAACTGTGGGGGATTGTATGCTTGGGGGAGACTGTGTGGGATTGTATGCTGGGGGGGTGACTGTGTGGGATTGTATGCTGGGGGGTCGACTGTGTGGGATTGTATGCTGGGGGGGCGACTGTGGGGGATTGTATGCTGGGGGGGGCGACTGTGGGGGATTGTATGCTGGGGGGGTGACTGTGGGGATTTTATGCTGGGGGGGTGACTGTGGGGGATTGTATGCTGGGGGGGCGACTGTGGGGGATTGTATGCTGGGGGGGCGACTGTGTGGGATTGTATGCTGGGGCGACTGTGTGGGATTGTATGCTGGGGGGTGACTGTGTGGGATTGTATGCTGGGGGGGCAACTGTGGGGGATTCTATGCTTGGGGGCAACTGTGGGGGATTGTATGCTGGGGGGGCAACTGTGGGGGATTGTATGATGAGGGGGTGACTGTGTGGGATTGTATGCTGGGGGGCCAACTGTGGGGGATTGTATGCTTGGGGGCGACTGTGTGGGATTGTATGCTGGGGGGTGACTGTGTGGGATTGTATGCTGGGGGGGGCGACTGTGTGGGATTGTATGCTGGGGGGCGACTGTGGGGGATTGTATGCTGGGGGGGCGACTGTGTGGGATTGTATGCTGGGGGGTGACTGTGTGGGATTGTATGCTGGGGGGGTGACTGTGTGGGATTGTATGCTGGGGGGTGACTGTGTGGGATTGTATGCTGGGGGGGCGACTGTGTGGGATTGTATGCTGGGGGGAGACTGTGGGGGATTGTATGCTGGGGGGGCGACTGTGGGGGATTGTATGCTGGGGGGGCGACTGTGTGGGATTGTATGCTGGGGGGGCGACTGTGGGGGATTGTATGCTGGGGGGGCGACTGTGGGGGATTGTATGCTGGGGGGTGACTGTGGGGATTTTATGCTGGGGGGCGACTGTGGGGGATTGTATGCTGGGGGAGCGACTGTGGGGGATTGTATGCTGGGGGGGGCGACTGTGTGGGATTGTAATGCTGGGGGCGACTGTGTGGGATTGTATGCTGGGGGGGTGACTGTGTGGGATTGTATGCTGGGGGGGCAACTGTGGGGGATTGTATGCTTGGGGGCAACTGTGGGGGATTGTATGCTGGGGGGGCAACTGTGGGGGATTGTATGCTTGGGGGCAACTGTGGGGATTGTATGATGAGGGGGTGACTGTGTGGGATTGTATGCTGGGGGGGCAACTGTGGGGGATTGTATGCTTGGGGGCAACTGTGGGGGATTGTATGATGAGGGGGTGACTGTGGGGGATTGTATGCTGGGGGGGGTGACTGTGGGGGATTTTATGCTGGGGGGGGCGACTGTGGGGGATTGTATGCTGGGGGGGGCGACTGTGGGGGATTGTATGCTGGGGGGGCGACTGTGTGGGATTGTATGCTGGGGGGGCGACTGTGTGGGATTGTAATGCTGGGGGGGGCAACTGTGGGGGATTGTATGCTTGGGGGCAACTGTGGGGGATTGTATGCTGGGGGGCAACTGTGGGGGATTGTATGCTTGGGGGCAACTGTGGGGGATTGTATGCTTGGGGGCAACTGTGGGGGATTGTATGCTGGGGGGCAACTGTGGGGGATTGTATGCTTGGGGGCACTGTGGGGGATTGTATGCTTGGGGGCAACTGTGGGGGATTGTATTCTGGGGGGGCAACTGTGGGGGATTGTATGCTGGGGAGGCAACTGTGGGGGATTGTATGTTTTGGGGGGGGACAACTGTGGGGGATTGTATGCTGGGGGGTAACTGTGGGGGATTGTTTGCTTGGGGGCAACTGTGGGGGATTGGTATGCTGGGGGGGCAACTGTGGGGGATTGTATGCTTGGGGGGCAACTGTGGGGGATTGTATGCTGGGGGGGGCAACTGTGGGGGATTGTATGCTTGGGGGCAACTGTGGGGGATTGTATGATGAGGGGGTGACTGTGTGGGATTGTATGCTGGGGGGGGCAACTGTGGGGGATTGTATGCTTGGGGGAGACTGTGTGGGATTGTATGCTGGGGGGGGTGACTGTGTGGGATTGTATGCTGGGGGGGGCGACTGTGTGGGGATTGTATGCTGGCGGGGGCGACTGTGGGGGATTGTATGCTGGGGGGGCGACTGTGGGGGATTGTATGCTGGGGGGTGACTGGTGGGGATTTTATGCTGGGGGGGTGACTGTTGGGGGATTGTATGCTGGGGGGGCGACTGTGGGGGGATTGTATGCTGGGGGGGCGACTGTAGTGGGATGTATGCTGGGGCGACTGTGTGGGATTGTATGCTGGGGGGGTGACTGTGTGGGATTGTATGCTGGGGGGCAACTGTGGGGGATTCTATGCTTGGGGGCAAACTGTGGGGGATTGTATGCTGGGGGGCAACTGTGGGGGATTGTATGAATGAGGGGGGTGACTGTGTGGATTGTATGCTGGGGGGCCAACTGTGGGGGATTGTATGCTTGGGGGCGACTGTGTGGGATTGTATGCTGGGGGGGTGACTGTGTGGGGATTGTATGCTGGGGGGGCGACTGTGTGGGATTGTATGCTGGGGGGGCGACTGTGGGGGATTGTATGCTGGGGGGGGGCGACTGTGTGGGATTGTATGCTGGGGGGTGACTGGGGGGGGTGACTGTGTGGAATTGTATGCGGGGGGGTGATGTGGGATGTATGCTGGGGGGCGACTGGTGGGGATTGTATGCTGGGGGGGCGACTGTGGGGATTGTATGCTGGGGGGGGCGATGCGGGGGGGGATTGTATGCTGACGGGGGCGACTGTGTGGATGATGCTGGGGGGGCGATTGTATGCTGACTGGTGGGATTGTATGCTGGGGGGAGACTCTGTGGGATTGTATGCTGGGGGGGCGACTGTGTGGGATTGTATGCTGGGGGGGCGACTGTGTGGGATTGTATGCTGGGGGAGACTGTGTGGGATTGTATGCTGGGGGGCGACTGTGGGGGGGATTGTATGCTGGGGGGCGACTGTGGGGATTGTATGCTGGGGGGGTGACTGTGGGGGATTTATGCTGGGGGTGACTGTGGGATTGTTATGCTGGGGGGGCGACTGTGGGATTGTATGCTGGGGGGCGACTGTGTGGGATTGTATGCCTGGGGATTGTAGGGGGGCGACTGTGGGATGTATGCTTGGATTGGGGGGTGCTGGGGGGCAACTGTGGGGGATTGTATGCTTGGGGGCGACTGTGGGGATTGTATGTTGAGGGGGTGACTGTGTGGGATTGTATGCTGGGGGGGCGACTGTGTGGGAATTGTATGCTTGGGGGCGAATTGTGGGGGTATTGTATGTATGCTGGGGGGGAGACTGTGCTGGGATTGTATGCTGGGGGGGCGACTGTGGGGATTGTATGCTGGGGGCGACTGTGTGGGATTGCTGCGGGGGGCTGACTGGGGGTGGGGGATGGTATTGCTGGGGGCAACTGTGGGGGATTGTATGCTGGGGGCGACTGACTGTGTGGGATTGTATGCTGGGGGGGGTGATGTGTGGGGACTGTGTGGGATTGTATGATGGGGGGTACTGTGTGTGGATTGTATGCTGGGGGGAGACTGGGGATTGTATTGCTGGGGGGCGACTGTGGGGATTGTATGCTGGGGGGCGACTGTGGGGATTTATGCTGGGGCGGGGGGATTTTGTGTGGGGGACTTGTATGCTGGGGGGGATGTGGGATGTATGCTGGGGGACTGTGGATTGTATGCTGGGGGCAACTGGGGGGCGATGTGGGGGGTTGTATGCTGTGGGGGGGCGACTGTGGGATTGTATGCTGGGGGCGACTGTGGGGATTGTATGCTGGGGGGGCGACTGTGGGGGATTGTATGCGGGGGGGACGTGGGATTGTATGCTGGGGGGGGACTGGGGGATTGTATGCTTGGGGGGGCGACTGTCGGATTGTATGCTGGGGGGACTGTGTGGGATTGTATGCTGGGGGTGACTGTGTGGGATTATGTGGGGGGGCAACTGTGGGGGATTGAGCTTGGGCAACTGTGGGGGTTATCTGGGGCAACTGTGCTGGATGTATGCTTGGGGGCAACTGTGGGGATTGTTATGATGAGGGGTGACTGTGTGGGATTGTATGCTGGGGGGGGCAACTGTGGGGGATTTGTATGCTGGGGGCGACTGTTGGATTGTATGCTGGGGGGGTGCGTGTGGGATTGTATGCTGGCGGGGCGCACAGTGTGGGATGTTGCGGGGGAACTGTGGGGGATGTATGCTGAGGGCGACTGGCGAGGATTGTAGCTGGGGAACTGTGGGGATGTATGCTGGGGGGCCGACTGGGGGGATTGTATGCTGGGGGCGACTGTGTGGGATTGTATCTGGGGGTGACTGTGTGGATTGTATGCTGTGGGGGCGACTGTGTGGATTGTATGTGGGGGGGCGACTGTGGGGATTGTATGCTGGGGGTGGCGACTGTGTGGGATTGTATGCTGGGGGCAACTGTGGGGATTGTTAGGCTTGGGGCGACTGTGGGATTGTATGCTGGTGGTGTGACTGTGTGGCGATGCTGCTGGGGGGGCGACTGCATTGTGTAGGGATTGTATGACTGGTTGGGATTGTATGCTGGGGGGGCGACTGTGTGGGATTGTATGCTGGGGGGCGACTGTGTGGGATTTAGCTGGGGGGAGACTGGGATTGTATGCTGGGGGCAACTGTGGGGGATTGTTTTGCTTGGGGGGCGACTGTGGGGGATTATGCTGGGGCGGGATTGCTGGGGGGGGCAACTGTGGGATTGTATGCTGGGGGCGACTGTGTGGGATTGTATGGGGGGGACTGTGGATTGTATGGGGGGTGACTGGTGGATTGTATGCTGGGATTGTTATGCTGTGTGGGATGTGCTGACTGTGGGATTGTATGCGGCGACTGGGGATTGTATGACTGGGGGACTGTGTGGGATTGTATGCTGGGGGGTGACTGTGGGGATTGTATGCTTGGGGGGGGGGGGACTGTGACTGTGTGGGATTTATGCTGGGGGGCGACTGTTGTGGGATTGTATGCTGGGGGCGACTGTGGGATTGTATGCTGGGGGGCGACTGTTGGATTGTATGCTGGGGGGGCGACGGATGGGGATTGTACTGCTGGGGGGGACTGTGGGATGTGGGATTGATGCTGGGGCGACTGTGGGGATTGGGGGGATTGTATGCTTGGGGCGACTGTGTGGATTGTATTGCTGGGGGTGACAGGTGTGGGAATTGTATGCTGGGGGGCGACTGAACTTGTGGGATTGTATGCTGACTGGTGGGATTGTACTGTGTGGGATTGTATGCGGTGGGGGTGTGGGATTGACTGTGGGGGATTGTATGCTGGGGGGGGACTGTGGGGGATTGTATGCTTGGGGGGACTGCTGGATTGTATTGCTGGGGGGCGACTGTTGATGCTGTGGGGGCGACTGTGGGATTGTATGCTGGGGGGCGACTGTGTGGGATTGTATGCTGGGGGGATTGACTGTGTGGATTGTATGCTGGGGGCTGGGGGCAACTGTGTGGGATTGTACTTGGGGGCGACTGTGGGGGGCGACTGTGTGGGATTGTATGCTGGGGGGCAACTGTGTGGGATTGTATGCTTGGGGGGGCGACTGTGGGGGATTGTATGATGGGGGCGACTGTGTGGGATTGTATGCTGGGGGGGCAACTGTGACTGTGTGGGATTGTATGGGGCGCTGGGGGCGACTGTGTGGATTGTATGCTGGGGCGACTGTGGGGATTGTATGCTGTGGGGGCGACTGTGGGGATTGTATGCTGGGGGGCAACTGTGTGGGGGATTGTATGCTTGGGGGCGACTGTGTGGGATTGTGCTGGGCGGGGACTGTGTGGGATTGTTATGCTGGGGGGCGACTGTGTGGGATTGTATGCTGGGGGGGCGACTGTGGGGGATTGTATGCTGGCTGGGGGCGACTGTGTGGGATTGTATGCTGGGGCGACTTGTGGGATTTGTATGCGTGGGGGGGACTGTGTGGATTGTATTGCTGGGGCGGTGACTGTGGGATTGTATGCGGGGTGGGGGCGACTGACTTGTGGGATTGTATGCTGGGGGGCGACTGTGTGGGATTGTATGCTGGGGGGGGCGGACTGTGTGGGGATTGTATGCTGGGGGGAAACTGTGGCGGATTGTATTGCTTGGGGGCGACTGTGTGGGATTGTATGGCTGGGAGGTAGTGACTGTGTTGGATTGTATTGCTGGGGGGGGCGACTGGGGGTGTGGGATTGTATGCTGGGGGGCGACTGTGGGGATTGTATGCTGGGGGGCGACTGTGTGGGATTGTATGCTGGGGGGCAACTGTGGGGGATTGTATGTTGGGGGCGACTGTGTGGGATTGTATGCTGGGGGGTGACTGTGTGGGATTTGTATGCTGGGGGGGCGACTGTGGGGATTGTATGCTGGGGGGGCGACTGTGGGGGATGGATTGTATGCTGGGGGGGCGACTTGTGGGGATTGTATGCTGGGGGGGCGACTGTGTGGGATTGTATGCTGGGGGGGCGACTGTGTGGATTGTATGCTGGGGGGCGACTGTGTGGGATTGTATGCTGGGGGGCGACTGTGTGGGATGTTATGCTGGGGGGTGACTGTGTGGGATTGTATGCTGGGGGGGCGACTGTGTGGGATTGTATGCTGGGGGGACAACTGTGGGGGATTGTATGCTGGGGGGGCAACTATGTGGGATTGTATGGGGGAGGGGCAGCATTCTGTTTTGCATTCCATTATAATAGACGTCTATGCACATTTCAACACAGTGGGCTTGTGCCCCGGATGTTTTCAGACCCTAGCAACGCCCCTGAGCTCTGCTCTCATTCACTTAAATAGAAGCTGAATTGCAGTAACCCAGCACGGCCACTACACTTTGAACAGAGCTTTGCTTCCTGCTCCATTCACAGTGCTAGTTACTACGCTGGAGGCTGCAGGGAGCAGCTCATTGGTGGGGGTGCGATATTAATCAGATATTAATGACCTATGCTTGCTGATTATAGGTCATTAATATCAGATGCCTGAAAAAAACCCTTTAATGTTCTTTTGACAAATAACAATGCAGAAAGTTACATATAAAATTATATTCATTGCACTGAGTTAGTCCTGAGAGCACATTGGTGCAGTCATTTTCATACGTTGCATGAGGTCACACGAATAATTGTCCTATGTACATACCCATTATTCTTACATTAACCTCCATAATGTACAAAGGTTTTCATCGTAAAGATTCTTGTCAGGCAGGTGGCTGGTTGATTAAGGAGGTATTGGTTTGGGATTTCAGCGCCTAGTACTGTGCTGTGTATTTCATTATCTGTAAACCCTCTCTTGCATTATTCCTATTTCTTCACTATTGATCACTTGTGTCCTGGTCATAAACCTACTGTCCCCTCTCATCACTTTTCAAGTGAGTTTTTAGCTGCTCTCCTTGTCCCATGAATGTGATGCTTCTGTCACAGTTCCATTGATCTCTGTACTGCTGGTCACCATGCTTGGGATTATCAGCGGAATAATGTCATTACTGGCAGCACACTCCGAGCTGTCACAAGGCGGCATCCTGAATGTCATTTTGTCTCCAGCAGTTCCTAGTTTCCCAGGCTAACATTGATCTCTATGCCGCCCACATGCTGACAATATCTGTGAGGAATAATTAAAGACCAAAAACATAGTCAGACAGAGCAGACAGGACAGCAGAACAGTTAAGTACAGCACTTACCTAGATGTGGCAGAATTAACCCACAAAGTACTATAAGAAGTTATCAAGTTCTATTCTATGGAAATGACATAGAAACAGCAAAAATGCTACTGTACTAAAACTTGAAACCCATGATCTCTTAGCCATCTTGCGCACTGAGATATATATACATGTGAAGCATGTATGGAATTTTTACAGTATAGATGTCTATAACTGCTATATTAGTGCCTGACGAAATAGGATTCAGGCCCCCTCAAGTATCAGGGGTAGATTGTAACTGTATGATTTCAACCTATACATCTATGGAGGGTATATCATAAGTTGCAATATCTCATTATCATTCAGAATTGCACTGGTATAAGGTCGCAAGCCCACAGCATTAATATGCATTATATCTGCTCAAAAACTACATGTGTGAATATAGTCTATTACAGTGTTTTTTTCTTGAATGGAAAAATGCATTTTAAAACATTATTTTTTTATGTAGCATAAGTTTTAGAGTGTTTTAGTGGTGTCTGCTTCATCAGAGTGTATCACTACATCAGATCATACAAGTCCTAAAAGTAGAAAAGATAACCCAATCAAACAAATTAATCAGTCATTTATTTGAGGAAAATAATTTCTGTGAATGGCAAAAGTATGTAAACTTTTAGGATTAGCAGGTAATAAGTTAGGGTTAAGTGTTTTAATAAATGGAATGACAATCAGGTGTAAGTGTTTTGTTTTATTTAAAAAAAACAGTGATCTATCAAATTCTGATCTTCACAACATATTTGTGGAAGTGTACCATGACATGAATGAAGGAGATTTCTGACTGAGGACCTCAGAAGAATAGTTGTTGCTGCTCATCAGGGTGGAAAAGGTTATAAAACTATCTCCAAAGAGTTTGGACTCCTCCATCCACAGTCAGATTATGTACAAATTGAGACAATTCAAGACCATTATGATGAACAAAGATCACGCCAAGAGCAAAATTCGTAAGTAACGGTAACCTCTAAGCAAAGGCTCTTCTCACATTAGCTAATGTTCATGAGTCCACTATCAGGAGGACTGAAGTTTGCTAAGGATCACCTGGACAAGAAAGAAGGTTATAGGAACAATGTTTTGTGGACAGATGAAGCAAAAATTAAACTTTTAGATGCAAAGAGTTTTGTTCAGAGAAAGGAAAACACTGCATTCCAGCATAAAAGCCTCATACCATCTGTTTGGGGTGGTTCTGCTGCATCTGGACCAGGAAAAATTGCCATTATTGATGGTATTAATCATACCAGCAAATTCTAAAGTAAAATTTTATGACATCTGAATCTCAAGAAAATATGGGTCATGCAATTAGATAATGACCCAAGGCACACCAGCCATTCTACCAAATAATTGTTAAAGAATAAAAGAATAAAATTAGAGTATTGGATTGGCTAAGCCAAAATTATGACCTGAATCCAATAGAAATGCTGTGGAAGGACCTAAAGCGAACAGCTCAGGGGAGGCTTTGAATGACATCTATTATCCTTGACCATAGTTACCACTCTATACATCAGCACTGGCGTGAACTCTACCAGACACAGAGAGGTCCAAGTACCGGCCTGTCTTCTGCTCAACATACATATACAGGGCTGGTACAGCTTTTTTGGAAAAGTAATGTTGGCATTGGACTCTCTTGGGTGGGCACAAGCTGTCAGTTCTCTGAAATGTGTAGTCAACTACATGGAAAGGGACATTTTATTTTACTTTATTGCAGTGCACTCCTAGCTTAAAAAGAGGTGCTGTGGATAACAGGAAAAAAGTCCCAAATCACAGTGAGAATGAGGAATTCCACACACACTCAGGGGAGTTTTGAGCGCCATGTTAGTGATTTATTCTCACAGTATTTTTTTTTTTAAGACTCTTTTATTAATATCAGTTGCTGTGCTCATGTATGAAAGCAGCATCTGAGGGGTACAATGAGGGGGAGCTGCGTAATCGCTGCTTCCTGTGATTTCAACTACTACTTACAAAGAAATGTACTTTGCAATTCGTCACGAAGTGGATTTGTGTTGTAAAATTCAGCAAAGCAGCCAAAACGAATTTTTAAATACTTTGCTCATTACTAATGATGATTTCCCCTCTTCACCCAGCTCCGACGCGAGATTGTCCACATCTTCATCTACATAGGTTTGCTTTTCACTTGTGTCACCCTCACCTGTATCTTGGGCATGTCCCTGACCTCTCTAAACATGTGCTCCCATCCGACCGGAAAGTATCTGGGATGCAAATGCAAAAATTTGTCACTTTGATTATTTTTTTTATTACATTTATATAATACTGTAGCTTTATATGTTACTATTGACCTTTGTCTCAGTGTACTATATCTCAAACCTCACTGAATGATTTTAGTGGGTGTACATAAATGTACTGTATGTCTTACTGTTAATTAAATGGAGTCTGTCAGTAGCTTTGACTATATAGGGGCCAGAGAAAGCCAGACAAATATACATTTTTTATGAGCTTATATTTTTAGGAGTAGTGTTAAGACGAAATTTTATTCTGACTGGCACTGCACCTGCAAGTGCACTAGAGGGCAGTGCCTCACTGTAAAGTGCACAGTGCACTTCCAGGAGTTGTGTCAGGCAGAATTAACTTTATATTCTCTTTACTCGTGATAACAAAAGCACTGATGATGGTATGTTTGTCCTGCTCTTCCCAGCCCCTACCTGGTGCTTTTAAAGGTTTTATCACACTCATATCCTCCTTTGAACCATTAATACCACAATGACTAGATACTTGCAATTTTATGCTCATACTAGTAAAATGGTTATTTTTTCTTATTTTTCATTTTTTATTTTATTTTATTGAAGTCATCTTTTTGTGACAGATACAAACATATAGGATTTGAGGTATTTTTAAGTTTGGGCTTTTAGTGTATGAAATGTACTAAACATTTTTTCCAACTTCATACTAATCATATTGAAAAACATAAAATAGAATTTGTATGTTAGTCTGCCTAGGCCTACTGTTTATTTTACTGTATTATCTAGCATAGTTTGGCATACTCACCTGGACTAATAGAGGCAACAGCGCTGACAGGGATTTATTAAACTCAATACTGTATCTGTAAATGAAACTATAAAACTTTACCTGTTAAACTAAAAAATAAACTATAATTCCTACTATTACTGACCTGTATAAAATTAGGCTTAGCTAGTTAAACTCTAGTCAAATACACTTATGTTTCGTTGAGGTCCTCTTTTTTTCCACAATGAATACACTCAATCAGGTGGAAGAAAAGATAGTGGTCAAATATATAGCTTCATATAAAACTGGCTCACAACACAGTATAAACAAAAAACAGAAACACTTCAAATTTGATAGAGCAAAACAGCTTAGCCCTTGTTGCCCTGTGGAAATAATGTTATTAAGTTTGAATGAACAGAACAAGAAGAATAGGATGAAATTCCACCACTTCTGGAAAGAATGTAGTAGATATAGCACTGCTAACATTTTCCATATTGTACATTCAAGTTTGTCTTTTTGCACTTATGCTATCTATGCTTCTTCATGGGGTTGCATGTGAAAAATGTTGTCATCATTGTCAACGCATTATCATTAGTGTTGAGCAAATCAAAGCGTCCGGAGCGGAATTTGATCCAAAGTTTAGGAAAAATTTGATTTGCAGCAAAGTCCAATTTCCTTGTGCTTCCTGGTAACTAAAAATGTTTCCTAAAATGGCGGCTAGAGTAGTCTTAGAAAGAACACAAAAAAAACCTCGCGCAGAGGTAGGCTGAGGCAGGTCTTTTACATTGAATAGAAGAGCAGACTGCCAAGTGGATGAGGTGAGTAAATCTTTTTTAAAAGAAGTCTTTCACCTGTTTTTCACCAATATAACTAAGAGCACTGCCCCACAGAAGATTGCAGACACATCCCAGACTTATTTATATTGGTGAAAAACAGGTGAAAGACTCCATTTAAGCCCAAAAGGCCAAATTGCACTAGCATATTATGTTTTTTAAAGGCTTTTAGACAAGTACACTTCTGTCTAAGTGGTCGTTAAAAACGGTCCCATTGATTGATAGGCTGAATAGGGTTTTAACGTAGTGATTCATGATTAATTAATTCTAAACTTTGTTCATCACTAGTTATCATGATGCACAAAAAGAAAGATTTACCTCTATGACATCTGCAGCACACTGGCATAATCTCGCAATAGATGTAAAGCCACTTTACAGGAGGCAACACAGCAGACAGTTATCAGGAATGAACGGATCATTCACAATAAATGCCTGCTTGTCAGAAGAGGTGAAAGCTGCTATGATTTAGGTGACTCACACAATAATTCTTTCACCTGATGAACAAGTTTGTTCATCAGGTGATCAGCAGAATCCTTACACCGGGCAATTATCAGAAACAAGCATTCCAAGGAAAGTTTCTTCCAGATAACTGCCCCAATGACTGGACTGTGTAAGGGGGTCTTAAGTGCCTTTTTACACTGGATGATGCATAGGGCAATGATTGGGAGTGAACTGTTCGTTCCTGATCATTGTGTAGCCTCATCAGACCTGCTGTTACAGCAATCATCCCCAAACAGATTCATTGTTTATGAGCAGAAAATCCCTGTTTACGATATACTGGAAGGAGCTACACCTCTACACAGGCAGGTGATTGGCAGCAACAAGCAGGGGCAGATTGGCCATAGACCTTACAGGGAAATTTCCCGGTGGGCCCAAGGGGAAGCCTGAGCCCTCCTCACGGCTGGCCAGTGAAAGTTTTTGTGGCTGTATTTTGTGATGGACTGTGGTAATTGGCTCTGTTGGGGTGGTATAAGGTGCCACAATATGTTATTGATGGCCCTGCCTTTCATCAATTTGGACCCGACTACAAAACAGGGCCACTTTTAGTATTTTTGCTAGGGCCACTTTAAGTTGGCAGTCCACCCCTGGCAACAGGACTGTTACAAATGTACAAGCATTCATTAATGATAATTGTCATGCATAAAAAGGCTTAAATGCTAGCCATATACTTCAAATAGCCATCAGCAGGAAGTTTACTTTTCTGACAGTAATTCCTCGCAACTACCGCCTGTGGATGTGTTTTCAATGGGGAGTAAGCCACTGCCAGACACCTCTGGAGATGGTTAAAGGGGTATTCTAGTTTAATTTGGTTAGAAGTTATCCCATATCCACATAGGTGATAACTATTAGTTAGGTAGGGGTCCTACTGTTGGGACCCCCACCGATCATGAGTAGAGTACTCGGCTATCTCTGGAACTCCTATAGAAATTAATGGAGCAGCCATGCGCATATGCGACTGGCCGCTCTGTTCATTTCAGAGCTCTGCAGGGGGTATGGGGCCCCCGTTCTCAAGAGCACACTGGTTTACTGCAGACCCTGACTCTCAGGACTTATTTCTCTTTGGGGTGCACAACGCCTTCCGGAGAGTAACAACACTTGTTGATACCTCAACGGTGTCCAGCATAGCATTGGGGCCCCCTCAAATGCAGCCACTGCACAATTCATACGGTCACTCCAGAAAGTACCTCAAACAAAAAAACTGCGTTTACAGAAAATCCACAATATATTCACTCTCCGAAGAGATTTATTAAAGATCCTTGCATGAACCTTATAAATGTGAAAAAATATTTTATATGTTCCTTGAAAATGGTAAAGTTGCCTAAAGTCACAGGGCTGAAGCCTGAGGCTGCACTATTTGCTCGTTTTATTTCTCACAGGAGCAGTTTTGTCACTGAGATTCGGTGTGAATTCATATAACATTTTACATCAATATCTACAGCCTATCTGCCTTGAATAGTGGAAAATATTCACGTTTAGGTGTGAACATAGATGTGTTTGGTGATCTCAAGCAAGGTGTTAGAAAATTGTTTTCACATCTGAAATTCAGCATTTTACTCCAAAAGGCAAGCAAATCTCAAGCAGTGCAATGAAATTATCATCAGTGTGACCTCACCGTCTAGTGACAATGATGTGACGCTTCTCTCATATTCAGCGCCAGCCACAAAACTGCAAATGTAAGCTTGATGTGCATTTAAAAGCTGTTACTGGTATGAATACTGTAATATTTCAGAATTAATGTCTCTGGATAAACTTAGTGGAATAACAAGCTGAACTGGATGGATGTATGTCTTATTTCAGCCTTACAAATTACTGTACTACTGTATGTTAGGCTGCATACACACAGTCAGTATTTGGTCAATGTTTGATCAGTTAATTCCATCAGTGATTGTGAGCTAAAACCAGGTGAGGGTTGAAAACAAAGAACAGGAGCAAATCTTTCCATTAGGGCTAATTCACACAACCATATGGTTGCCATACCCGTGCTGCAGACCACAAACAACGCGTCCCCTTACATGGACACCGGCCATGCGATCATACAGTCGTGTGAATGAGCCCTTATACTTATATCTGTGTACTCTCCACTCCTGGTTTTGGCTTACAATCACTGATGGAAATCGCTAGTCAAACACTGTCCAAACACTGACTGCATGAAAGTGGCCTTACTGTGTATGTTAATCTTTATACACATGAACTTAAACAGAAAATTTCAGCTTTTAAACCTGAATGTAAAAAAATAAAAAAATATCTAATATCTGGTATTACTGTACTTCTGTTTTCTAGTTTTACTTTGCCATTTTTTGTAAGTTCACTCATATATATTTTTGGCTAGCCAGATGTTATGCTCTTGTGGATTTCATATTGAGGTTAATACAGACATGCGGATCACTTAACCCTAAATAGTATTATGTTAAAACCTCATGTACACGTTCATATCCATTTTGCCATATGCAAATCGGACATCAGCCAAACATGGGGTGATCAGGACAACATGCAGTGTTTGCAGCCCCATTGATGAATGGTGGGTCCACATCCGATCAGCAAAAAATGAGTATCGGGTACAGACTCAAAATACAGTCATGAGCATGAGGAAAAAAATGGTTGTGATTGGCTAAAAAAAAAAAATAGCTGATACATCATCCGTAGGTCCTGTTTAAAAATTGCCTTGATCCTAACTACTCTCTAGTTCCTGGTGCTGTCTTGACACATATTGTAGGAAATGTCCACTCACTCAATCTCTGGTTGAGGCAGGTCAACACTGTGGTCAATGAACCAGGAAATAGAGACCACCAGGGACTCGGGCAGCATTGAAATATGAGCGGCGGGTGATCAGTGAGCTGAGAATCAACTCTTATTTTTTAGCCCCCCTCTGAGTCCCATTTTTTCCTGCTGATAAATACTGTACTCTCCATTTTCCGCACATGGCTGAACAATAGCTGAACTTCCATTAACCTGACTAGGGGCCTTGTGTCAAATAAATCAAATTGAAACAAAGTTGTGACATTTGATACAGATGCTAATGTATTTAATAATTAACTGACTCCGTGGTGTTAATCTAGCCTGCCATACGCAGTCAATTTAGTTTTCACAACACGTTCCTGCTCCAAAGCTAATCACCTGAGCCTGGGGCGATGGCGTGAGAATGTGTGGTATTTCTGTGTAGCCCGTAAAGTATACTCACAGAGACCACTCTGAGGAAAAACACCCACACACTGTTGTAATTTGTGTATAATAGTCTTCTACAAGTTTGGTGTATCATATGCTCAATGAACAGCTCATCATTTTACACACACAGCAATCACTTTTAATGTTTTTGCAGATATACCAATTACTGCCCACTCAATGATATTTAACTAATAAGATAGTTAGGATAAGGCTCCATTCACACGTCCGTATGTCATTGTGGATCCGCAAAACACGGACACTGGCCATGTGCGTTCCGCATTTTGTGGACCGCACATGGCCGGCTCTATAATGGAAATGCCTTTTCTTATCCATGGATGCAGACAAGAATAGGACATGGTCTATTTTGTTGCGGGGCTGCAGACCGGAAGTGCGGATGCGGACGGCACACTGTGTGCCGTCCGCATATTTTGCGGCCCCATTGAAAATGAATGGGTCCGCACCCGTTCCGCAAAATCACATTTATTATGAACGTTAAACATTTTTTTGCATTTTGCTAAATAGGCTTAGCAGAAAAGGGTTATGGCTTAGAAGGAAAGGGGTATTGCTTAACATGCACTGAAACTGCTGACACTAAATGTGGGCACAAATTAAGCCAACCAACAGATGGCATCACATTATTAATTTATTTTATGCACTTATATAGTGCTGCTATATTCCGCAGCATTTTACATCAGTATGTCTTTGGAGTGTGGGAGGAAACCGGAGTACCCAGAGGAAACCCAGGCAAACACGTGGAAAACATACAAACTCCATGCGGATATTGTCCTTGGTCAGATTCCAACCCAGGATCCCAGCACTGAAAAGCACCATGCTAACCACAGAGCCCCCATGCTGCCCGCATTAGAAAAGCATGTTTAAAGATGTACCAAACATAGTTATCATCCAGAATGAGCCACTTTGATAAATTTATTTCATGTTTAGATTTTCTAATCTAAAAGTGCCCATTTACAACAGTTGTTGGCCAAATCTGAATGTAACCTCTCGCAGCTCACCCATAAATGTATAGGTTCAGTTGAGCTGAGCATGTATGTGTTTACAATGGGGAAAACTGCTGCCAGACACTGCTGGTGGTGGGTTATTTTCTGATAGACTGAAAAGATTGGGCATATTTCCTCCATAACAGATGAAAGCTACCACTCAGACAGCACTTCACCGTGAAGGACTTGCACCCCTCAGTCTTTTTTTAGTTGCCCTCCTCTGAACCCTCTCCAGCTCTGTTATGTCTGTCTTGTTCACAGGAGCCCAGAACTGTACACAGTACTCCATGTGTGGTCTGACTAGTGATTTGTAAAGTGTCAGAACTATGTTCTCATCACGTGCATCTAATCCCCTTTTTGTAGCAGCTGCCTGATACTGGTTTCTTCAGTTAAGTTTGCTGTCCTTTTCCTCGTCAGTGTTTCCCAGTGTTTTATCATTTAGTATGTACTGGTGACTTGCAGTATTGCTTCCCATGTCCATAACCTCACATTTGTCAGTGTTAAACCTCATCTGACACTTCTCTGCCCAAGCCTCCAATCTATCCAGATCCCACTGTAGCAGTGTACTGTCTTCTTCCGTGTTAATTTATATAGTTTAGTGTTGTCTGTAAAAATTGATATTTCACTGTGCAAGCCTTCTACCAGATCATTAATAAAATATTGAAGAGAATAGGGCCCAATACTGACCCACTAGTGACAGTGACCAAATCTGAGTGTGTACTGTTAATAACCACCCTTTGTTTTCTATCACTGAGCCAGGTACATACCCACATACACACGTCTTCTCCCAGCCCAAGCATTCTCATTCTGAAGCCGTGTTGATACGGTCTTATACTCTTATTTTCAATGAGATACTCTGAGATGGCATCACTTAGAAAACTGTAAGAAAGTTTAACCACAACAGATGTTAGACTTACCGGCCTATAGTTTCTGGGCTCTGTTTTGACCACTTTTTTGAATATTAACACTATATTTGCTAAGTGCCAATGCTCTCTGTCAATACAGTCCTTAAATATCAGAATACAGTTATGTTTATAAAATTACTTAATTATCTTAGGATACAGGGGCGTATGCCATCTGGTCCCAGTGATTTGTCTATTTTAATCTTTTTAGGTTGATGTTGCACTTCTTCCTGTGTCAGACAAGCCACCTTTAATAGGGAATTTACTTTTAGGTTTTTTTTTTGTTTTTTTTGTTTACTTATTTATTTTTATTTTTATGTGGAGTTCTGAATACTACACATTTATGCCATATTGATAAGAAGTTCCATCAGTTTTTGTTCTATGGTGTCTAACTACACCATAGTTGTCAGCACACCTTCAGTTATAGTGATTGGGAGACACAGAAACAGGTAAGCGCACTCACTGAGCAGTGGACTGTAGTGCATGTGTAGCCTCCTCTGTTCTGCGGAGGACACAGGATATTGACCATGATCCCTGTTTGTTGGCGGCAATCAAGGGTGCATTTGAAGTCCCCTATGGGTATATTTTGACAAGAGAATCTTCACATGGACTCTAACTTGTTTTGTGCTATGAAATTTATACAAAATTTGCTGTTATTTCACATGGTTTGCAGGGCAGATTTTTCAATGTGCATATTTGATATTGCATCAAGGAAAAAAAATGATTCTTGGCATGGAATCCACATGAATTCCATGTGGAAACTTTGAACGATGACAATCTGTATACAGTCCTCAGTATATCAAACTGTAAATTCATGTTGGAAATCTGAGAGTCAGCATTCTGTAAAGTGGGCATAGCCTCATGTGGATCCTTTGCATGGCAAACTACAGCTTTCAAAGTGTCCTTTTGGTACAAGAAAAAAAGTTAATGTTATCTGGAGAATGAAAAGCACATTTGTGCCATCTTTCATCTTTATAGCTGCAGACCTGCCAATCCCCAGGCTCACCTTCTGCATCCAAGATGGCTCCACAACTGCTCAGACTACCTGATGCATACTGTGCATTTGGTAGCCCAAAACACTTCCTGCTGCCCTCTCATTGGCTAGAATTACTCACATGAGCAGTACAGGGCTGGACAAATAGGAAGAGTCTGGGACTACTGATGCACAGCGTGCATCGGGTAGTTGGAGAAGCACGGTAGCCATCTTGGATGGCAGAAGAGCATCTCTGGAGGGTCACTTTAATGTGGTATATGCATCACCACCAAAATCAACTGTAAAAAATACTTTTCTTGTGGGTGTCACGGGTTATTTAAGGGAATTGCAGTGATTTAACTAACAACAATATACTAACGAATTTCCACATGTGCCAAATGCAATGTACCAAAAACTGGAGGTGCTACAGTATTTAATTTAAAATGTATTTTCTTATACATTCATTGCTTGAATTTAATTTGGGCAGTGCAGAAGATAAATACATATGCATGATGTTTTTCTGCTTAAAAAAACAGAGCATTACAAAACTCAGTAACAATACATAAATCAAAAAGACAGCTGAGTCTGGTGCCATTGGCTCTGCAAATAATGAAGGTCTCACATTTACACAAACTGGCAATACACAGATAGACTGGAAAATGTACCTAGGAAACACTAATATAAATGCTCACACTAGGTAACTGCATCATATGATAATGTATTTTTAACATTTTAGAGACTACAAGAAATAAAAGATTGAAAACAAACAAATAAAAAAATGAGGAAATTCTGATTTCCAGAATTATACTGTACAAATGTTTACCGTATTAACTCATATTGCAGTGTCCATATCCTCTGATAACTCCCGTGTCTTGTCATTAACTACAGAAGATTATCTTTCAGATATGCAAATGATATTTATGCATCTGAGTGCACTGAACCAAGATAAATGAATGTCTCTCCCTTTGCACTGCTACATAGATAATGCAAGCCGAGTCACTGGCACAAGGCATAGTCTTAATGCTGAATAACAGAATAAAAGAGAGTAATTGATTTTCACTAATGCACTGAAAAAATAGAAATGAATAACTTAGCACACTATATACACACAAATCTGTTCTTTGACTAATTTATAAAATGAAACCATGTAGACACCTATGTAAGGTTTTGTCAAGGTGGAGATGCCCACAAAGACATACATGCCTACACACAAACATAACCAGTCAGACACAGAAATCATGTAACATGACCTGTGACATCAAGAATGCCGTTATCAGCCCCTGACACATTGCTACATGCCATTTTCTCTACTGACCCGAGTGTGGATGTATATGTGGGGCAGACTGGGAAACTAAAAAACTAAAAGTGGCCCTACGTTATAGGTTAGTTCAAATTGACAGAAGGGAGGGTAGCACATGTAGGCAGGGACAACAGAAGTAGACAGGGCTAGCAATATCTTAGTGCAGCAGAAAATACAGCCCCAGCAGCACCAAATACCAAAGAGCAGCACAAAATACTGCCACCCTCGCCTCAGTATTTAACTGTATCACTGCACTGAGAATGGCGATGCAGTTTAATTCAGGAGAATACGTACCTGCAGCTGCTGATTCTCCTAGTATTAATTAATACTGAGAGGATCAGATCGTTATGTGCCTGGCTGGCGGCCATGAAGAGGACTCAGGCAGACCTCTGGGCATTGGCCCACAGGGAAATTTTCCTGTAGGGTCTATGGCCAATCCAGCTGACATTTGTTGAACATATGTGGGCAACTTAAAGGGAACCTGACATCTCCGAAACACCCCCTGAACTAGAGTAAGTGTTGTATAGTGTAAGTGATGCTGAATCCGATTATGAAAGTTTTATCTTCATACTCACTTCCATTCCGATGCTGTGCTCCCACAAACTTGCAGTAAAATACACTCACTGGACTCTTCTTTGAGTCCTCTCCATTATGTGAGTGAGCACTGGAGTCCAGTGAGTGCATTTTACTGCTGGTTTGTCAGAGCACAGCGTCAGAATGCAAGTGAGTACGAAGATAAAAATTACATATTCGGATTCAGCATCACTTACACTATACAACGCTTACTCTAGTTCAGGGGGTGTTTCGGAGATGACAGGTTCCCTTTAAGCTACTGTAATTAGAAAGCTATTTTTAAATGAAAGTTCTATCCCAAAAAATGCCCATAATTATGTATGTATATAAAATATAAGGTCATAGTGCTATACAGTCTTTAAGAAAATTATTGAATGTATTGCTTAGAGACTTTAAAGGGAGCCTGTCACCTCATTTGCACCTATATAACTAACAGCAGAGTCCCACAGAAGATTGCAAGCACATCCCAAACATACCTGTGTGCACTGTGTGTCTGTATTCCATGTTCAGAAAAAGCACTTTTAGCGCCCGTTAACATGACCGTGTCAACGGGTCCACACCTATTCCGCAAATTTGCGGAATAGGGGCGGGCCCGTTCACCTCTATGGCGGCACGCTATCTTGCTGAGCCACGGCTCCGTGCCGCGGCTCAGCAAGAAAAGATAGAACATGTCCTATACTTGTCCGTAGGCATTTTCAATGGGGCTGCCCAGCGTGTGTTCCGAGCGCTGCGGAACACACGCCGGACGGCCCCCGTATTTTTGCGGGTCCGCAAAAATACGGCCGTCTGAACGGGGCCTTATTCTGCTGAGAAACAGCTCCCAAGTGCCCAGCTGAAAGTGAAAGTAAAAACAGCTTTCTCTCCCGACTCGATTTCTAACAGCTATATTTTCAGATATTATATAATGCTGTGCTTGATATCATTTGAAAGCTTGGAATGTCAGCTTTCAAAAAAGGACAGAACCATTTTTCTATCTGCTACCAATGCCAAGATTTGAGCTGCTAAAGCAGCCCTCCCCTCTTTAGTCTGGTTTGCTTTGAGCACTTGCAGCAGCAATGCTGGGCACTTGGGAGCTGTTTTCCTGCAGAATAAAAGTACTTTTCCTGGACATGTAATCAGGGCCGGCCTTAGGGTAGATGGCGCCCTGTGCGAAACTTTCTCTCGGCGCCCCCCCCCACAAGTGACAGTACTAACGTCATACAGTATAGAGCTATAAATACAGTGCAGAGATATATAGAGTGATATAGGTAGGTAGAGTAAGACAGTATATATATATATATATATATATATACACTCACCGGCCACTTTATTAGGTACACCTGTCCAACTGCTCGTTAACACTTAATTTCTAATCAGCCAATCACATGGCGGCAACTCAGTGCATTTAGGCATGTAGACATGGTCAAGACAATCTCCTGCAGTTCAAACCGAGCATCAGTATGGGGAAGAAAGGTGATTTGAGTGCCTTTGAACGTGGCATGGTTGTTGGTGCCAGAAGGGCTGGTCTGAGTATTTCAGAAACTGCTGATCTACTGGGATTTTCACGCACAACCATCTCTAGGGTTTACAGAGAATGGTCCGAAAAAGAAAAAACATCCAGTGAGCGGCAGTTCTGTGGGCGGAAATGCCTTGTTGATGCCAGAGGTCAGAGGAGAATGGGCAGACTGGTTCGAGCTGATAGAAAGGCAACAGTGACTCAAATTGCCACCCGTTACAACCAAGGTAGGTAGAAGAGCATCTCTGAACGCACAGTACGTCGAACTTTGAGGCAGATGGGCTACAGCAGCAGAAGACCACACCGGGTGCCACTCCTTTCAGCTAAGAACAGGAAACTGAGGCTACAATTTGCACAAGCTCATCGAAATTGGACAGTAGAAGATTGGAAAAACGTTGCCTGGTCTGATGAGTCTCGATTTCTGCTGCGACATTCGGATGGTAGGGTCAGAATTTGGCGTCAACAACATGAAAGCATGGATCCATCCTGCCTTGTATCAACGGTTCAAGCTGGTGGTGGTGGTGTCATGGTGTGGGGAATATTTTCTTGGCACTCTTTGGGCCCCTTGGTACCAATTGAGCATCGTTGCAACGCCACAGCCTACCTGAGTATTGTTGCTGACCATGTCCATCCCTTTATGACCACAATGTACCCAACATCTGATGGCTACTTTCAGCAGGATAATGCGCCATGTCATAAAGCTGGAATCATCTCAGACTGGTTTCTTGAACATGACAATGAGTTCACTGTACTCAAATGGCCTCCACAGTCACCAGATCTCAATCCAATAGAGCATCTTTGGGATGTGGTGGAACGGGAGATTCGCATCATGGATGTGCAGCCGACAAATCTGCGGCAACTGTGTGATGCCATCATGTCCATATGGACCAAAATCTCTGAGGAATGCTTCCAGCACCTTGTTGAATCTATGCCACGAAGAATTGAGGCAGTTCTGAAGGCAAAAGGGGGTCCAACCCGTTACTAGCATGGTGTACCTAATAAAGTGGCCGGTGAGTGTATATATATATATATATGTATTTATAGCTCTCTATACTGTTCTATATCACACTATATATCTCTGCACTGTATTTATAGCTTTCTATATTGAAATGTAACCTAATATAGCGCACATACCTCTTACATCCAGTGACGTCTCCTCTAATATAGATCTTCTCTTTCCTCATCTTCTCCTTTCAGACCAGACGCCATTTTTCAGCCATTTCTCATCTCTGCAGTTTGACAAAAAAAAATCTTAGTTTACACAGTGTCCTAAAATAACTGCGCCCAGCAAATAGTGTTCCGTAATAGTGCGCCCAGTAATATAGTAAACATAACGCTCCCCAGAAATAACTGCGCTGATACTGTGCCAGGGTGCCCCCACAGTAATAGTGCCCCCCACAAGTCCCAACTAATAATTCTCTGCTAGAGTGCACTTGTTAGTAATAGTGCCCCCAACAGTACTAATGTCCCCACTGTGCCCCAGAAGTAATAATGCTTCCAATGTGCCAGTAAGAAGTGCCCCCCAATAATGTGCCAGAAGTTCCCCCCATTGATTCCCCCCCAAAATCATGTGCCAGTAAAAAGTGTCCCACCCCCATAGATGCCCCCAAATTATGTGCCAGTAAGAAATGCCTCAGTGCCCCCATGTGCCAGTAAGAAATGCCCCAGTGCCCCCATGTGCCAGAAAAATGCCCCCAGTGCCCCCATGTGCCAGTAAAAATGCCCCAGTGCCAGTAAAAATGCCCCCAGTGCCCCCATGTGCCAGTAACAATGCCCCCAGTGCCAGTAAAAATGCCCCCAGTGCCAGTAAAATGCCCCCAGTGCCAGTAAAATGCCCCCAGTGCCCCCATGTGCCAGTAAAAATGCCCCCAGTGCCAGTAAAAATGCCCCCAGTGCCCGCATGTGCCAGTAACAATGCCCACAATACCCCCATGTGCCAGTAAAATGCAACTATGTGCCAGTAAAATGCTCCCATGTGCCAATAAAAATGCCCCCAGTGCCCCCTTGTGCCAGTAAAAATGCCCCCAGTGCCAGTAAAATGCCCCCAGTGCCCCCATGTGCCAGTAAAAATGCCCCATGTGCCAGTAAAAATGCCCCAGTGCCAGTAAAATGCTCCCATGTGCCAATAAAAATGCCCCCAGTGCCCCCCTTGTGCCAGTAAAATGCCCCCAGTGCCAGTAAAATGCCCCCAGTGCCCCCATGTGCCAGTAAAATGCCACTATGTGCCAGTAAAAATGCCCCCAGTGACCCCATGTGCCAGTAAAATGCCCCCATGTGCCAGTAAAATGCCCCCATGTGCCAATAAAAATGCCCCCATAAAAAAAAATAAACACTTACTTACCTCCATGGAGCCGGCAGCGATGCGATGCAGGCCTCTTCCAGCCTGTGTCCCGCGCTGTACGGCTCAAGCGGCGCAATGACGTCATCGCGCCGCCTGAGCTGGCCTCTGATAGGCTGCAGGCCTAGGGCCTGCAGCCTATCAGAGGAACGGGCAGGGGAGACGCCTCTCCCTCCCCTGCCCCGCATCTCCAAAGGCAGACTATGGAGATGAGCGCTTCCACAATGGAAGCGCTCATCTCCCTCTGCCCCACCGCCGCCCCCAACTGTGCGGCACTTGCAGGGCACGGCCGGGCCATTAAGGGGGCGCTCTGGCAGGGCGCCCTCTTAAGTGGCAGGGAGTGAAGCGCCCTGTGCAACCGCACGGGTCGCACACCCCAAAGGCCGGCCCTGCATGTAATACAGACACAAAGTACACACAGGTATGTCTGGGATGTATCTGCAATCTTCTGTGGGGCAGTTCTCTTAGTTATAGTGGTGAAAAACAGGTGAAAGACTCCATTTAAGTGTCCCAGCAGTACCATTCATATAATGATCGCTGCATATCAGTGCACATATAATGCACAGAGTTACTAGATACTAACACACACTGTCTAAACACATGTAAATATACTCTAATGAGATGATATCATACAGTGCCCATGCATAGAGCTTAGCAATGCAAAAAGAGTAGTTATCTTTGCTCTTATAGCACCATGTTGTGCTCACATAATGTCAAACACTGCCCAGACAGCACTATACATGTAGTACTAATATAGTGTCATACAGTGCCAAATGTCACATTTGAAGAGACCCTAAGGTACACCTACCGTGGAAATCCCCAAAAAGTGACCCCATTTTGGAAACTAGACCCACAAGGATTTTTTGAGGAGTGTGGTGAGCATGTTAACTAGAGATGAGCAAATCTTGAAAAATTCGCTTCGCCAAATGTTCGTCGAATTTTTAAAAATATTCTATCTTAATACGAATCTATTCGGTCAAAGCTGCGTACAAATCATTCATTATTCTGTTTGTGTTCTGCGAACATTCGTGGACTAATAATGAACATAGCGTTGTTACGCTACTTAACTGAATACGTACGTACATTAGCGTACAAAGTGCGTATGAATCCTTAGCGTACTATTGTCTAGCGATTGCGTAATACGCAGGCACGCAAAACGCTAGGCCGCGGTGTGCATTCCTCAGAGGCAGAGCGAAGTTTGGAAAATGGCATCCAGGCGATCTTCAGCATTTAGCTCTGGAGAGCTTAAATGCATGACCCGGCTGATGGACTGGCAGGATTACGATGGCACACACCGACACCCGAACCAGCAGAAGAAGAAGTGCATTAGGTGATCCGAGGCTTGCGCCATCGTTTCAACACTGTGTGGACCCCGGGCCAGATCCTGCGGAAATGGTCCGATTTGAAGTTCAAGTGCACAGAGCGGCTTAATGAGATCCGCGGCAAGGTGAGTAGCAACATATTTGAAATGTAAAAACATGTTAAAAAATTAGTGTACTGTATTGTATATATACCAGTGCCAATAATGAAAACCATATAGAAGGAGAACGTGGGCGTGCGTAGTGCACTGCAGCAATTTTCTTTCATGCTAGGCCATGCCTCTAACTCCACCCAAACAAGTGAAGGTATTCTCAGATACGTGGAAAAGAAAAGTAAAGTCCAGCTTCCGTATAAAATGCTATCGTCTTTATTAATAGCAGTAAAAGCCTAACAAGTAGTACATGGACAGTCTACGCGTTTCGGACCCCTACATCACGGTCCTTATTCATGACACACCACAGAGTGAATGAAACACAGTATTTAAAACATAGTAGTCCCAATCACACCCAGG
>ONZH01016103.1:0-51295 GCA_900303285.1 Rhinella marina | reverse complement strand
GCCCCCTACTCACCCCACCCCACACTCCCCCCCCCCCCCATCTCCCTTAAGAAATACAGAACCCAGAAAGACTTGCCTGCTTTTCTGGGAAGGTCTTATCATTTTTAATGAGAGTATGCAAATATTAAGTAAGGAAGTGCATGAGTTTATCATATTACTCAGATTTGTTTAAGGGGTTGTCTGGGATTTTAAGACTGCGGGGGGGGGGGGGGGGGACCCTCATTATACAATGCTGCATATGCCATCATACTAAGCCAGGAAAACACAGGACACCAAATTTAGGTAAATGGGACTGGCCACAACTTTATTTCTTAAACCAATTTACTGTAAGTGATTGATATCTCAAGAAAAATATTCCTTCCCTGATGGCTTGATTACATACTCCATCTTGTATGCCAGGACATTTCTTTCCGTATGCTAACAAAACACTGTCCACCAGCGAGCATGTCGAATCCAAAACCAGAGCCTTCAGGGCCAACTCCCTGGCAATGAAAGGAAACGAGAAGCCCCCTTCTGGAATCACCAACCACTTCCACACAACAAACCAAGAGCCTTTTCCACATCATCTTGTAAATCCAACAAAAAGATATCTAATGCAATCGAATTGAGATACACCCTATCCTCCAACAGAAGATTCAGAAAATCCAGCATCCAATGCCCTTCAAGGAACGGACATAACGACCAATGTGATCATTAAGGAGACGGCGGGAGCTTTTGAGAGCAGCCAGGTCCCTGGCACCATGCCATGTCACCGAGCAAACACTTCAGACCAAAGTAAAACACAATTCTCAAATAACAGCAGACAACGCCCCAAATCAACATTAATCAACAAGGTCAATTCAGGTAGCCTCAACTGCCCCAGATCATTGTCACCAGCATGGATGGCAAGAACTAAAGGGGATCGACAAAGGTGACTGATCGACAACCTGGTTCAATGCCAATGGACCACCACCAAAGGCAACCCTAGGGACAGACCCACTGACTGGTGTTCTGCAGTTCCTTGCTGCCCAGTAGTTGTAAGAATGTCCCCAAATCCACACCTGAGGAGACAGGCAGCCTTGAAAAAAAACAAGTAAAGTGGGAGGGAAGGGGCAAACGACAAACAAATTTTCAAACCAATAAAAGATCTAGGCGAACATACGACCTAAAACACTGCAAACACCAACAGCCTAAACGCATAATGTCCTTTTCACTAAGCCGCCTCAGTAGCCGCCCCAGTCCTGAATGAATGCGTACCAAAGTCTGAAGCTACAAGACCGAAACGTGAAAAGCAATAAAAAGCATGAACTTGGAAACGAGTCAAAAACCCACCAAAGGCATGACCAACATGCACTGCAGTCTGACACAATGCAAGTTGGACAAAAATAATTCCTTAATTACCAACCAAAACTCCAAACCACAAGCGTCGGTCTTAGACCGCCGAATGCAAACTTTAACACAACCATCAACTACCAAGACATCAGTAGCGGGCAAACCACCAGACCGAGCCACACTAGAGGAAAGCAACTCTCCAACGTGCAAAACAGCGAAAAAGGCCAGTATAAATGCTGCCTTAGAAAGAAGTAACTCATGTAAATCAGTTGGTTCACGTTCATGGGGGCAGTTGGTGGGATATATGCATCTGGAAACAAGATAAGATGTCGTTATACCCTGGAACATATTAAGATGTAGACACTGCAAAACTAAATGGCGCAGTAGGGCTAAAAATGCTAAAGAACCCAAAGACAAGGCATTAATTGCTTGAAACACAGAAGTTTTATTCCATCCAAAATGTTCAACAGCCACCACAATAGGGGAGAGTTCCAGAAGGGTAAAAAGCCATGTACACCTTCGGGGGCAATTTTTTTATGATTGCATTTTACTCATTTTAGACTAAAAAAATCATTTTTTCAAAGGGTCTTTATTAAAAATATTGAGCTGTTCAGTCACAAAGGGTTATCTGCTTTTCTATCTGTGTGAATCCTACTTTCAGTTTGTGCCAGTCATCTAATAACCCTTACCTGACTAAGAGGTCATAAACGCTTATTTAAGACACATGATAAGTACTGAGCTATAATGTGTTTATAATGTCAGAGAGCAGAGATAAGGAGCCCTTCAGCTCCCTACCTGACGGAAGAGAGAGAGAAAATTTAGATCCTGCTAGTAGAGCATCTCGGCTATGTACTGAGAAAAGGACTCCATATTGTTAATAAAGACCAACTGAAAAAATGATTTTTACCTCATAATGAGTACAGACAAACAAATGTCTACTCGGTAGACAGCAAATGAGTAAACCTGTACATGAATATATCACAAAAAATCTTTATTCAAGTATCAATTATATTATATAATAAAATCTATGCATAAAAAGAGAATACAGAGCAATGATAAATAATGGGTCCTTTTTCCTACAGCTCCAGGGAACAGCTATGGGGGCGGCCTGTGCGCCGTCCTATGCTAACCTGTTCCTGGGGCTGTGGGAAAGGGACCTATTTATTCGGGATCATGACGTCATCATGGACCGCGCCACTCTTTGGGCGCGGTACATAGATGACGTCTTCATGATCTGGCATGGTGATGAAGTACAGCTGAGGGATTTTTTTGCCTTGCTCAATTGCAATACCCGGGAACATCAAGTTAACCTATACGTTTGACAAATACAGAATTGAGTTCTTGGATGTAACTATATATCGTGATCCAACAGGTAGTATACAAACAGATGTATATAGAAAAAATACAGCCGTGAATGCTTATCTACACGCAACATCCTCTCACCCGAAAAAGACCATTGACGCGATCCCTATTGGACAGTTCCTACATATCAGGAGAATATGCTCTGATGATTAATCGTTTGAAAAACAATTTATTGAATTATGAGAGAGATTCTTGAAGAGAGGATATAGTCATAGATCTATCAAGAAAGCATACTACCGAGCGAAACATAGTACCAGACAAGACCTTTTATCACCAAAACATTCGAAGACCATCAATGAGAAGGTACGCTTTATTACAACCTACCATTCAAGGTGGAAACAAATGACTGACATAATTAGACGCCATTGGTCTGTCTTAGTAACTGATCCCATTCTCGCACAGTACGTTACACCATATCTCTCAATTACCGCACGCAGAGCTAACACCCTACGGAACAACCTGGTACAAAGTTATTTGACTCCACGGGAACAAAAGATCTGTTATGCACTGAAGAATAAACCCCACCAAGGCTTTGTACCGTGTGGGAAATGCGAGGCGTGTCCCAATATGGAAAGGGCAACCACATTTATGGATGCCAATGGAAGGAAATGCTTCCAGATCAGACAACACATTACATGTACGACTACAATGGTAATCTATTATGCGACCTGTACTTGCCCGAAGATCTATGTAGGATTAACTACGAGAGAATTAAAGATCCGAACACGTGAACATGTGAGGGACATCATAGCAGCACAAGACATCGAGAAGGATGAAGAATTGAAACCGATACCAAAGCATTTCAAGAAACTCCATGGATGCAACCTAAGGACTTTTAAGGTAAAGGGGATAGAATGCCTTAATATTGATCTTAGGGGTGGCAATTTGGCAAAAAAGTTAGCTCAGAAGGAATGTAGATGGATCTGGACACTTGGGACCATGCGTCCCTATGGACTGAACGAGAATTTGGGTTTTGCTTCATTCCTTTGAATCCTGCTCCATTGCTGTGGATAATTATAGATAATTTTGTTGTTTTTTTTTTTTTTTTATGTATTTTGATATATATGTTTGTTTATTACAGATAGCATTACTGTGATTTAGTCCCCGAAACGGAACCAAGAAATGGGAGCGGGTGTGGAGATGTACAGATGGATAGAAGATCACCTGGTCATGAACTGCGTTTTTATCATGGTCTCCTTTATGGGAAACATGATGTGTATTCAATATATATATATATATATATATATATAATATATATATATATATATATATATATAGGCCATGCTTAGATAACACTTTGATACACTGAGTCACATTTATCTAACATATATATTTTTTCACATTTTTTTCACTTTTTTCACACAATTTTTTCACTCTTATTCTACTTCATCCCTCTAATTTTTGGTTATTTTTTGGGTACTTTTTGTCACTTTGGGCACTTTTTCCAATTCAACATTTTTTATTTCATTACATTCAGTACATTTTTTCCCACTCACTATCACAATTCATTCATATGTGTGTGTGTATATATATATATATATATTTTTTTTTTTAATATATATATATATTATATATATATATATATTTTTTTATATATTTTGGTCAGCTTTGTTTTGATGTATTCACGTACACATTTGTATTTTTCGCCTCACTTAACATGTGGTTTGTATCTGTATTTTTTACAATTGTGTATATTTATGATATAATAAGAACACTTATTGCATATTTTATATATTTTATATTTTATTTTTTATATATAAATATATTTGCTATTAATATAGTGTGTCTAATAGAATCACGTTTTGAATATGAGGTTGTTATCATGTATCCTATATTGATTGACCACTAGAGGATGTATATAATGAATATGTTATGGCATTATGCAGTTTATCCTAGTTAGGAGATGTAACTTCACATGACCAACCATGGGGGGGGCGCATGTGAGCCCCTATGGCTGATGTTCTTGGACGCGATGGACCGCGAGATGTCGCGATACCTGCATCAGGCGTCTTGACGTCACGGCGTTGGTCACGTGATACGTGGCCACGCTTACCTGGTGACGTGACTCCTGATTGCGGGGAAGCGCGCACTAACTGCTCGCTGACCGTGGCGCCCAATTAATACAACAACAGGTGATTATAACTGACGTAATGCCTGATTTGTAAACAATACCCGGTGATTGGCTGCTTGGTTAGACCGGGGACTATAATTGATTCGATCCACAGAGATGGCGTTACCCCCTGGACGAAGGCACGCCGAAACGCGCGTCAGTGTAGCGCCATCCCTGGGTCCTGTAATCACAAGAACACAGGTATGAGACATCTGGTCTTTTCAATCATACAATGACTTTTTGATGTTATGGTGAATATATGGCTGATGGGGCTTATTCGCATTTGTGAAGACTTTTTTTGCATGGCATGTTATCTATTAGGGTATATACCTGGTTACTATAATATTATATTGTCATTCACCTTGTTGTTCAGTGACTCATGGATGGCGCTTTATTTATCATTGCTCTGTATTCTCTTTTTATGCATAGATTTTATTATATAATTGATACTTGAATAAAGATTTTTTGTGATATATTCATGTACAGGTTTACTCATTTGCTGTCTACAGAGTAGACATTTGTTTGTCTTTAGTAATACTGTGAGTCTGTACAGTGTTATTTGTCTGTTGCCAGAGGCAGGCACATTCACATGTTGTAGTTATACTTTGTACATGATAACGGTGGCTGCGCTGGGGGTTGAACAGTGACTCATAATGAGTACAATGCAATAATTTAAAAAATGCCCCCAAAAGTGTACATAGCCTTTGAGTTGTTAGTCAAATTCAATTGCTCCCAAAAAAAACAGGCAAAAAGCTCTACACCAGTCATTGCAAATAACAGTCACAAAACCGACGCTCCCTGTCGCATCAGTGAAAAGCTAAAAGTGTACACTAGACTGCTCCTCCAGCCTTACCATGAAAAGCATGCAAAAAGGCCTGCCCACAGCCAATAAATCGTCCATATGTTCCGTGATACTCTGAAAAAATGAGGAGGACTCGGAACCCCCTGAGTGGCAGAGAAAAATAATGTGAAAAAACACAACTTATTGGAATGATCCGACACTCAAAAATGAATAGACCCAAAAAGATGGCACTTTCTTCGCTAAAACTACCTGATCAATGCAGATGACCAAACTTGTCTGCAGGAAGGGCGAAAAACCATTGCACAGGAATTGAATCTCAAGAAAGACAAACTGTCTAAGAACCCACAAAGCCAATGCACATGCATCGGATTACCATGGGCCTAGAAACAAAAAACAAATCCAAAATCCAAATAATGGATGACCAAATGGACACCCGATTCGCACCTAACAACCCATTCTAAAAACTACTGAAATTGTCAAAATAATTACACGAAAACGAAGAGCCCATCGCCTCTGAGACCCAACCAATTTCGGGCGTCAAAGCTGTAAAAGAAATCTGACTTGCTTGAGACTCCATTTTGTCTCTTGTCTCTGAGTGTTTGTCCTGCCTCAAGATGCACCTCTATGGAGAATGCATGGTGGGGGGCAGTGAAGTGATAAGCATGAGGACCTTATTGTCCTCAGACAAGAGAGCTTTAAATTTTTTCAGTTTGTTAAGTAAGCTGTTATTAGAGATGAGCGAATCTATTCACCGCTTCGTAGATTAATATCAAATCTTACAAATTTTCTACTCCGAAGCTAATCCGGATTTTTCCAGATTTGCTCAGTTCGAATCTTAAATGTTCTTAAACCTTTGTATGCATTTGCTATGTACTTGTCTGATGAATTGTACGCTAATGCTACGTATAAGTTAATTTATACGCTGCTGCGTACGAATTCAGTTAATTAGCAAACTTTTACTGTACGTTCGTTATTCGTGTGGAAAATAGGCAGCAAAAAGCCTGGGAAGAAAGTGGTCACCTGACCTAGTGGGCAGGGCTTGCTCTGATTGGCTCAGGCTCGGTAAGCCAGCGACATCAGTCGTGCTGCGACTGCAGAGAAGAGCAGAAGCACTGTGTGTGAAGTTCTGAGAGACAGAGAACTGTTTTCTGGAAATTGTGGTGTTGTTCTGGGCATCCATAATACACATATCAGGGCCAGTGCAGGGCGAGTGAAGGGCTAGTAATATTAATCGGGCAGGGAGAGAGACAGGGAGAGAGAGACAAAGACCTGCAGGGCCACAGTCAAGTGAAAATGTCTGGCACGGAAAAGCAAAAGGGTTCCACCTCCAGCCAGACCTCGAGCTCCAAAAAAAAGAAGGAGAAGGTGGCACAGGGAAGCAGTGGCAAAGGACCTGTAGCCACAGCTTCTACTGGTAGAATTCGTAATAGTTGGCCGCAAGCCTCGGATCACCTGCTGGTTCAGGTGTCGGTGTGTGCCATCGTAATCCTGCTGGTCCATCAGCCGTATCATGCATTTCTGCTCTCCAGAGCTAAATGCTGAGGATTGCCTGGATGCCATTTGTAAAACTTCGCTCTGCCTCTGAGGAGTGCACCCCGTGGCCTAGCGTTCTGCATGCCTGCGTATTACACAATCGCTAGACAATAGTACGCTGAGGATTCGTACACAATTTTTACGCTCATGCGTACCTTTAACAACTGTATGTTCGTTATTAGTGCACAAATGTTCGCAAAACATCACATAATAACGTATGATTTGTACACAGCTTCGACCGAATAGCTTCGTATTAGGTACCAATCTTTTTAAAAAATTGACTTACATTCGGCGAAGCAAATTTTGGATGATTTGCTCATCTCTAGTTGTTATTAACTATTGCTTGAATGGCAGAGGGAAAAGCAATATCCCAAAACTTTGCCAGGCCCATGACAAACTATTAGTTCAGAGAACTCTTCCCTTTTGTGGTTTCACCTAGACGATTTAAGGGAGCAAGTAAGCTTTTGCTGTTTCTCATTTGGTTCTTTTGGAAAATTTGGAGAGATCAAAAGAGGGGATTTGTAGTGTTGGACCTTCCCTAACAGGCAATGCCATATAGAGTAGTGCAGTGAGAAAACCGAGCAAGAAGGGTAAGAGTCCTCTCTATCATAGCTGGACTATGGGAAAAGGTCATGTCAAACGAGGATCTGGCTGATCTCCAGATCAGAGTAATGGACGTCCTGCGACTCCTTCTACCCCACAAGAGGAGATGAATTAGAAGTTTGGCACATGGGTCAGCAAACACCTACCAAAGTGGTGCAGGCTGACTAGGGGAATATATTTTGGGGTTCCTAAAGGGGAAATAAATTATCCCACTGGGTAGATCTCCGTAAAATTGTAAATCGGCAAATGAAAAAGCAGCTCGGAGTAGATAGTTTGTAGAATCATACAGGAAACAGCAAGAGGCCCTAGGTATTTTTACTGTTGGAACTAAGGAAAAAGAAGCAGTGGAGTGGAGAGAGGCAATCTGAGTTAGATGAAGAAGAGGCAGAGGTGATGGAACATCTTGTAGTGTGTTTAGCTGAGCCCACTGGAAATAACCTGGGGATTCCTGACTTAATTACTCAGAGACACTCAGTGCATACAGGAGCTAGACCAAAAATTCCTACTAGCTCGACTGCGGTACAGTATAAAAATTAGAGACTTAACACCAAAGTATCTAGTAGCTAACCCGGAGAACCAGACCAATTCTGCTTGGTTTGTGACCTGCGAGCTGTAAACAAAATTATCGAAGAAGATGCCCCACTTGTCCCGAATCCTCACACTATCCTCGTCTGTCGAAAAATCCCGTCAGAGGCTTCCTGGCTTAGTGTGATAGATTTGGTGGACCTACCCAGATTCACAGTATCTGTTTGCCTTCTCCTTTGAGGGGCAGAAGTATGCTTGGACCACGTTGCCACAGGGTATGGACTTTTCACCATCCAAATTTGGACAGGTCATGAAGCAGGTTCTGGACAGGTGGCAATTGTTCCAGGGATCACCATTGTACAATACATGGATGATCTCCTGTTGACCTCTCCCTCGAGGGAGCTGTGCATCAGTGGAACTGCTTCTGCTTCTCTACTTTTCCACCCTAGTGCTGAGGGATGTAAGGTGGCCCCAAATAAATTACACTTTTGCCAGTAAAGGGTCACATTTCTGGGCCACTGTATCTCACAGGGTTCTAAACATATCAGAGGGCACCATACCCACACAGTGCCAAACAAGTCAGAGCATTTTTGGCATCAGGTGGGTATTCAGACAATGGATTCTAAACATATCTCAACTTGCCGGTCCCCTGTATGCCCTGACTGCTCAAGCTGGACACATCGAGTTGTCTGAGGAACAAAAGCAGGCTGTGGACCATCTAAAAGCTGCCATACTCAGTGTCTAGGACACAAAAGCCAGTAAGATAGTTTAGCGCCAAATTGGATTCTGTTATTTCCGCAGGAGCTACCTGTGTAAAATAAGTAGCCGCAGCACCCCTACTAGTTGAAAAGATGGCTGATATTGTTCTTGGAAATCAACTTTCTTATGGTACCCCATGCTGTACAAACAGCCCTCCATAGCCTGGCGCTACCAGACATCTCTCTACTGCCAGATTGACCAAATAATAAAAATCTCTCTGCTAGCACCATCCAACATTCCCATACTTAGGTGTAATATGCTGAATCCTGCCACTTCAGAAGAGGAGGTACAAAATCTAGAACATGATTTTGAGTAGGTAGTGGAACTCTTCTACACCCCTCCCAATGAACCCATTTCAAATGCTGAGATGACACTCTATGTGGATGGATCTAGGCAACAGAAACCAGAGGGAGGTTCTGCTGCTGGTTTTGCTATAGCAGATGATGCCTCTATTTTGTACTCTGAAACACTTGATTCTGCCATATATTCTGCCCAAAATGCAAAATATCTATACAGAGTCTCATTATGCCTATGGAGTTGTGCATGATTCTGGCATTTTGTGGGAACGTAGAGGGTTCTTAACCTCCAGTGGGAAGGTAGTTAAGCATGCAGGTCTTATCAAGGACCTGCTGGAAAAGATGAAGTTACCTAGAGCTATAGCTGTTATGAAAAACCACAGATCCGATCACTATGGGCAACAACAGAGAAGATGAAGCAGCCAAAAGGACTCTCAGGTTTGGGGTTGGAAACAAGAGATTGCGCATGCTTAAAGACACGTAAACCAACTGTCACGAACGTGCCAAGACATACGAACGTTCCCGTGAGTGGCAGGAGATCTGTGAGACCGGCAAAACATGGTTTGATCTGACATGTTTACCTTGTGGATCAATAGGCGTCTGTGTGGTTTCTGGTGCTTAACCCCCAAGGTGTTGCTATTGGGGTTATTTCACGTTCCCTATTTAAAGTTGTTTCCCCCACAATTCTGAGCGGTTTATAGCTTCTGCTGGACCTGTGGATAGCTGGAGTGTGGATCTCGGCTGAGGTCCTGGTGCTGCCATAGCTTCTTTGAAGTTAAGCATTTTCTTTCCCTTTTGTATTTTGTTTGGGTTTATCTGTGTGTTGCATTTCCCTGTCATTTGTATTAAGGCCTGAGGGAGACTCCTGTTCGTCCTTCCTTATGGAGGAACAGGTTGTCTCAGTCCTGACATTAGTACTAGGGTCCTATAGGGTTAGACAGGACACTAGGTACTCCTGTGTACCAACTCACCTTCCTCTGGGGTCTGTTCATACTGGTAGTTAGTCAGGACTTTGATTAGGGTTTTACCAGGAGGTGTCATCTGTACATCTTCTAGTTTCTAGGCCTTATTCCCTCATACCTTTCCCTCCTATGTTCAGTGTGGTGTTTCCCTACAACACCCGAGCGTGATACAGGCATTCAGTTACGAGCGCGATCAAGCAAAAGGACTGGTAAGATATATCTAACCACTTCTTGTAGCGCTGTAATTTCATCATATCCTACTCATATGACAAAATGCTGACAGAGTTAGCGTTAGAAAGAAAGATAAGAAATGTGCCAACGATGGCTTGGTGCAAGTTTATGGATTGGTCAGAAGACACCAGGATGGGCACTATAAGAATTCTCTGTTTTATCTTCAACAAAGCTAACCGCCTTCTATACTCTTCATCATAGCGCCACCAAAGGGCTCCACCGTGGGCGCAGAGAATGCAGCAATTATAGGACTATGAGCTACAGTATGGGCAGGGGATACCGCATCAAAAGGCAGAGCAGTAGTAACACTGTGGGGAAGAGGACAAGCAGGGGTGGATTGGGAACTTAAAGTGGCCCTGGAAAAAAAATAACTAAAAGTGGCCCCATGTTGTAGATGGGTCCAAATTGACAGAAGACAGGCCATAACAAGGAGGTGGGGACAAATGAAGTAGGCGGGGCATGCAATACTGTAGTGCAGCACAGAATACCGCCCCAGCAGAACCAAATACCACAGCACAAAATACCGCCACCCCAGCCACAGTATTCAACTGTATCACCGTCCTGAGGATGGTAATATAGTTGAGTTCAGAGGGACCTGCGGCCGTTGAGCATCAGATCATTATGTACCTGACCTGCGGCCATTAAGAGGTCATCGGGGACATCCTCTGCGTCTGGAGGAAAGAAGGTTTGTACACAAACATAGAAGAGGATTCTTTACGGTAAGAGCAGTGAGACTATGGAACTCTCTGCCTGAGGAGGTGGTGATGGTAAGTTCACTAAAAGAGTTCAAGAGGGGCCTGGATGTATTTTTGGAGGGTAATAATATTACAGGTTATAGTTACTAGAGAGGGGTTGTTGATCCAGGGAGTAATTCTGATTGCCTGATTGGAGTCGGGAAGGAATTTTTTTCCCTAAAGTGGGGAAAACTGGCTTCTACCTCACAGGGTTTTTTTGCCTTCCTCTGGATCAACTTGTAGGAAAACAGGCCGAACTGGATGGACAGATGTCTTTTTTCGGCCTTATAAACTATGTTACTATGTTACTATGTTACCAGGAAATTTCCCTGTAGGGTCTATGGCCAATACACCCCTGAGGACAAGACACTGCCACTCACCTGAAACGATGGAAGTACAGGCTGGATAGAAGAAGAGGAACGCTGAAAACTGGAAGCCCCTGAGAAAGAAGCCTTTAGCCAATGATCACTCCGTCAAAGCTGCAGAAGGAGCGGGAAGACAAGAGCTGCATACGGGGTGACAGTGCTAATCCAGCACCCTCAGCATGTTGCCCACTAATTAAAACAGTGCGATCCATGGGCCCTCAGCCCTCGATGAGCAAGCATGATGCTTATGGAGAGAAGCGGGGCTGAGTTGGAAGGTTTAGAAGCCGTAGAAGGGTCATGTGAGAACGCTTTGCAACCAGGGTAACCTGTGCCAAGTCCCACCCTAAATACAAACACTCCAATTAGGCTCCTGCGTTCTCCTGCCAGATATATTCCAAGATATGGTTAAACCCCGCAGCCCCTGCCATTTCGTCCATGCAGTTCTATGGCCACAATATTGTTGGAGATACAACATCTTACAGCTTAGTCTATTGCTATGACTTAGTCTTAGTCTATTGCTGTGACTTCTGCTGTATTGACTGCAGTTTATTGTTGTGACACTAGATGTCGCTGTTACTAATGCTTACTATGTAGGCTCTCTATGCATTTTCTATGATGTGGTGTATTTCCTGTACATTGAAGTGAACTCACTGATTTCTTTTTCCTGTCCGTGCTATTACCATGTAAGGTGACCTTCAGTTATTGCATGCATGTTCCAATAAACCCAGTTCCTATTACTCCACAATATCTGATCTAACCTGACTCTGCTGCACCCAGCAGCCATACTCTGCAACAAATATTGATCAGCTATCTTCAGGATAAGACAACAATATCAGATTGGTGGGGGTCCTGTTTCCAGCACCCCCACCAATCAGCTGTTCGAAGAAGGACAATGCTCTGATGAATGAAGCAGAGCAATGTGTAACACAGCACACTCGCACTACCATGCCTACTAAACAATGAAGGGGCGGCAGTGCTTACCGGACTGCTGCAGTCTCTTTAAAGAGCTGATAGGCAGGGGAATTGGAATGGGAACCCTACCAATATAATATTGAAGGCCTATCCTAAGTATATGTTATCAATAATAAAAATCCTGGATGACCCCTTTAAAAGGGTTGTCCAAGATTAGACTTTTACGCCCCTTAAACTTGCCTTGGCCAGAGCAGAAAATATCAAATACAGTTTTATTATCCTTTCTGCTCCCTTTAGCCTTTTACAAAGCAGTCATGTGACCTTGTTGTTTTCCTTGCTGACAACACGTCTACAGTCCTGTGCTCTCTCTCTCTTTAAATGTTTTATGGGAATAGTGGACAACCAACAAGAATGTTGGTAAATATGGTCCCTGCTATTTTGACAACTACCTGGCAAAATAGCAGGGACCTTTTTGGCAATCACCTCAGCGTTGTCAGGGTTTCTATCTGGCAGGTGCACAGTCTGTAAGATTACTTGGACAGCACAGAATATGGCCTTTTCTAAACACATACTGTAGCCGGGCTCTAAATACTGTAGTTGGGTCTGGTCTGGGGTTTGGTCTGATCAGGTCTGGGGTATGGTCTGATTGATGTGGTCTGGATCTGGGGTATGGTCTGAATGATAGCATCTGGTCTGGGGTATGGTCTCAGTTATAGGGCCTAATCTGCGGTTTGGTCTGAATGATGGGGTCTGGTCTGGGGTATGGTCTCAATTATGGGGTCTGGTCTGAATTATGGGATGTAGTCTGGAGTAATGTCTGAATTAAGGGGTTTGGTCTGGAGTATGGTCTCAATTATGGGGTCTGGTCTGGGGTATGGTATCAACTATGAGGTCTGGTCTGGGATATGCGTCTAAATTATGTGATCTTGTCTGGAGGACGGTCTCAGTTATGGGGTCTGGTCTGAATTATGGGGATCTAGTCTGGAGTAGAAGTCTGAATAAAGGTGTCTAATCTTGAGTATTGGTCTCAATTAATGGGGTCTGGTCATAATTATGGTATGGTGTCAACTCTGGGTATGGTCTAAATTATATGATCTTGTCTGGAGTACAGTCTCAGTTATGGGGTCTGGTCATGAATTATGGAGTATGCGTGTCAAACTCCTGCCGGGTATGGTTCCTAAATTATATGATCTTGTCTGGAGTACAGGTCTCAAGTAATGCGGGGTCTGGTCATAATTATGGAGTATGGTGTCAACGATTCTGGGCGTAGAGTCTATGGAAAATCAGGGATCTCAAACTGCCGGTGGCCCTCCAATTGGCTTGCAAAAACTACAACTCCCAGCATGCCCTGGTAGCCGAAGAATGTCCAGGCATGATGGAATTGTAGTTCTGTAACAACTGGAGGGCCACGAGTTTGAGATCCCTGGTCTAAATTATATCATCTTGTCTGGAGTACAGTCTCAGTTATGGGGTCTGGTCTGGCGTATGGTCTGAATCATAGGGTCTGGTCTGGGGCATGGTCTCAACTATGGGGTCTGGGGTATGGTCTAAATTGTGAGGTCTTATCTAGGGTATGGTCTAACTTATGTGGTCTGGGGTATTGTCTGAATTATGGAGTATGGTCTGAATTATATGGTCTGATCTGGGGTACATTCTGGGGTCTGAATTAAAGGGGTTTTCCCGGCTTTATAAAACTATGAGGGGTATTAATAATGAGGGGTATGGCTAATGTCAGTTTTGCAGGAGCCTGTGTTGCCGCAATTGACACCTAATTTATCAAATGTCACAAGATGTTTGATAAATTTGGTGCATCGTTAAGTCTAACACTTCTGTCTTGAGATGTTCCTCTGCTTTCAACTCCACCCCTCACCACATCCTGATAGACCACCTTTCGTGAAAGCCAAAGTGTCCCTAAAAGAAGATTTCACATGTTGACAACTCTGCTCCAAGTGTGAATTCATCCAGGCAGTCAGGACACAGACGAGGCAGTGAAGAGGTTAAGGAGTTCTCAGTCAGTTTCTGTTTTTTTTTTTTTTTTTTTTTTTTTTTTTTTTTTTTTTTTTTTTTTTTTTTTTTTTTTTTTTTTTCATTTTACGAACTGAATCTATTCGGAGGAAGATGAGTATATAAGAGCATCAGATACACAGCCCGTCTCCAGTCTCCTGACGTCCACACCGGTAAGTACCTGCACCAGGATAACCATCTGTGCAGTCTGTGCAGTAGCACAGGGGCCCTAGAGAGGCCACTGCCATCCTAATCTCAGCCTTCTGCTGTCTGTTAGATCTCATGTAAGCTCCTGAGCTAATGAATTTCTAAGTTTGATTTATTGGAGAGACTTAATTGGTTTCTTTTTCATGGGCTATTAACCCTTAGTGCATTGTGATGTCACATGTAAGTGGTGGGCTCATACACAGCTGTGGCCGGGATTGCTGGTAACGCAGATTCTGGCATATTAACCCCTCAAATGTGGCGGTCAGTAGCAACTTTGGCAGTTTGACAGTTAAGTAGAGGGAGGACCTGCTTCTGCCCCTCAATCATCCTCCACCCCATGCAACGTAATTGCCGAGCAGTTGTATGCCCTCTAATTGTGGCCACTGTTTCGCTCTCCTGGTCCACCATTCACCCCATAACCCCGCTGTGTGCCAAGCTATGGACAGACTGCACTGAGAGTTAGAGAGTTAGTGAGTGCTCACTTTGGAGGCACTAAGGGGGAATCATACTCAATGTGGGTGCTCCAATGAGGCCATCATGCTGTGTTTTAGCACTTAGTAGGGCATCATACTGTGTGGGGCACACTTAGGAGGGCATCATGCCTAGGGTGCACTTTGGGGCATCATACTGTGTAGGGTGCACTTAGGGGCATCATAATGCTGTGTAGGCGCACTTAGAGGGCATCATACTGTGTGTAGGGCCACCTTAGAGGGGCATCATACTGTGTGGGCACAATTAGGGGCCATATACTGTGTGGGCGCACTTAGGGGGGCATCTATGTGCATACTTGTGCAAGGGCACACTTAGGGGCATCATACTGTGTAGGGCGCACTTAGTGGGCATCATACTCTGTGGAGTGCACTTAAGGGACATCATACTGGTGCCACCATACTGTGTTAGGGCGATACTGTGCTTAGGCGGGCATTATACTGTGGGGCACACTTAGGGGCATCATACTGTGTGGGGAGCACTTAGGCGGGCATTATACTGTGTAGGGCGCACCATACTGTGTGGGCACACTTAGGGGGGCATTAACATTGTGGGGCACACTTAGTGGGGCATCATACTGTGTTCGGTGCAATTAAGGGGGCATTATACTGTTTGGAGAGCACAAACAGGGGCATCATACTTTGTGGGGACACGTGTTTTTGGTAAGTGAGTTTTTTGCAGGCTGCAGGCAAAATGCCAATTCCAGATGCATAGTTGCCAATAGTCCTGAATTTCCAGGGACTGTCTCTATAGTCCCTGCACATTTGGCTGTCCTGGACCACAAATGGGCAGGGCTTATATAAACCACATCCAAGTGGGCGCTCCTGCTGCGTTTGCGGGCATTCAAAGGTCGGGGTTTACATGCCCCAAATTATACCAATTACAGTATTGGTTACAAATGCCAGATGTTAGCTGAAGTCTATGAGAATTGTGGAATGCCGGATACACAAGCGTTTTCTTGCTGTGGTGATTATTTAAATTGCGGTATGGGTTTTTTTAGTCTATATTTTTGTTTTGTTTTTTTTAAACACAGAAAGTTGTAGCAATGACATTTTTTTTTCAGGTGGTTTTCCATCCCCTTCTCTATAGTGAAAAAAAATGCCTGAAAAAAGAGCGCAATTTACACGGGTTAAAAAAACGCCATTAAAAAACCACATGTGACATGTAAAAAAAAGAAAGTCAGACCAAATTCACGTGTGATGGGGCCCTGAGGGGGATAAGCACTGGGAGAGATTATAAAACTGTTTAAGGCCCCGTAAAGACAGCGTCTGTGATGGGAAGAACTGGCACGGATTCTGTGCCAAATACGTTAGGCAGTAGTGAAGACTCCAGCTCCCCTTGTTTTCAGTTGGAGGCTGTGGGTTATGGACATCTACACCATGGGCACATTCATAGCACTGCCGCCTCCCATTGTAAAGAATGAGGAGGCGGAACCCGTGCTGTCGCTGGCGGCTTGTTGGCATTGAGTTTGCACCAAATTCCGCTGTCCCAATCATTGTGTTTTACATTGCTGCATGACGCAGGGGTGATTGTATTCTTCATGAGGCACCAAAAATCCTTGTTGGTCGTGCATCACATCGCCCCGGGTGAGAGGGAAAAACAATGAAGCTGTATACAGGAACTGACGAATTACCCTCGGCCAAAGGTGTGGCGTAAAAAAAAAACTCGGTGTCACTACCCGAGCGACATGATATAGCCCACACCACGCTCACCCCATCTTGAGGTCACATGATTGCCCTGGCAACAGCCCATCGATGATCAGAAACAGGTCTCGGCAGGGAACAAGCGGACCAACCCAAATAAAGGCGTTTTAACATTTTTTGTACGTTGAGTTTGATTTCTGTGCCATTTTCATAAATAAGAAAGTACTTTTCTACATCTGATCATTCTCTCCACCAGTGGGGTATGTACAATGGAGGCAGACCACACAGTCGCCCATGGGGAGGAGGGATCCACTGGATTTATTTGGGTGTATTCTATAATTTGTGTCAATATTCTCGTCTGTATTGTAGTTGTTGTGGGTTCAGCTTTATGTTTGGGTTTGTTTTTTTCATACTGTCTAGTTGGAGTTGGTAGTTCAGGGTCAGTTTCTGCTAGGCTTGATATATCATACCTACATTCATCACTCTCCACTGTACACCATTGTTGGCTTCCATTGGCAGTCGTCATCTTCCTCATCCTTTGCCATCTCCATCAAGTTTTCTGTCATCTATCGGGGAGTGTCACGGGAGCGATGTGCGTCCTCATTTCCATGACAACACCCCCCCAAACAACGAGCGGACGGGGTTCTAAACGCTGGCAGGGAGGCCAGTGCTCAGTTGTGAATTATTTATGTTTTAGGTCATGTGACGCTGGCCATGTCACGTGACCCACCTGATCTTTGAGTTCTGGCAGGGAAGCCAACGCTCAGCTGTGGAATATTATGTATTAGGTCACGTGACGCTGGCCACGTCACGTAACCTACCTGGATTTTTGGGCATTGGCAGGGAAGCCAGCACTCAGCTGTTCCAGTGTTTGAATTAGGTCACGTGACGCTGCTTCGTCACCTGACCTACTTAGGAGGCCTATTTAAACAGGTAGCCTGTTGGCCACAGGTTGCTTGTGATTGGTCTTCCTTCCAAAGCTTGCAATTTGATCTTCTGTGACTATTGAACTCGACTTCGGCTTGTGTATTTGACTACGTTCCCCGTCTCATCCTTTGTACCGCGCTACCATCCTGGTTTTGAACTTTGGCTTGTTCGTTTGACCTTTCTTCCTGCTCTCTCCTTTGGCTTTGATGTGACCTCCTGGTTTGACCCTTTGCTTGGTGATTACTCGTTATTGTGTGTGTCTGTTCTGTTGTTTGTTTATTGTGTTCTTCTCGTGTTCCCCCTCCCTGTACGCCCAGCACGTACCAGGTTAGGGACGGTCTACTAGTTGTACGCTGTCACCTAGGACGGCTCATGCAAGTAGGCAGGGTAAGAGGTGGGGTTTTAAGCTCAGGGCTGCACTCACCCCCGCACGATGACAGGGAGTTTATTATTCTGTGTTTGTTGTCTACTACATGCTTCATAAATCTTTTCTTGCACCCCTAGAACCTGTGCTTTACTCAGGTCCTAGGGGTAATCTGACCACCATGAGACACGGATAGTTCATAGGAAAGTACCTGTTATAGGTGAAGCCAGCCCTGAAACGTTGTTACGGTAACGCGCATCCACTTACTATTTGCACACAAAAGGACGTGTCATCAATAAGATCTAATAGGTCAGTGATGGCTAACTGTGGTAAAACTACGACTCCCAGGATGCTCCTTCATTACTATGGAGTTCTGGGAATGGCCAAGCAGGTGTTCATTTTGGGAGTTGTAGTTTTACCACAGCTGGAGTGCCAGAGGTTATCCATCAGAAATAATAGGTTATATGTGACTCATCTCATAGGAAATAGATCCTAGTGGCAAGTGATCGGTTCCAAACTCATCTCCAAGTAGAGTTGTCTTCTATTAGACCTTTGGGAACCATTATTTTGGAGGGCCAGTCTGACCCCAATTGTGGGGAACCAAATCTCCTTCTGCATATCATCTATGAAATTACTATCTTGAATGGGGGTAGAGATCTGTACAATACAAAACATAATGGAGAGACATGATGTCAACTTGAGTTGGTGTTCACCATCTTCTTGACCAATTATAGAGGTTGATTTCTATTTCTTTGGTTTGTTTTTGTTTTTTTCTGTGGACCGTTCTCCCACCATAATATTTACCTGTCAATTCTGCGTTTTTTAGGCATCAAAATGCAGACTAATGGCCAAGCATCTGGATTTTCGTTTGGTGCATCCTTCTCCAATGCTGCATCCCCAACGCCTACTGATCAATTTATACCTTCACCGCAGAAGTCAAATGGGCTATTTCAGCCTCCATCGGCCTCCAGCACAGCACCCACTTTTCAATTTACAACTTCACCGCAGAAGTCAAATGGGTTATTTCAGCCTCCATCGGCCTCCAGCACAGCACCCACTTTTCAATTTACAACTTCACCGCAGAAGTCAAATGGGTTATTTCAGCCTTCGTTGGCCTCCAGCACAACACCTACTTTTCAATTTACAACTTCACCACAGAAGTCTAAAAGTATCATTCAACCAGCAACATTTTCATTAGCATCTTCAGGCCAAAACCAAAGCCTTCCAGCCCCGACATCTACTACATCAGAGAACTTACCACCAGCTACTGAGACAATCTCACAAGCGCCGATACCTAATGGAGGTACAGTTCTTTGTAGGATACTCTCATTGAATATGTTTGTTGCTCATATTATACATATATTTTTTTAATGTATTTTGAACTTTATGTGCTTTTCTAGGTTCCTCCACTGAGTCATTTGTCTTTCAAGGCACAACAGTAAGTACCTATGTTCCTTCATTATATATATATATATATATATATATATATTAATATATACTCTCAACATAACTTTTCAGTTTTATTGTGGTTGTGCCAAATTTATAGCTACATGCCTCCCAAAGTGTCTCAGTAAGATTTTTGCGAAGACTTGGAAAAAAGTAGTGGTTACACAATTGGAGCTGGGAGAACTCAGTAACTAAGTGTAGGGGTCTGATGGGGCAGGTGCAGGAGGTAGGACACCAACAGGTCATTCTGACTTAACCAAAGTATTTATTTCTAGGGCAACAACCTGAATCCTTGCCCTGGCCGAAGGAAAAGTTATAACCGGCTACTCAAGTCTAGAGGCACGAGGAAGAGACGCAAGTTCGTGGGACATAAATATCCCACATGGGTTGAGAAAAGCAGATGGCAGACACAAAAGAGGGCAAGTGGTGGGATAGTATATTAAGGTCATGTGACAGACACTTATGGTTTTCCCTGAGGAAGACTTCACCACACATTGTTTTTGGCGCTGCGTTCGGAAGTCCTGAAGCTAACACTCCATTTACAACCTGTAATCTAAACCGTGTGAGGCTTGTGGAAATATGCCCCGAAGTTGGTTTTGTGGGTGTTCCTGGCCAGATCAGGGGTTGGGCTTCATACATCTTGAGAATAGGAATTCAGATGTTGGAAGATTCTGACAACACCTTGAAAGGCAGAACACAAAACGCGTGTCATGAATTTGTTAGAAAGTTGGTGGGTCTCAAATAAGAACATAACACAAATTAATCTCAATTAATTTCCTTTTCCATTTATTTTTCATTAAAGGTACAACCAGACAACGTCCTAGGACAACAGTATGAGTACAAGATCCGACCATGTATTGATCTCATTGACTCGTTGAGGACACTGGGCGTGGAAAAGGATCTGGGATTACCGGCGATCGCTGTGATTGGGGATCAGAGTTCTGGGAAAAGTTCGGTTCTGGAGGCTCTATCTGGGGTCAATCTTCCCAGGGGAAGTGGTGAGGACCTATTCATTTTGATGTGGCTTGTTCATAACCAATATATCTATCTAACATTTATGGAACAGGAACGTATATTTAAAGGGAACCTGTCATCTCTGAAACCCCCCTGAACTAGAGTAAGAGATGTATACACTCACCAGGCCACTTTATTAGGTACACCTGTCCAACTGCTCGTTAAACACTTAATTTCTAATCAGCCAATCACATGGCGGCAAACTCAGTGCATTTAGGCATGTAGACATGGTCAAGACAAATCTCCTGCAGTTCAAAACCGAGCATCAGTATGGGGAAGAAAGGTGATTTGAGTGCCTTTGAACGTGGCATGGTTGTTGGTGCCCAGAAAGGGCTGGTCTGAGTATTTCAGAACTGCTGATCTACTGGGATTTCACGCACAACCATCTCTAGGGTTTACAGAGAATGGTCCGAAAAAGAAAAAACATCCAGTGAGCGGCAGTTCTGTGGGTGGAATGCCTTGTTGATGCCAGAGGTCAGAGAAAGAATGGGCAGACTGGTTCGAGCTGATAGAAAGGCAACAGTGACTCAAATTGCCACCCGTTAACAACCAAGGTAGGCAGAAAGAGCATCTCTGAACGCACAGTACGTCGAACTTTGAGGCAGATGGGCTACAGCAGCAGAAGACCACACCGGGTGCCCACTTCCTTTCAGCTAAGAAGCAGGAAACTGAGGCTACAATTTGGCAACAAGCTCATCGAAATTGGACAGTAGAAGATTGGAAAAACGTTGCTGGTCTGATGAGTCTCGATTTCTGCTGCGACATTCGGATGGTAGGGTCAGAATTTGGCGTCAACAACATGAAAGCATGGATCCATCCTGCCTTGTATCAACGGTTCAAGCTGGTGGTGGTGGTGTCATGGTGTGGGGAATATTTTCTTGGCACTCTTTGGGCCCCTTGGTACCAATTGAGCATCGTTGCAACGCCACAGCCTACCTGAGTATTGTTGCTGACCATGTCCATCCTTTATGACCACAATGTACCCAACATCTGATGGCTACTTTCAGCAGGATAATGCGCCATGTCATAAAGCTGGAATCATCTCAGACTGGTTTCTTGAACATGACAATGAGTTCACTGTACTCAAATGGCCTCCACAGTCACCAGATCTCAATCCAATAGAGCATCTTTGGGATGTGGTGGAACGGGAGATTCGCATCATGGATGTGCAGCCGACAAATCTGCGGCAACTGTGTGATGCCATCATGTTAATATGGACCAAAATCTCTGAGGAATGCTTCCAGCACCTTGTTGAATCTATGCCACGAAGAATTGAGGCAGTTCTGAAGGCAAAAGGGGGTCCAACCCGTTACTAGCATGGTGTACCTAATAAAGTGGCCGGTGAGTGTAGTGTAAGTGATGCTGAATCTGAATATGTAAGTTTTATCTTCATACTCACTTCCATTCCGACGCTGTGCTCCCACAAACCTGCAGTAAAATACATTGAGAGGACTCTTCTTTGAGTCCTCTCCATTATGTGAGTGAGCACCACTGAGTGTATTTTACTGTAGGTTTGTGGGAGCACAAGATCAGAATGGAAGCGAGTATGAAGATAAAAATTACATAACCGGACTCAACGTCACTTACATTATACACCGCTTACTGTAGTTTGGAGGGTGTTTCAGAGCTGACAGATTCTCTTTAAAAGGGAGGCAGAAAAGCTTTTAGTGTTCTTGTTTAACATGTCTATTGGGCTACATTAGCCCAACGGCAGCCAAGATTCCATATGGGCTTTGTTATTCCCTGGTATTTACCCCTTAAACTCTGTATTGGGATCTGGACTTCGATGCAGGGAATGGCAAGGTCAGGAACTAAGCGAAGTTTAGCAACATGAAGGCAGGCAGGAGGCATCTAGCCATGAATCATTCAGAAGCATAGTCAGGGGCTACCCTGAGTTCAGGACCATTGCAAAATGAAAGTGCCAGAAGAGATCTCTGCCATAGTAGATAGAAGTATGAGGTCAAGCGTCGATATCAGAAAGTACAGTACACAACTGCAAACTTACAAAAGCCAGGTAGGTAAATACAGTACAGTACAGGCAAGCTTCAGCTCAAATAGTCCACCAGGTGTGATGTCATCTAGCAAACCTCATGTGGCACCCGAGGTGTGTTGCAATATGGGACTGTTTCTACCTTGTACTGGAGAGGTTGAGGAAGGAGAATTTGGTTGAATAGCCACCTGATGTAATAGTTGACCGGACCACTATCACCAGTAGGAATGCAGCGCTGGAACGGGGAGAACCACAGCCTAGGAGATGGTGGCAATCTGCAACAAAAAATGTAAAAATGTTGAACACAAGGTCGCCATAATAAACTTACCATGTGTTATGTAAAGGAGCATAGTTTTTAGATGAAAATATTGCATTTTCATTTAATATATAGGAATAATTTATTATAAAATGTATCGGCTATTATTGACATCATCGCCTCTGATCTCTCCTATAGGTATTGTGACAAGATGCCCCTTGGTCCTAAAATTGAAAAAATCCAAGAAGAATTCCCAATGGAAAGGCAAAATAAGCTATCTAGACCAAGAAGTGGTAGTGAAATCTCCAGGGGAAGTGGAGAAAGAAGTTCGTAAAGGTAAATGTCCATATCTTTATCTGATAGACTTCAGCCTGGGAGGTAGACATTGAGGGTACAGGGGACAATCACAATAGGACCATGGCTTCAGAGGAGTTGAAGGCCATTTGGAAGACACCAGTATTAAAAATGTCACATGACCAGTGCGGGTCCTGTAACTAATTTTTCGTTAGAACCTAGAAGCTTCAGGTCAAACATACATCTTTGACTCAAAAATAAACGGAATCCTATATCAGCAGTGCAGACTGACCCTTGTGTCTGGTTGGGTAGGAAACCATGCGGTTACTATCATGGCCAACATTATATTACTTGTACGTACCTCCCTCCAGCTGTGTCTAAGGCATCTCATTCAGCCAAATTGTACCATTACTGATGAGGGTCAAGAATCCCGAAGCAGCTGTCTACAGATGGATGTCTGGTTTGGGCTATATGAGCTAATTTCCATATATTTTCCCATGGTGCATTGCCCGTCAATAGGCCTCTGTACACTGCTCATATACAGTCTCTTCAATGAGAGTCAGTACCCCTGTAGCAATATTAAAGGAAAGCATTTGATGTCATGCGTCTACCTTTGATGTCTTACCAAGATCACTTTGACTTCTAGCCCAAGACCACATTGCCGGTGCTGGTAATGGAATCAGTGAAGAGCTCATCACTCTTGAAGTAGAGTCTCCAAATGTCCCAGATCTGACATTGCTCGATCTTCCAGGAATAACACGAGTTGCTTTACCCAACCAACCTCAAGATATAGGACAACAGGTAAGCTGAATATCCTATATACTGTACATTGTATACTGCATATCAAGACCAACGAATAGAGGAAAAGACACATGGGGCAGAGTGACGTCCATGATGCTCATAAGCTTCTAATTTCTATCTCCCAGTTTCTAGCGGTCTTTGCGAACTGGATACTTATTCCATGGAAAATCTTTCCTTTGCTTCTCCATGAGATAAAAACGCAGCAAGCTTCCATGCCTCTAGGGGAGCTGTATTGATTTCAGTGGGAGCTGTATACATTAGCCTTAATATTATCATTGAAAAGGGTTGTCCAAGTAACTTTTTAAGGCAGGGAAGCTATTAGGATAATACAAATAACATACTCTCCTATCCTCCCCACCACCATGATGTAATGTTTTGTCCGCAGCGAGTATGGGACTATATGTTGGACTTGACCACTCCAGCCAACCACTGGACTCAATGGTATATAGCACAAGATCTCTGAAGCCAGTGGCCAGTGTCTTGCTGCAGCTGACCATAGGTTGTCACAGCTGTCAGCTACAGGGTGAGGTATGGACATCAGCATAGGATCAGGATGAGTCTGATGCTGACTGGGTGTGTTGTGATGCTGGTGTGCTCCACCGACCACCCTATTCAGAAGAGTAAGTTAGGAGGAGGTAAGAGGTTTGGCATGGATAGTGTCTAATGGTATTGGGCTTTATTGGGCTGAAATAGTTAGGCCTGAGTCTTGCCCATCTGGTGAGTTGTGAAGAACTTTAAGCTGGTGCAGGCGTGGTCATCAGGAGAAGTGGTAATAGACTAGAGGCTGTCAGCAGGCCTGATATGGGGCCTGGGGGGTTATCTGGTGTTTGTGGATAATTCCCTTTAGGCTGTTTCTCCAAGCAAAGCGAGCATGGGGCACACACATTCGTGTGACTGAGCCCTTAGTTTAAGTTCTGAAACTTAAAGGGGTTATCCCACGAATAATGTAAAAAATGAAAATCAGACTTCATATAGTACATGACAATCTCTTTCTAACAAAGCTAGAACCAGCCCTGTACCTCACATGGATCCAGAGATCTCCTCATTCATTGTTCTGCTAGATTTATATCAAGCTGACAGCTCAAGGGGAGTGTCTTTTCTGCTGCAGCTCAGGGGGAGTGTCTCATCTCTCCCTATCACAGCTCAGGGAGCGTGTCTCAGCTCTCCCTATCACAGCTCAGGGGGCGTGTCTCATCTCTCTCTATCACAGCTTAGGAGGCGTGTCTAAGCACTTCCAATCACAGCTCAGGAGGTAGTTAAAAGTTGAAACTGAGCATGTGCGGCCTGCTCAGTGAGTAGGTCAAAGAAATAAGAAATTAAGTAGTCCTATACAGATGCATTTTATTGAATAACTCAGTAGCTATACAAAATTTTTAATGACATGCAATTACAAAAGTATTCAGATCCAGGTGCTGGTTTGAAAAGTGTAGAATATTTTTCGTGGGACCACCCCTTTAAGGTAATGGTACCACCAAGTGTGTATTGTAACAGCTAAGATTGTGCCTCATTTGAGCATTGTAACCATCCAGCTTGCTGTGCCACTATATGCGAAGAAGATAAAGTAAATTTAAAGTGTTTTAACTGAATTCGAACTATGGTTATTTTATTTTAAAGGGGAACCAGTCGAGAAACCCCACTTTATAGGTCTCTCCTGTGATCTAAAATGTTGTTGCCTTCAGTGGATTTGATCTCTCCATGTTTCTCCATGTCCCTCATGGTAAACTTCTAATAATTTATACATTTTACAATTTCACAGATCAAGAACATGATCACGAAGTACATAAAAAGGCAGGAGACCATTAATTTGGCTGTGGTTCCCAGTAACGTGGATATTGCCACCACTGAAGCTCTAGAAATGGCTCGGGCGGTGGATCCTAAAGGAGGGAGGACACTAGGTAACAATGACTGTTATAAGTTGTAGAGCTCTAATTATGTATACGGAGAACTGGACAATAATGAGCTACCTTAGTATTAGGCAAAAGGATGAGCAAAACTAAGAGGCTCAACAAAATACCTACAAGATGAGACTCTCCAAGGCAAAAACTAATAGTGAAATTTTGGTACTTGGCCGTGAAAAATGGAGATGGTGCTGAAGGTGTGTGAACTTCAAGATCAGTCTTCCATGACTCCAAACTTTTAACTTTCTTTGCACTGCCAATTTTTTACTTCTACCGCTTCCTAAAAATTCTAACTTCAGGTTCCAGTTATCATTCCAGAAAGCACCAGCTAAGGCGCCTTTCACACCTGAGGCGCGGGGCTCCGGCAGGCTGTTCCGGTGGGTGAACAGCTCGCCGGATCCGTGCTGCCGCAGGTGCACGTGTGGGGCCGGAACAGCCTGTTGGAGCCCCGTGCCGCAGGTGTGAAAGTAGCCTAACAGTACATGTGCACAACAAACACCCTATTGTTTCAATATCAGCAGATTCTCCATTTACTTCTGTTGCACCAACATACTCCAGATTGTACAGAGGTTGTCATCATTTACATCACAATCTAAATTTCACATCTCAACTATCCATACATTGTTGGGTCAGTTTTAAAGGGGTATTGTCATCTTAGACAATGGGGGCATATAGCTAGGACATGCCCCCATTGTCTTATAGAAATACAAAAATATATGGATATATAGTTGCACAACATGTAATAAGCAATAGGAGTAAAAGTAAATCTGGATATATGTGGCGCTATGCCGACTAAAGATAAAAAAGGAAGTCCTTAGTTACACATATTTGCAAATGCGTGATTATGCCCACTCACCAAACTTCACGGTAACTTCCTGTGGAGTGGGTTCCTACACTCATCTATGCCTCTGTTCAGACTAAATCCAAGTCTCCATTATTCAGGGCGTGTGGAACCAGCTAAATAGAAATCCCATTGTCTTATAGGTGCGGGTCCCACCACTGGGACCCGCACCTATATCGAGATCGGAGGGGGGAGCGCTGCGTCTGGAGGACCCCAGGTTTCCCAGGGTCCCGCCACCACCAGATGCAGCTCCCCGCTGCTTCCATAGAAATGAACGGGAGCGTACGGCGCATGAGCGGCCACCGCTGCCTTTCATTTCTATGTAGCCAACGGAAATAGCTGCGCCAGCGCTCACCTATTTTCGCCGGCCCCACAGAAATGAATGAAGGGCGGCTGCGCATGCGCAGTCCACCCTCCTTCAGTTTGGGGGCTCCGTTCTTGATATAGGTGTGGGTCCTAGCTATATGCCCCCATTGTCTAAGATTTGAATACCCCTTTAATGAAAGCCAATTCATCGAGCAGTATGTTTTTAGAGTGTGTGAGGAAACCCATGCAAAGTCAAGATCATCAAAACTCCATTCAGATGTTTCTTGGTAGAATACAAACCCAGGACCCTGGAGTTTGAAGGCATCAAGCCTGCTTGGATGTAGATATTGATATGGATGGTGATTTCTTCACTTTTCTCAGCCCTGTAAGTTATTATATAGAAGACACACTTGATTAGGAAACCAAATTTCTTTCACAGGGATCCTGACGAAGCCAGATTTAGTTGACAAAGGATCTGAACAAGATGTCGTCAACGTTGTCCGAAACCTGGTGTACCCTCTTAAGAAAGGCTACATGATCGTCAAGTGCCGCGGGCAGAGTGAGATCCACAACAACGTCTCCCTGGAGACCGCCTTACAAAATGAGAAAGCTTTCTTCGAGAACCATGAACATTTTGGGTAAAATGCAATCATATCTTGGGGCCAGGCTCTGTTTAGGGGCATAATAGGGGAATGTAGAATAGTAATAGTTGAACCCTTCAATGGTTCTTGAGGGCGGTCTAAGCCCCCTATGACATATAAGAAGACTCCAGTATTATAAATGGTTTATGGTGGGTAAGGTCCCTATTGCAGATTTTGTTTTGGGGCCTAGGAGCTTCAATTTAGACCTCTAGGCTTTATTTACTATGATGGTGCACTCTTAAAGAGAACAATCAGTATAAAAACAGGATTCCAAATTATATAAATTATTTTGGCTCGAATATGTTCACTCAGCTGGTCAGTATAAGCCATTGGGAGGGAATTATTGGGCAGCACACACCTTTCTTTGATAGTGATTCCTGACTGATAACTTTTACCCACACTGATACATTGCAAAAAAAAGCCCAGCTATGTAGGTCAGACTAGGCCAGGAATGGTAGATGTAAAGTGTGGATGTTACAGATGACAAGCAGAGACTTTGTAGACGGGGAGGAATTCTAGCACATATCATATTAGACATGTGTGAGTGTGCCTAGTCTACTATTGCAGACAGAGTATTGGAGGAGGGCTGCTACTGCAGCCAGTTACCTTACAGCCAGAGAGAGGTCTGACCTGTTAAAAAAAATGTAGATGGAGTGGCTGATCTCCTAGGAGATGGACAAAGTCTTTATCATTTTATCACAGTTTTTAAGTGTAATTAGGCTTGGATCAAAAGAGAAGAAGATATTTAAGGAAAAATTGGTGAATTTTATACTTATAGAAATTGTAGAACACCTTTAATGGAAATCATATTTTTTAGGGTTCTTCTGGAAGAGGGACGTGCTACAATTTCCTTACTGGCAGAAAAACTTACTGTTGAACTAGTGGAACATATTTCTGTAAGTCAACCTTCTAGAAGATGTCTAACAGATGGGGTTAATTTATGGAGATACCCAGAGATCTGCCAATTAAATCCTCAGCAGCTACTAAGAAAGAGTTGCTGTCTCTCCACTGCGGGCCACTTGGCACCAGCAAAAGTATTTGGGGCACCACTGCCACAGTCCAAAAACATAGGTAACCATCTCAAACCTCTACTCTGTTGAGGGAAGCAACCACCCATTTGTTATATGAGACGACTATTTGGGGCACTCCTTACAGATTTGGATTTTTCAGCCAGAATCTAGTTTATTTGGAAAGAAGTGGGTGATTCAAAGATGGAGCATTGACCCCCCTATAAAGATATATCATGAATTAATCATGAAATCCAGGAAACTAAGACCAATTAAGATGAAAATATCTGGACACGTTACTGTCCGAGACCATTGCAGGTAATAGCGATAACCCCTAATATACCCTAGACCACCAGGGATATTAAATATTAACCCATAAACACTCTAGAGCACTGCTTTTCAACCTTTTCACGCCAAGTACCCCCTAGTCACAAAAAGTTTGAACTGAGTATCCCCAAGGAAGTGAAAACTAATAAATGTTGACTAAATACGGATATTCTCATGCTCTGATCATAGGCCCTGTTTTAAGCCTCTGTCAGCAGTTCCTTCAGAGAGAATAGCACAGCATGCAGCACTAATCTTCCTGTCAAAATAACTGACACCACATAAGGAGCCATGATGGATGACTATTACTATTTAAATTAGATTCCGCACTTCCAAACATAAAGGAGAATGTAGCACCACTTATTACATCCAGTGATACAGATGTTCTCTTTTCTCATCTTCTCCATTCATACCAGACCACCATGATGATTTCTTTCAGCCTCATCTCGAGTTTGTCACACAGTCAACTTAGCTTCCTACTTTTCAATCATCCTCCAACCAGTCCATCTTGCCACTGACAGTACTGTGCCCACTGTGCTCCCCAATACTATACAGTACAGCAGAAACAGAAAGTCCCCTTGAAAACACTAGTACCACACAGATAGTACCCATAAAAATATTGGAGCCCTGCAAATAGTGACCCTGACAGCAAAAGTACAGTAAACATAGTGTCCCCAAGAATAATTGTGCTAAGCTGATACTGTGCCAGGGAGTCCCCACAGTAATAGTGCTCCCAAAAATACCACCAATAGTAATAATTCACTTCCAAGGTGCCCTTAGTAGTAAAAATTTTCCCCATTACACACAAGAAGTAATAATGCCCACATAGTAGTAATAGTGCTTCCCATAGTAGTACTAATGACCATAATAATGCACCCATAAGTGATAATGCTTGCCTGTAGTGCCCTATTAGTACTAATACCCCCTGCAGTGCTACCAGTAGTAATAAAGCCCATTATTGTGCCCCCAGTGGTAATAACGCCCATCACTGTGTCCTTCAGTAGTTATAAAGCCCACCATAATGCCCCCAATAGTATTAAAGACCCCACAGCTACAATAGTTTAACCCACAGTAGTAAATATGCCTCTTCTGGTGCCCCCAGTAGCATTAAACCCCCTTAAAGTGCCCCCAGTAGTAATGACGCCCAGTCGCCAACAAAGTGCCCCAGTAGTAATAAAGCCCCCATAATGTGTCTCAGTAGAAAAAAAGCCTTCTTATAGTGCTGCCCCCCGGTTATTATAATGACCTCCCCCTATATTTGTCCAATAGCATGCTACCCTAAGGTGCCAAAAGAGAATAGCAAACTCAAATACTACCTCTGTGCCGCTGTCTGTGATTAAGTGCCTCCTATGGCCTGTGTCCCAAGCTGCTTGCAGCCCGGCTCAAGTGGTTGATGATGATGATAATGCCTTAATGCAGCAACCCGCAGAGGAGGCGAGGTGGATATTCGCTTTTCACAGCAGCAAAGTCTATTACCCTAAACGAGTGAATACCTTGCTGTCTGACGTTTGTATGGCCTGGTTGGCTCTGGACCTTCTTAAAAACATTGCTGGATGCTAGGGCAGTCCTGTGTACCCCCTGACCCTGCGGTGCGTGCTCCTTGGGTCCATGTACTGCAGGTTGAGAACCACTGGTGTAGAGCACCATGTATATTCACATTTATCCCATCACTGCCCCCAGACCACCAGATAAATAATGTACTAACCCCTAGAATAATAGGGTGGTTGAAAGGTTAGGGATAGCATTCCTAGCAATATGAAGAAAGTTGGTAAGTGAGGATGATAGGGATTGTGTTATATTTATTAATTTCTTCATTTTAGAGAACAATACCTAACCTGGAGCATCAAATCAAGCAAAAACTTCATGAGGCAGAGAAGAGAGTCAAAATGATCGGCACAGGCATCCCGGAGACGGAGTCAGACAAGCTATTATTTCTCATAGATGTAAGTGTGTGAGCGAGGTTCATAAACTTCCATTGACTACAATGATCAGCCATAACTTCTCACCACAATGGCGCCTGTCAAGGGTTGGGTGTATTGGGCAGTGAGGGAACATTCCGTTCTTGAAGTTGTGTCGGAAGCAGAACTGAAGCGTAAGGATCTGAGTGACTCTGACAAGGGCCAAATGGTTATGTCTAGACAACTGGATCAGAGTGTCTTCAAAACGGAAAGTCTTGGTTGCTCCCAGTATTTAGTGGTTAGTAGTACCTACCAAAATAGTCCAAGGAGGGTCAACAAGTGAACCAGCAACAGGGTCATCATGGGAGCCAAAGATCACTGAACATGTTAGCATAAGACCATGGAGAAATGGCCTGGTCCGATGAGTCACAGTTGACATCATGTAGATGGCTGAGTGCATATGTATCACTTACCTAGGAAGGAGAAAGAGCAAGAAGGACTATGGGAAGAAGACAAGCTGGCGAGGCAGAGTGGAGGTCTGAGTAATGTTCTGCTGCGAAACTTTGGGTCCTGACATCATGTAGCTGTGATCCATGCCGCCTACCTAAGAATTGTACAGACAAGTACCGCACTTTATAGCAGCAGCACCCCTTAACGGCAGTGGCTACCTTCAGCACGATGATGCCCCGGCCACACTGGCAAAATTGCCCAGTAATGAGGATCATGACAAAAAGATAAAGTTGATGACCTGGCCTCCAAATTCCCAGATCTTAGTCCGATGGTCATCTGTGGGATGTGCTACAAAAACAAGTTAAATCTATAGAAGCATGGATCGTCTTACAGGATCTGCTGCCAATGTCATGGTGCCAGATACTACAGGACACCTCAGAGGTCTTCAGGAGTCCAGGTCTCGACGGGTCAGAGTAGACAATATTAATGTCATGGCGGATCAGTGTATGGTCATCGTGTGTCAATACACCTATGTCTGATATACTGGAGTTCTCATGGCTGAACTGTCTAACTTTATTTCATCCTTATTGTCTTGACAGAGAATCAGACATTTTGTTGAGGGAATCACTCAAGTCACACAAGGAGAAGAAGAGGCGGCAAATATAAAGCTGAAACTCTTCACCAACATCCGAAATAAATTCAGCAACTGGGAAATGGCCCTAAAGAAATCAGCTGATAAATGTAGGTGCACATTACAAAAGCGAAACCATGTGCAAGGTGATGTACGTGTATCCAAACATACAGATGAAGGGCAGTAACAACTGTTCTCAGCACATTTACTACAAAGGGCAAAGTTGCAATGTGGGGGTCTGTGTCCTAAGGGTATGTTGAGGGCCTCAACTAAACATTTTTCCCTAAGGACTCCCACCACCCTGAATCCATCCATGTTTGGTGGCCATTCAGTCCGCTGCCATCTAAGCTGTCACCCAGAGGGGGATCTAAAGTGGCGGACCCTCTTTAATGAACCAAAACTGAACGGACAGTTATATTTACGTAAAGCCCGGATCTTTCGAAAATTTGATAACCGATCCTTTACCTTTCAGTTCCTCGGGAAATAAGAGCTGACATAACTGTTTACGAGAACCAACATCGCGGGCGAGAACTTACGGGATTCGTCAACTACAAAACATTTGAAAACATTGCACGGAATCAAATCCAGACCTTCGAGGAGCCGGCCATTGACAAGCTGAACGAAATCACAGGTAGGAAAAAAATCAGACAAAAGTGTGAGTGCAGCATATGAACGATTATGGCAGCAGGTAAATAGTGATTTGATTTTGTCTCGGGAAAGTGACCTGTGTAGCCCCTTTGAAGACAGGGTTATGTGGACGATGTATGGCCAGATTCTAAGTAGGGCATAAGAGTGATGGCACAATAGCCTCTATCACTCAGTCGCCTGCAAATAGATGCAGCTATAGGATATACAATAGTTATTAAATGAGGTGTCTTGGATGCCAGCTTAGAGGAGATTTAAGAAGAGAGTCCTGATATGATGGTCCTATCCTCAAGAAATGGGGTGACCGTCAGGCAGCTAAATGCTGCAGTCTGCCCAGAACACTCATAACGGTGCCCTCATGTACCTGTTCCCACTACCTGTCCTCACCATCTGTGCCTGCTAAATGGTAAAGCAGCTGGCCTGGAGGAGTGGAGGAGCGCAAGGAGCTGAGCGGTCAGAAAGTGAAAGGACCCCTGCCTTCTAGCAATGAGAGTTTCCATCTGTATTGATCGCCGATCTGCTGTTTGAAGAGTGATGAGCAGAGTAATTACAAATATGGCGTCCCCATTCGTTTCTATGGGGCGGCTCTGTCTGTTCATGCAAGTCGTCCTATACAAGGGAATGGGGACTCCATACTTCTATTTACACTGCTCACCACTGCAATTACTGTGGCGAGCAGGTAAACTGAGCACTGCGCTAGTGTTCTGACTAATGGAGCACCGAGTCATGGATCTATCAGGTTCTCATTCTGTGACTCGGCGCTCTATTTAAACCCCTTCCTGGCCCTATACCAGTACCAGTGATAGTCTTGTTTGGGATCACTAGCGAGGTCCCTGGTTCTTGGATTCATTTGGATTGTTTGTGTTTTTGACCTCGGCTTGTCTTTTGACCACTCTTTGTCTCACGTGAATTGTACTGTGCTACCCATCTGGTTCTGATATAGGCTTGTCTTTTGACTACTCTCTGTCTCTCATATATTGTACTCTGTTTGACTGGTCCTGACCCATTTTTGTATGACTATCCCTTTGTATTGTTTTGTCTTTTGCTGTCTGTCTGTCTGTCTCTGTAGCTTAGTAGCGTAGGGACCAGGGGCGTAGCAATAGGGGAAGCAGGGGAAGCGGCTGCTTTGGGGCCCAGACTCACAAGGGGCCCCCTCAGGAGGAATACTAAAAGATTTTATTGTCAGGACCCCCTCAACAGTATTATACAATGACATTATATACAGTATATACGTGTAGAAAACGGACGGAGCGGCTGCTGGGCCTTGTCTGAGAGAACAGTTTTGACCAGCCACAGGAGTGGGGGATGCGTGAGTTGGGAGTTGCGAAAAAGTTGCTGAGGGGGGCCCCCCGTCTAAAATTTGCTGTGGGGCCCGGTCAGTTGTAGTTACGCCACTGGTAGGGACCGTCGACCAGTTGCGGTCTTGCTACCTAGGGCTCATACTGCAAGTAGGTAAGAAAATTGGGTTGGGTTCAATGTCAGGGCTCACTGTCTGTGTCTATCTCTATGTATTAGCATTACATCTGGCATGCTGCTCAAGTATATCTCTACTCCTTTCCTTCTTCTCTCTACTTATTCTGAAGCTTTTTGGCTGATTCAATCCAGAGCATGAATCAGCTAGGTCTGCTCCCTTGAGCATCTAGACTGTTCTGCTGATTCACACTGGACTAAACTATACTGTCTGTAGCCTGCTTCTCCCCAAGGGGAGAGAATACAGTTCTACCTAGTTGACGGTGGATACGGACTGTTATCTCAAATCAGCAATTACAGAAATACAGTGCAGAGAGTTTGCCTGCTGTTAGGGGGCCGCCCTGTGGTTGCATTGCATATTAAAAGAGAAGTGTTATGTCTGGATGCTTGTCTTGTCTGACTTGAGAAGTCTGTGTCGCATCCTTTTTTTTGAACCCTTTGACTTGGAGGCCAAGTATAGGACATACTCTATACTTTACATAACGGACATACGGATGAGGAACGCACTCTAGGTCTCACATCTAAACCCTTTCTGGAACACTTGTCTGCTGTAGGGACTGCACAATAATCTTCTTCACAGTTAGTTTGCTAGTTCTTTTATATCGTCTGGTCTGCAAAGCCATATACCCATGACAACTGAATATTACAATACAGGTATCCATTGGTACCTACTACAGAGCTCAGAGCTTGTAGTGGCAGCACTGCAGGATATTGCAGATCTGTCTTATTCGATACACATGATAATAGAACCTAAGGGACTTTTGCAAGTATCAGGTACTGACCGTACATTTCTTATCTTATAGAACTCATCAGATCTACTTTCAATGATACAGCGCTGAAGCATTTCACCCAATATCCAAATCTTTACAGAAATGCAAAGGTAGGCATAGTATTTTTGTTTTAATATTTTTAGAATTACATGAATGTATACAGTACAATTCCATTAATCTGATGCTCGTTGGTCAGGCAATCCTCTTGGTCCAGAAAAAAAATTGTTCCATGCAGGATTAAGGTAATACTGTATACTATAATGTACTGCTATACACATCTCTATATATACTGCTACATACTGTATACTATAATGTACTGCTATACACATCTATATACTATATACTACTACATACTGTATACTATAATACTATATACTACTACACTGTACTGCTATACACATCTCTATATACTATACTACTACATACTGTATACTATAATGTACTGCTATACACATCTCTATATACTATACTGCTATATACTGTATACTATAATGTACTGCTATATACACATACTACTATACTATACTGCATACTGTATACTGTATACTATAATGTACTGCTATACACATCTCTATATACTATACTGCTACATACTGTATACTATAATGTACTGCTATACACATCTCTATATACTAATACTACTATACATACTGTATACTATAATGTACTGCTATACTACATCTCTATATACTATACTGCTACATACTGTATACTATAATGTACTGCTATACACATCTCTATATACTATACTGCTACATACTGTATACTATAATGTACTGCTATACACATCTCTATATACTATACTACTACATACTGTATACTATAATGTACTGCTATACACATCTCTATATACTATACTACTACATACTGTATACTATAATGTACTGCTATACACATCTCTATATACTATACTACTACATACTGTATACTATAATGTACTGCTATACACATCTCTATAATACTATACTACTTATATACTGTATACTATAATGTACTGCTATACACATCTCTATATACTATACTACTATATACTGTATACTATAATGTACTGCTATACACACTATATACTATACTGCTACATACTGTATACATAATGTACTGCTATACACATCTCTATTACTATACTCTATATACTGTATACTATAATGTACTGCTATATACACATCTCTATATACTATACTGCTATATACTGTATATATAATGTACTGCTATACACATCTCCATATACTATACTGCTACATACTGTATACTATAATGTACTGCTATACACATCTCTATATACTATACTGCTATATACTGTATATATAACTGTACTGCTATATACACACATATACTAACTGCTACATACTGTATACTATAATGTACTGCTATACACATCTCTATATACTATACTGCTATATACTGTATATATAATGTACTGCATATACTATACTGCTATACTGTATACTATAATGTACTGCTATACACATCTCCATATACTATACTGCTACATACTGTATACTATAATGTACTGCTATACACATCTCTATATACTATACTGCTATATACTGTATATTATAATGTACTGCTATACACATCTCCATATACTATACTGCTACATACTGTATACTATAATGTACTGCTATACACATCTCTATATACTACTGCTATATACTGTATACTATAATGTACTGCTATACACACTGATATACATACTGCTACATACTGTATACTATAATGTACTGCTATATGACACATCTCTATATACTATACTGCTACATACTGATATATACTGTACTGTATACTATAATGTACTGCACATCTCTATATACTATACTACTACATACTGTATACTATATATGTACTGCTATATATATACACATATCTATATACTATACTACTACATACTGTATACTATAATGTACTGCTATACACATCTCTCTATATACTATACTACTACATACTGTATACTATAATGTACTGCTATACACATCTCTATATACTATACTACTACATACTGTATACTATAATGTACTGCTATACACATCTCTATATACTATACTACTACATACTGTATACTATAATGTACTGCTATACACATCTCTATATACTATACTGCTACATCCTGTATACTATAATGTACTGCTACACACATCTCTATATACTGTACTGCTATATACTGTATACTATAATGTACTGCTATACACATCTCTATATACTATACTACTACATACTGTATACTATAATGTACTGCTATACACATCTGTATATAATATACTGCTACATACTGTATACTATAATGTACTGCTATACACATCTCTATATACTATACTACTACATACTGTATACTATAATGTACTGCTATACACATCTGTATATACTATACTACTACATACTGTATACTATAATGTACTGCTATACACATCTCCATATACTATACTACTACATACTGTATACTATAATGTACTGCTGCGATACACATCTCTATATACTATACTACTACATACTGTATACTATAATGTACTGCGATACACATCTCTATATACTATACTACTACATACTGTATACTATAATGTACTGCTATACACATCTCTATATACTATACTACTACATACTGTATACAATAATGTACTGCTATACACATCTCTATATACTATACTACTACATACTGTATACTATAATGTACTGCTATACACATCTCCATATACTATACTAATACATACTGTATACTATAATGTACTGCTGTACACATCTCTATATTCTATACTAATACATACTGTATACTATAAGGTACTGCTATACACATCTCTATATACTATACTAATACATAGTGTAGTATGTAGTAGTAATAGTAGTAATTGAATCAGACCATGTGACTGATGAATGTGCCTCCACAGGCCAAGGACTGGTGGGAGTGCTGAGAGACAGATTCCCCCGATCAGATGTTAATGACGTGTCCTGAGGATAGTCATCAATAATTAATTCCTGAAAAACCCATTTAACCCCTTGTAATGATATTTCACACCAATAAAGAGCCCTCTGGGTTTGTGGCCTGGGTTCTGAATATATTTAAGGGGTCTGCTCTGTGGTCTGATATTAATATAGGGATTTGAATATATTTTATCACGCTATTCAAAAACGCCATTCTCATTTTTGCCAAGACCCGCTGCTGAAGTATCGACTAGAGATCTCCCAGGTCGACATCTATGAAAATAATACATTTAATATTTCTGGGTAATTTTTACACCTTGAATAGTTCCTTAGTATCAGGAGGCTGCCTTGGATCAGCTCATGTCTCTGCTGGTCCAAGGTAGTCTGATGCTGACCATATATCACACAGTTGGTGGTCGCACGGCCTTTATCTCTAAAGACCCTTTCATATAAATTCATGCTAAGCTCGGCCAAGTATGCAATCCTTAGGAGCCTCCTGCACCGTCACCATCACTATAATGGTCTTTTTCTCTAACTTCTCAAGGGAAAGCTAGAAGAGATTTGTAGTGAGCAACAAAAGGAGGCTGAGAAAGCAATCCGCACACAGTTCAAGATGGAACAGATCATATACTGCCAGGACACCATTTACGGAGGATCTCTGAAGGAAATCCGAGAAGAAGGACTTCCTCCTGCCTTTGGAAAATCCTCATTGCCAGTAGTATCAGCAACACAGATACAGCTGTCTGTTCAGGAAATGTCTCAACACATCCAGGCATATTTCAAGGTTAGTTAGAGATAAAGGTTTACATTAAAAAAATGATTTTATTGTGTTAGAAATGTACAAGAATATAACTACTATAATACTGCTCCTATGTACAAGAATATAACTACTATAATACTGCCTCCTATGTACAAGAATATAACTACTATAATACTGCCTCCTATGTACAAGAGTATAACTACTATAATACTGCTCCTATGTACAAGAATATAACTACTATAATACTGCTCCTATGTACAAGAATATAACTACTATAATACTGCTCCTATGTACAAAATAACTACTATAATACGCCTATGTACAAGAATAACTACTATAATACTGCTCCTTTGTACAAGAATATAACTACTATAATACTGCTCCTATGTGCAAGAATATAACTACTATAATACTGCTCCTATGTACAAGAATATAACTACTATAATACTGCTCCTATATACAAGACTATAACTACTATAATACTGCTCCTTTGTACAAGAATATAACTACTATAATATTGCTCCCATGTACAAGAATATAACTACTATAATACTGCTCCTATGTACAAGAATATAACTACTATAATAGTGCTCCTATGTATAAGAATATAACTACTATAATACTGCTCCTATGTACAAGAATATAACTACTATAATACTGCCTCCTATGTACAAGAATATAACTACTATAATACTGCTCCCATGTACAAGAATATAACTACTATAATACTGCTCCTATGTACAAGAATATAACTACTATAATACTGCTCCTATGTACAAGAATACAACTACTATAATACTGCTCCTATGTAAAGAATATAACTACTATAATACTGCTCCTATGTACAAGAATATAACTACTATGATACTGCTCCTATGTACAAGAATATAACTACTATAATACCGCTCCTATGTACAAGACTATAACTACTATAATACCGCTCCTATGTACAAGAATATAACTACTATAATACTGCTCCTATGTACAAGAATATAACTACTATAATACTGCTCCTATGTACAAGAATATAACTACTATAATACTGCTCCTATGTACAAGAATATAACTACTATAATACTGCTCCTATGTACAAAAATATAACTACTATAATACTGCTCCTATGTACAAGAATATAACTACTATATTACTGCTCCTATGTGCAAGAATATAACTACTATAATACTGCCTCCTATGTATAAGAATATAACTACTATAAAACTGCTCCTATGTATAAGAATATAACTACTATAATACTGCTCCTATGTACAAGACTATAACTACTATAATACTGCTCCTATGTACAAGAATATAACTACTATAATACTGCTCCTATGTACAAGAATATAACTACTATAATACTGCTCCTCTGTACAAGAATATAACTACTATAATACTGCTCCTATGTACAAGAATATAACTACTATAATACTGCTCCTATGTACAAGAATATAACTACTATAATACTGCTCCTATGTATAAGAATATAACTACTATAATACTGCTCCTATGTACAAGAATATAACTACTATAATACTGCTCCTATATACAAGGATATAACTACTATAATACTGCTCCTATGTACAAGAATATAACTACTATAATACTGCTCCTATGTACAAGAATATAACTACTATAATACTGCTCCTATGTACAAGAATATAACTACTACAATACTGCTCCTATGTAAAAGAATATAACTACTATAATACTGCTCCTATGTACAAGAATATAACTACTATAATACTGCTCCTATGTACAAGAATATAACTACTATAATACTGCTTCTATGTACAAGAATATAACTACTATAATACTGCCTCCTATGTACAAGAATATAACTACTATAATACTGCTCCTATGTACAAAAATATAACTACTATAATACTGCTCCTATGTACAAGAATATAACTACTATATTACTGCTCCTATGTGCAAGAATATAACTACTATAATACTGCCTCCTATGTACAAGAATATAACTACTATAAAACTGCTCCTATGTATAAGAATATAACTACTATAATACTGCTCCTATGTACAAGAATATAACTACTATAATACTGCTCCTATGTGCAAGAATATAACTACTATAATACTGCCTCCTATGTACAAGAATATAACTACTATAATACTGCTCCTATGTACAAGAATATAACTACTATAATACTGCTCCTATGTACAAGAATATAACTACTATAATACTGCTCCTATGTACAAGAATATAACTATTATAATACTGCTCCTATATACAAGAATATAACTACTATAATACTGCTCCTATGTACAAGAATATAAGTACACTTCTCATCTTCTCCTATGTACTTCTGTATAATAGACACATATGGTATGAGTAGATCTGTCTATTAACATTCAGTTTCTGTGTTTCTTTTGACCCTAGAACACGACCACTCGTTTGTCAAACCAGATCCCTCTGATCGTTCTACACTACATGCTCCACGAGTTTGCTGACAAGCTTCAGGCCCAAATGCTGCTTCTGCTCCAGGAGAAAGACAGCCTCAATGTGTTACTAGTGGAGAAGGACGACCTGTCCAGAGAGAGGCAGAGTTTGAGAGACCAGATCAAACGCCTCCGTGCGGCCCAACAGAAATTAGCCAAATTTCCATGTTAGTCATTAAACCCTTTACCCCATTATTATTTATGTGTTGTCAGAAGGAACAGAATCATCAGTGGGGTGCTCCAGGTCAGAAGAACCATCAGTTGGGTGCTCCAGGTCAGAAGAACTATCAGTGGGGTGCTCCAGGTCAGAAGAACCATCAGTCAGGTGCTCCAGGTCAGAAGAACCATCAGTGGGGTGCTCCAGGTCAGAAGAACCATCAGTGGGGTGCTCCAGGTCAGAAGAACTATCAGTGAGGTGCTCCAGGTCAGAAGAACTATCAGTGAGGTGCTCCAGGTCAGAAGAGCTATCAGTGAGGTGCTCCAGGTCAGAAGAACTATCAGTGGGGTGCTCCAGGTCAGAAGAACTATCAGTGGGGTGCTCCAGGTCAGATGAACTATCAGGGGGGTGCTCCAGGTCAGAAGAAACTATCAGTGGGGTGCTCCAGGTCAGAAGAACTATCAGTGGGGTGCTCCAGGTCAGAAGAACTATAAGTGGGGTGCTCCAGGTCAGAAGAACTATCAGTGGGGTGCTCCAGGTCAGAATTACTATCAGTGGGGTGCTCCAGGTCAGATGAACTATCAGTGGGGTGCTCCAGGTCAGAAGATCTATCAGTGGGGTGCTCCAGGTCAGAAGAACTATCAGTGGGGTGCTCCAAGTCAGAAGAACTATCAGTGGGGTGCTCCAGGTCAGAAGAACTATCAGTGGGGTGCTCCAGGTCAGATGAACTATCAGTGGGGTGCTCCCAGGTCAGAAGAACTATCAGTGGGGTGCTCCAGGTCAGAAGAACTATAAGTGGGGTGCTCCAGGTCAGAAGAACTATCAGTGGGGTGCTCCAGGTCAGAATTACTATCAGTGGGTGCTCCAGGTCAGATGAACTATCAGTGGGGTGCTCCAGGTCAGAAGATCTATCAGTGGGGTGCTCCAGGTCAGAAGAACTATCAGTGGGGTGCTCCAAGTCAGAAGAACTATCAGTGGGGTGCTCCAGGTCAGAAGAACTATCAGTGGGGTGCTCCAGGTCAGAAGAACTATCAGTGGGGTGCTCCAGGTCAGAAGAACCATCAGTCAGGTGCTCCAGGTCAGAAGAACTATCAGTGAGGTGCTCCAGGTCAGAAGAACTATCAGTGAGGACTCCAGGTCAGAAGAAGTGAAGAGTGAGGGGCTCCAGGATTCCTTCTTGTGGGTGATTTTCATTGGTATATTTATTACATAGAAGTCAATCTTGTCTGCCAAAATACTCTTTCCTTTTTAGTTTTTTTTAAGGATTCACATATGTTTATCCCAGGCATGCAGTATATATATTTTTGTGTATGTATTGTAACATTAAAAAAGTGTACCCCACCTTCTCCATGCATGAGTCTTGTCTAATTCTTACACTTGTCGAGCACTAGTTATGGGCAGATGAAACATTGAAGTGAGAAGCCATATGCAAAAAGTGGGCTGACCATGACATCCCTTTTTTTTCCCAAGTTAAAGGGATATTCCTAGTGGTAACAAGTTATCCCCCTATTAGATCACTGAGGGTCCTACTCCTGGGACCTCCAATGATCAGGGCTACTAAAAATCAATGGAGAAGCAGGTCAAGCATGTACACTTCTGCTCCGTTAATTTCTATGGGACTGCCAGAGATAGCCCAGTACACGCGCTCGTCTATTTCTGCAAGTCCCATAGAGAAGAATGGATCGGTGGTGCACATGCTCATCCTGGCTCTCAGTTCATTTCAGGGGAGCCGTACAGGGTCCCCATTCTCGTGATCGTCCCAGCTGTTAGACACTCCACACTGATCGAATAGTTGTCACTCTCCTGTGGATAACTGGTTGGAACCGGAATGTTTCTTGAAGCCGGCCCAGCAGAAGTTGGGAAATTTGCTGCCAGTGAAACATTTCCTCTGCAGCGGCCACTGCAGGAGAAATCTGGTATTACACGTTGTCCATTCAAATTATTCTTAGAATATAAGGTTGGGTTGAGTCTGTACGAAAGGGAGACAAATGAATGGGGTAATCTTGATGAGACAATCCCTTTGAAGACCTTCCTTGAAGTTTTAGATATTACAACCAAAAATATTTGGAACTACTTCCAAGAACACTCCCCGGTCTGCTATATCAACCATTCTCAAACTGAAAAGGCAGGTTGTCACCACTACTCCATTACTCTACTGGTGGGACATTAAAGTTATCTGAAAGGCTATGAACTCTACTTGAAAGGAAATATTGGTGTCCACCATCGAATACTTCTAGTGGCGGTGGTGTGAATGCTGTATTGGGGACAATTCCCCTTCAGACCATTGAGTAAGATGGGTCTTCAGACTGTACCAGGGTGGGCAAGAGAAAGAGAAAGACCCTTGACTTTGTGAAGAAGGGGACTGTCCAAGGCAAGGCCTGATTATATGGAGGGCTCATTTATAGGACTCATGATGTAGGACTTCCATTTTCCCCAATGGCCATTCATTTATCCTATCCAGAAATGAACAGTTGATCACATATTTTTGTGGCTCTGTGAAGTCTAAGAGAGTCATTGGCTCAGCTGTTTCCATAATTAGCGTATAGACTTCAGTGCAGGAGGCCACACTAGTACATGACCACCTCTTCTCTACAGAGATGGAGTCTCGGAGTCTTGGAGGGAGATGGAGGTCCTCAACAACCTTAATCCAAGGCGTGAGATTGCCGTTGGCCAATGGAGAAAGAGAAAAGTGGGTTGCAAACAGGGGTGGGTTGGAGATATAATGGTTTTGAGGAAAGGAACAATACAGTTATGTGACATAATTGGGGGAATAGGTAGAGGGATGTCCCATTTTGGGGAGAGGGAAAAGGGTGTCATGTGACATGTTTGGGTAGAATACCATTTCTATACTTTTACAGTAACTGATTTGGCCCACCAGTGACTTGTTCCTCTTGGATGACCTAAATGTCCATGGAAAATTCAATGGAAATCAGAGTCTAAGGAGCAACTACCTCCCCCCCCCCCTTAACCACTTCCTGACCAGGCCTAATTTTGCAAATCTGACATGTGTCACTTCATGTGGTAATAACTTTGGAACGCTTTTATTTATCCAAGCCATTCAGAGATTGTTTTCACATGACACATTGTACTTCATGTTAATGGTAAATTTGAGTCATATGTTTTACTTTTTATTTATAAAAAATCAAAATTTACTGAAAATTTTGAAAAAAAATCACAATTTTGTAAATATGAATTTCTCTGCTTTTAAGTTGCATAGGGATATCTAATAAAATTGTTATTAATGAACATTCACCATATGTCCACTTTATGTTGGCATAATTTTGGAAATGCAATTTTATTTTTTTAGGACGTTAGAAGGATTCAAATTTTAGATGTAATTTTTAAGATTTTCATGAACATTTCCAATAGTTAATTTTAAAGGACCTTTGCAGTTCTAAAGTGACTTTGAGGGGCTTAAATAATAGAAACCTCCCATAAGTGAACATATTTTAGAAACTACAGCCCCCAATGTAATCAAAACTGATTTTACAAAGTCTGTTAACCCTTTAGATTTCCCACAAGAATTAAAACAGAAGGAAGGTGAAATTTAAAATATATATATTTTTTCGCAGATTTTAAATTTTTAATTCATTTTTCCTATAAGATAGCAAGGGTAAACAGCAAATCAAACCTGAATATTTATTTTCCTGATTCTGAAGTTTGCAAAAACACCCAATATGTAGTTGTAAACTGCTCTGTGACCGGCAGTAATGAGAGTGAGATAGTACAAGCATTTGTGATGGCTTTGACAGCTTGTCAGAGTGATCAAAAGCCTGGAGGCCAGGAAAAAAGGTCTCAGGTTAAAGCTCCATGTTCTTGTCTGTCAGGAGGCAGCTGAGTCATGGAGCTTCTATGTACAGGTGCTGCACACAGGGGGCAAAGCTCAAGGACGTTTATAGTCAATGGGCAGACTTGAAGTGGTTAAACAAAAAAACCAAAACCTTATTGTGTAAAATAAAATAGATGCTCTAAAGTAGAATTTCATTCTGTAACGGTGACAAATCAAGGTCCTAAATCCCAAAAAAGTTAATGGAGTTTGAGTGTGATGAATATTAGAATATAGCGCATTAACATCGCTGGTTAAGAAAGAAGAATCAGACTAGGCTGAGAAGAATCTCCTAAAAATGATGGAAGGCTAACTACATATATAACCTTACAAAAATGTAACAATGTAGTGAGACCGAGAAGACGTAAGAGAACCAACGCCGGAAATAATTGGCCTTCCTGGTGGGTTAGTCATAGACTTATGTATCGTGTAATAAAAAATGGTCCCTGGTGGATTTTAATACTCAAAAATTGTTTAACTTTTTATTTAAAATACCAATGACACTGGCGTTATCAACTGATGTACTTTTGGATCGGTAGATATAATGTATAAAATTCTAATGGATTCACCTACAGTATTTTTTGACCTATAAGACCCATAAGAAGCACAGAGGACAATAAAGAAAAAAATATTTTTCATTAGACCTCAGGTCAGACCAGCAATCAGACCCCCAATGTTAATAAGACCCCAATAATACCTCCGATCAGACCCATAATCAGACCTCATATCAGCCCCCATTGCCACTCACCAGCCCCCAGAAACATTATATCAGCCTCATATGGAATGAAATAAAAAAACACTTACGTTTCCTGCTCCAACACCGCTGCTCCTCACCTCCAGCACGATCGCGATGCTCCAATAATAATAATGCCCCCACAGAACCATCAGTAGTAATAATGCCTCATAGTGCCCCAGTAGTAATAAGAGCCCTAAAGTGCCCCTAATAGTACTAAAAGTGCTCCCAGTAGAAAAAGGCCCCTCCATAAGGCCACCCTGTAGCGCCTCCAGTGTATAGTCCTGACTGTACTTATAATGCCTTTTAAACTGCCCTAGTAGTTATAACGTTCCCCCTGTAGTGCCCCCAGTAGTTATAATGCTGCCTGTATTGCCCCAATATCTATATGTCCCCTGTAGTGCAGCTACTAGTATTAATGCCCCTGGTATTGGCCTCAGTACGTCTCATTGTAGTGCCCCCAGTAGTTATAATGCCTTCCTATATTGTCCTAGTACTTATAGTGTCCCCCTGTAGTGCCCCATAGTAGTTATAATGCCTCACTGGAGTGAACCAGTACTTATACATACCTCCCAACTTTGAAAAAGCCCAAGGAGGGACATTGTTAGTGGCACACACAGCACACCACAGCAAATGTTTTTGCCACTAAGCCACGCCTCTAACTCTGCCCAGTGTCTATCTATACACTCCCCAATTCCACCCTGTCCCCTTAGCGCCCCTAAAGCAATATAATGCCACCTTGGTGACCCTACACAGTAGTGATGCTCCCTTAGTGCCCCCACACAGTAGTGCTAGTCCCTGTATTTTTAATAAAATTTAAAAAATAACACCTAGCCAGTTCCCTTGGTGTATAGAGCAGGTGCTATAAAGTGATTCCATTGTGCCTGCTGAGCACTAGAGCGCATCACCCACCTCAACGCTTTTTTTTATTCATCTAAAGTTGAGAATGGGACATGCCTCAGCCATCCTGGGGACCGGCCGGACAGCCATGGAAATCCAAGACTGTCCCGCTGGATCGGGGACGGTTGGGAAGTATGTATAGCCCATCATCATACAAACACTTTTCTGGTCTACAATCTCACCAAAGGTATATATATGGTGTATGTATATATATATATATATAACAAATGAATACATTAATAAATCAGCGCCATTTCTCTGTTACTATTATTGGCAGTGGTCACTATAATACTGCATAGATTTAACTCCCAAATTGTCTCTGCACTAATATACGGTAACAAATGAATGAATATAACAGAGACATGATGCAGATTTTTGTTGATTTTACAGGGTGTGTTATACGGAGGAGCGGCTGGCAGCCTCACAACACGCCTGCCCTCCTCCGAACTCTTCATGTTCTTCTTCATTTCTCTGCCCCTACACAGGTCCTTCACTGAGCCTGAGCTGAGCTGGGCCCTGTCCGCTCCCCCAATACCTAGAGTAGTAATGGTCTCCAGATAGGCACTCATAGTGCCGACCCTGCCCCGTACATGCCGAGCTGCTGCTGTTGTGGAGGAGAGCAGGAGCTTATTATCCTAGTACAGGGGACAGGGGATGCACAGTGACAGGGGAGAACAGAGCTCACTGCAGACTGCCTGGGACAACGGGTAACAGCTGGAAAGTCAGGACTGTCCTGCTGGATGCAAGACAGTTGGGACCTAACTTATAAATGTCCCCCTGTAGTGCCTCTACTAGTATTAATGCCCCCTGTATTGCCCCCAGTACTTATAATATCTCCTTGTAGTGCCCCAATAGTTTTAGCATCTCCCTGTAGTGTCCCAAGTAGTTATAATACCTCATTATTTTGTCCCAATACTTATAACGCCCCTTATAGTACCCCCAGTAGTTATAATGCCCCCTGTAGTGTCCCAGTAGTTATAATGTCTCATTATTTTGTCCCAGTACTTATAACGCCCCTTATAGTGCCCCCAGTAGTTATAATGCCCCCTGTAGTGACCCTGAAACTATAATGCCCTAAGTAGTTATATCACCTCTCTGTAGTGCCACCAGTAGTTATAATGCCCCCCTGTATTGTCCTGGTACTGAAAATGCCCTCCATTTATATACCCAGTAGTTATAATGCCTCAAGTAGTTATATAGTCCCCATGTAGTGCCCCCAATAGTTATAATGCCTCCTTACATTACACCAGTATTTAAAATGTCCCCCTGTGGTGTTCCCAGTAGTTATAATGCCCCTTGTAGTGACCCCAGCAGTTATACTCACCCCTGTATTGCCCCAGTAGTTATAATACCCCTTGTAGTGCCCCAATAGCTATAATGCCCCAAGTAGTTATATCACCTGCCTGTAGTGCCATCAGTAGTTATAATGCCCCATGTATTTTCCCAGTACTTAAAATGCCCTCCAGTTATATACCCAGTAGTTATAATTCCTCAAGTAGTTATATAGTCCCCGTGAAGTGCCCCCAGTTATAATGCCCCTTGTAGTGACCCCAGTAGTCATACTGACCCCTGTATTGCCCCACTAGTTATAATGTCCCTTGTAGTGCCCCAGTATTTATAATGCCCTTTGTAGTTATAATGGCCCTTGTAGTGCCCCAGTAGTTATACTGCCCCCTGTATTGCCCCAGTAGTTATACTGTCCCCTGTATTGCCCCAGTAGTTATACTGCCTCCTGTATTGCCCCAGTAGTTATAATGCCCTTTGTAGTTATAATCCCCCTGTAGTGTCCCAGAAGCTATAATGCCCCAAGTAGTTATATCACTTCCCTGTAGTGCCACCAGTAGTTATAATGCCCCCTGTATTGCCCAGTACTTAAAATGCCCTCCTGTATGTAGTAAACCCAGTAGTTATAATGCCTCAAGTAGTTTTATAGTTCCCTTGTAGTGCCCCCCGTAGTTATAATGCCTCCTTGCATTGCACCAGTATTTAAAATGTCCTCCTGTGGTTTTCCCAGTAGTAATAATGCTTGTAATGACTCCAGTAGTTATACTGCCGCCTGTATTGCCCCAAAAGTGAAAAAAAAAACAAAATACTTCTGCTCCATGTTTCAGTCTGAGAAGTAGACCACAGGCATCTTCTGGTTTGAGGTCTGAGTTGCCCGCATTGCGACCATCTAGTGGTCTGTGCCCTATGAGAGTGAACAGTGGGGCCAGGGACCGTTGGTTCCTGTGCCCCACCACTCTATTCAACTGTATCGCCAGAGACTGTATATGCATAGAAAGCTGTCAATCAATGATAGGACCGCCTCCTCATAGAGGCACGGCTGGCAATCATTGATAGAACCACCTTCTCAAAGAGGGACAGCTGTCAATCGCTGATAGGACCGCCTCCTCATAGAGGGACAGCTGTCCGTCACTGATAGGACCGCCTCCTCATAGAGGGACAGCTGTCAATCACTGATAGGACCGCCTCCTCATAGAGGGACAGCTGTCAATCACTGATAGGACCTCCTCCTCATAGAGGGACAGCTGTCAATCACTGATAGGACCTCCTCCTCATAGAGGAACAGCTGTCAATCACTGATAGGACCTCCTCCTCATAGAGGGACAGCTGTCAATCACTGATAGGACCGCCTCCTCATAGAGGGACAGCTGTCCGTCACTGATAGGACCGCCTCCTCATAGAGGGACAGCTGTCAGTCACTGATAGGACTGCCTCCTCATAGAGGGACAGCTGTCAATCACTGATAGGACCTCCTCCTCAGAGGGACAGCTGTCAATCACTAATAGGACCGTCTCCTCATACAGGGATAGCTGTCAATCACTGATAGAACCACCTTCTTATACAGGGATAGCTGTCAATCACTGATAGAACCACCTTCTCATACAGGGATGGCTGTCAATCACTGATGTGACCGCCTCCACATAGAGGGATAGCTGTCAGTCATTGATAGGACCACCTCCTCATAGAGGGACATCTGTCAATCACTAATAGGACCGTCTCCTCATACAGGGATAGCTGTCAATCACTGATAGAATCACCTTCTGATACAGGGATAGCTGTCAATCACTGATAGGACCTCCTCCTCATAGAGGGATAGCTGTCAATCACTGATAGGACCGCCTCCTCATAGAGGGATAGCTGTCAATCACTGATAGGACCGCCTCGTCATAGAGGGACAGCTGTCAATCACTGATAGGACCGCCTCCTGGACTTTAAAGCCCAGAATGAGCAGGAATATAAATATATAAATTACAGGTTTTACTGAATATTTTCCTATAAAACTATCTATCAATCTGCTCAGCTCCTCCTGCTCTATAGCCTACTGCCTGCATCTCAGACACCATATTGAATGAGACAGGTTTCCTTTAAATTAATAAAAGATAGACAATTAGTTATATTATGCCAAAATAGTGTCCCTAAAAAAACTACAAATATCAGTAGAAAAAAAACCTAAATAAAACTAAATAAAAAATGATCTTTAAATAGAAAGTAATCGAGAGGGGTTTAAGAGATTTACTTTGTAAAATTGCCCAGCCTCAGGGCTCATGCACACGACCGTATGTATTTTGCGGTCCGCAAAAAACGGATCTGCAAAAAATAAAGATGATGTCCGTGTACATTCCGTATTTTGCGGAACAGAACAGCTGGCCCCTAATAGAACAGTCCTATCCTTGTCCGTAATGCAGACAATAATAGGACATGTTTTATTTTTTTGCGGAACGGAATTACAGAAATGGAATGCACACGGAGTAACTTCCGTTTTTTTTTTTTGCGGACCCATTGAAATGAATGGTTCTGCATACGGTCTGCAAAAAAACGGAAAGAAAATACGTTCGTTTCTGTGAGCCCTAAGGGTGGGTTCATATCACGTTTGATGTAAACGTTACAAAAAAAAGCATACAAAAACGCAGCACACCATGTTCTTGTATCCTGCACACTCAAGTATACACAAGTATACTTTTTTTTTTTTTTTTTTTTACAATGGAACTATATGGAGAACGGATGCCACTTTCTGGTATCAGTCTGAGGCATCCGTTTTAACGTATATAATTTTTTTTATATACGTTAAACGGATGTGAAAAACGTGAAGTGAATGCAGCCTTAATGACAAACATAAGAAGCCACATCCCGATAAAGCATGCCCCTTCAAAGTGTCCCCAGAAAACAGATTTCAGATGTTGACAACTGTACCCAAGGTGTGAATACATCAATATAGCCAGGAACCAGATATGGCAGTGAAGAGGTTAAGAAGTGCTCAGTCAGTTTCAGTTTCATTTCTCTCGAAGTGAATCTTTTCAGATGGAGAGGCGTACATAACAGCATTCAGTACACAGCCCTCCTCCAGTCTCCGGGAAGACACACCAAGCTCTCCACACAGGTAAGTGCCTGCACCAGGACTACCATTTGTACAACCTGTGCACCTGCAAGGGGGGGGGGCAGTAGATAAAGGGGCCACTTCTATCCTAAAATTAGCCTGCTACTATCTGTTAGACCTCATGTAAGTGTCTGAGCTAATGAGCTTCAATGACCGGAGCAGACACACTGATTGTAGGAGATGTGAGCTCGGTGAGCAATCACTATGGAGGTATTAAAGGGAACCTGTCACTATGAAAATGCAGTGTAATCTGCAGGCAGCATGTCATAGAGCAGGAGGAGCTGAGCAGATTAATATATAAAAGATTCAGTAAATCCTTAAATTTATTCATTTAAATTCCTGCTTATTCATAC